>CM057811.1:53935196-54535196 GCA_030067965.1 Latrodectus elegans | reverse complement strand
ATTAACTCCAATCATGTTAAAAAGGATTCCTATAACTTTCAGGTATGGTGAAGACACATTTTGAGGCCAGTATTTACATTAATATCTATCATACAATACATAGGCAAGCTTTCAGAATGCTGTAAAAATGTAAACGAAGATGTAATGTTTTTCAATAGTCATCTGGATCAATAGATCTTGAAAACAAAGAATTTTAAGAATATTTTATGAAGATAACTTCAACCTTTGTAAAATACCTAAAAGTCATAGATCTGTTAAAAAAAAATTATGATAGAATCTATTATATATTAGTAAATTAATAAAATCAATTACACCCATAACTTTCATATAATCAATTACATCTACAACCATAATCACTATAAAATAAATATAGATAAAAAAATTGATGAGATAAATTGAGAGAGAGAACTTTTTATCTTGGGGTCATAATAAATTTAATAAGGTGAATAGGTATTAGGTGATAAATTTAAAGATTTAGAAAATAATTAACAACAAACCATTTGAAAATATTGTCTTTAACTATAATGGAATAATAAACCAATAAGAGTAATAAATCAATGCATTTAAACATAATTATTTATTAATATAAATTTAGCAAATATTCCTCAATTATTTAGAAGAAATTTACGTTAATTAAACATCATTTGAAAAAAATGTATATTTGCTTTGAATGCTTATTACACAAATTAGTAATTACAAAAAAAATTAGTATGAAATATTTAAAATGCATAACATACACACTACATACATACATAAAATTTTTTTTAATGATATCTGAATTTTAAAGATTGTTGTACACTAAACACATACATAATATGGTATTGCTTTTTTTCTACTATACATATAAATTTCTACAACAGCTTAGTTAAATCGAAAACCATTCCCATCTTTAAAAATATTGCTTAAAATTTACTCACAATAATTGCAAATTTAACATTGTTTTGCAATAATTACATAAACTTTGCTATAATAGTATGTATGAACTAAATGCAAAATTTTCGGGATTTTCAAACGAGAAAAGCTTGTAAAAAAAGAAAAAAAAAAAAAAAAAAAACTTGACTTTTCTAAAAAATTTATCAGACTTAAGTGCTTTGGAGAAAATCTTTGATCACATAAAATTTTTGAATTAAAAATAAATTTTAAACCTGATGTGGGAGAAGAAAATTTGAAAAAGTTTCTAAGTGCCATCTAAATAATCTGTTTTGCTGAAAATTAGATTAAGATGTAATTTATATGGAATGATATACATACTGTTTTGGTGTTTACTGGATACTCAATCAATAAACTTCCATTGATATAACGAATTCAAATGCAGATTTTTCTTGCTAAGTTTATAATTTTTGAAATTCAAAAATTACTAACATCCAGGTCATTGTCTGTAAATGAACAAATTTAGCGAGGTTATCGTCAACAAAAATATTTGAAATGTTAACTACATAAAAACTATAATAAAATAAAAAAATTCTCACAATGTCTGAAAATTTATCTTTATAAATGAATTAGAGGTTAATTAAATCCTACAAAAATAAAATAGAAAATATTTTTCAGTTATGATGCTACTGTCAAATGAATAATCAACAAAATAATTTAAATAAAAATTATTGAAAACTAGAAAAAGTATTTTAGAGGTCAAAGATCAAATTTGTTAATGTAATTTCTTGAATGAATTTACCAATATTAAGATGTATGCTAGTTGAAATTATATATATATATATATATATATATATATATATATATATATATATATTGCAAGTTTCCTTTTAATAAGAAGGAAATTATTCAATTACAGAAGAAAAAATAAAGCATCATTTGCACATTAGATGGTATAAAACTAAAAAGGAAGAATTAAAAGTACACATTAAAATAGTTTGATATAGAATCAAACAGCACCTAATTAAATTATTTTGTTAAGTACAAAAAGTTTAATATGCATTATATAAATAATTGATGCTGAATTTCATTTTTATTAGTGTCCCTATATACCAATAATAATAATAATTTAGTTATAAAAATAAAATTTGTGCTACTGAAATACAAAAAATTTTAAGGATCATGGTATGACTTAGAAAAAACAAATTTTACAACAGATTTGATTCAAACATTTTATGAAACCACAAGCTTGTCTTTTCAGTGTACCAAACATTGAAACTCAAACATACAATCTGTAATAAACTTCTGAAAAATTGTATAATTTATAAACATGCTTTTAAAAATATCTGAAAGATTACACTGAATCAAGATCACAGCAAAAATATCAGGAGAAAAAAAAAATGATGCATGGAGTTTTCAATAAAGATCTTTAAATGGAAAAGGATTAAAGTGTATTTTTAACGGTCATTTTTTAAAATCTATTATGAAAGCAATGCATGTTACAGAATACAATATATTTTATTACTGGATTCAACAAGAACATTTTTTAAAAATTAACAATAACTTTTTCACTATTATTTTTTCAGATCACAGCAATAGAAAAAAAAATGCAAACCAAGTTTATCAAAATCATTTCTTCCTTTACTTTAAAATTAATGTAACTTTAAAATGCTAATAATCTATAATAGTTGTCTCATTGAATTACAAACATATTGATACAATTTAAAGACAATAAAGAGCTTCACAGCAACTATAAAATTAGGCAACTGTGCACTAATTTAGGAAATTAAAGCTTAAAAAATAAATAACTGAAAATGTGGTAATAATTTTTATCTTTACTTTCAACACTATCAACATTTTTATCAAAGAAATATATTTATATTGAAAATATAAAAACAAGAGATCTGATTCTTCCTTAATTTTAAATTTTTTATTCCACAATAAATTATTAAAACATTTGTCAATGCAATTAATAGTTGGCAAAATATTTTTAGGGAACAGCAGATGAAAAAATTCTATAAGTCTGTGAATAGTTTATATGAGAGATGTATAAGTTGATACGATAATGATCGTAATATCTATGAAAAAGGTAACACTCAAGAAGTACTTCAATAATAACAGAATATGATCTTAGATACAAATTATTTTTATATAACTACAATAATTATATACATTATGCTTATATGAAGTTTTAGAGAAGATTTCTCTTAGATTATTGTCAAAAGTATAAAATGTCAGATTGTAGACTTTCAGAGGTTGTATTGTAGGAATCAAATTAGAGGATGCAACTGTAATAAAACAGTTTTTATGCACTTCTAAAGAGAATGATATTTTAAATCATGACAACATACAAAATGAGGCCAGACAAGCTTGTAAAATGAAATAAAGGGCAGAAGGGGAGATGGAGGATGGGTATGGAAATAAATTATACCTAAAAAGCACATGAATCCAAAGTGAACCAAATTCAATTAGCAACTGAATACTACAGTGTCAATAAATACAATTTGGGTGTATTTTCATAAACATAGCCACAATTGACAAGCCCTTTTTCAGGTACTAATATCAAATATTGCCTACAGTAGTGCCACAAATATAAAACCTGGTTGGTTTATAGGTCTATAACAGTTACTTGTGTAACATTTTTCACATTAACAGGACTGGTGCACATTTAGAGGAACCTACATAAGCATGATTGTAACAGTCTTCTTCCATCAGTCAAATTAAAGATGGACCTATCATATTGTAGGCATACATATCATATTGTAGGCATACATATGTTTTACAGCTGGATGAATAATAAAACTGAAAGGAAGGATCACAAGGGGAAAATATAAGGAAGTTTAACTGACCAAGCCTATCCTATAATGTAAATTCTGCTAATAATAAAAAGAAGTTTTTTTAGAATAATAATGTTACTATTCATTCAATAATTTATCCACTCTTAGTTTGATGAACACCAAGATAAGGTGTAGCATATAGCTTGGCCAACATAGTTCTTCACTCTCAGTATTGCAGAACTATAATCCATTTTATAGCATTTAATTCAGAATTAATAACCTTAAATTATATTTCTTCTGAAATTTTTACAATATCTCAATGAAGAATATTATACTTTATTTTAATGTACAAGTTTAATATGATTTTCGAGCAGATTCATACAAGTTCAACTATGTTACATCAAAAGACAGATTCTATGCTATATTAGAAACCATTTTAATAAAAATTTAAGGCATTTCCATCTTTGATAACTAATTCTATATATTCAAAATATTTTACCGAAAGAAAATATGAACAAAAATATGAAGTGAATCCTCCACAAATTCTATGTTAATTAATATGAATGAAAAGCATTGTGTGGTCAACAGCAATCTTTATTTTATTAGTATAAGTACTTTATAAGACATTAAAGTTAAATTAGGTGATCTAATTGTAATAATAATGTTACAATAATATCAGGTTGGAGCAAAAGTTTTATACCAAAAGCTAAGAAGCTAGAAAAAAACATGAAAGCAGTACTTTCAATGCATGAATCAATTCAGTGCAAAATCATGGATTTGGGGGAGGGTAGTGATTACCCATCCCCCCAAATACATGATTTTCTGTCAAAATTTTTGTATTTTTTCAAAGTTTTCGGCACGTAAACTTGGTGGCTGGGAGTCCAAAACAGATAAACCAACTGTAGACATCCTGAGTGGAATCAAAGATAACATCAGAAATAAAAAAATTCACGTACATAAAAAGGGTAGAAAGTTCAAAGATGCAATGTTGGAGCTATATGGTGTCCAGCTGATGAATGGCGACACACACACGGCCTTTCTCTTACTAATCCCTCTGATCTGAAATCAGATCAGATCCATCAATTCGTCTGCTTTTAATTTCAACACAGCCAAACAGGCTTCTTTAGGAGATCCTCATGAAGTAGACCAGTGCAGTCTAAATGATGTTTGGGACTGGCTTCTTTACAGCAGCATTTAGTGCAAACTCTGAGGTTTTTGGCACAATTGGAAAATCGAAGGATTTTTAGATGTCCAGTGCCCAGTCAAGTCAAAGCAGTTTGGTCTCTCCTGTCACCAATGAAGCCAATCCAATAAGTATCTGAAGATATAAATAAACTACTCATAGCCAAGGGGGAAATGAACAGCTTAGTTTAATACAAAATACCTGGAGCCCCATAGGATTGAAATCTGACTTTGCTCCTACACCCGCGGTGCGCAAATCAACAATCCAGCCACTCTTAATGTAAAGAACAGATGCTGGGGTTTGGATCAGAGTTTTGCTCCTCCTAGTACACTCTGTACAAGTGATTTAGTGTCATTCCATAGCTGACATTTTGTAACAGAACTGGAAGTAAGTGATGGTTCTAATCTGGTAGCATGATAATTCAATTTTAGACAGCTTGTACTTAATTATAACAATTAAGTACACCTTTGATAGATTTTCTTTTTAGGACGTTTCAACATTATTCTAAAACAAATATCTTTCTTTCAAATACAAAAAAATCATCTCATAAAAGCAAATATAACAATATAAACTGTAGCCCAAACATGTTATAGCAAAAGAATGTAAGCAATGGCAGAAAACTTTTGCTACAACCTGATAAATATAATTAAAAAACTAAACTGTTGTTGGATTAATTACCATGGAATAGCAATCATAAATTTAGTTTAAATAAATGCTTTGAAGCATGTACAAGATATAATTGTTAGACTAATTTCTATTCAGAATATGTTTGTTCCTCACTATAATTTTATGTAAAAACAAAGCATGAATGGTTTGTTTGTTGCTCAACAGCCACTTTTTGCACACAGGGGCTAATTAGACTGGGACCTACGGTTTAAAGTGGATTCCGCACCAATTGTGGTGACATCCACGCTCAAGGTGGGATTCAAACCCATGAACTGGTCAACCAAAGGCAAGAGCGCTAACCATTCGACTGCCAGATTGGCACAGGACATGAATGAGAAGCAAAGACAAGAAGAAAGATAAGCTTAATTATGATTCAGATCCCTTGAAAACAAAATAATATGTGTTATATATTATTTTGTTTTCAAGGGATCTGAATTATAATTAAGCTTATCTCTCTTCTTGTCTCTGCTTCTCATTCACAAAAATTCTACATATGTGTTATATTAGAGTAACAATATTTCTTTTATGAAAAGTTCTTAAATGATTAATCTTAAATTATTTGAAACAATAGCATCAAAAAAAGTATTTCTAATAAAAGTGATGTAAAATCAATTTAAACAAATAAGAAATATCAAAAAGTTACAATTGGTTAAAGAAGGCCCAGATTTTTATCAGCCTTAAAGGAAGGATGGAAGATTATTTGACCATTAATGCACAATATAACATAATTATCACACTTGATAATTATGTTATGGAGATATGTTATGGAACCTCACATACGAAACAAATTTCTTTCCAGAATTATTTTATTGTCAAAAGAGAAAGTTCTTTATTCTCAATAGACAGATGGGTACATTTTTTGTCTCATAATGCAGAAGTGAATTAAATTTTTTATAGAGCTAAGTATACAAGTCTATAGAGCAAAAAATTTACATTTATTAAGGTCATTAAAATTATCAAGCATTTTTCAGTAGAAAATTTATATGATGTCTATAAGTTGATCTCAATGCTCTAATTTTTTTTTTTTTTTTTACAGAAATTGTAAGAAAAAAATTATTAGCATATAAACTTTAATTAATAAAGCATTAACATATGAATTGTTGAACTGAAAGCCACAATGCTAACTCTTCAGCTGTAAAATTGGCATTAATAGAAGAGGTGTATGTGTAAAAATTACCTATGATTTGGTGACAGAACACGATTATATGAATTTGGAAGTACTTGCAAATTGGTGGAAATTAAAAGTTGATGAACACAGCAAAAAGTAAATTTATTATTTTTATAATATATTCTGGTTGTGTGAGATAGAAAATTTTACAGCTGAAAGAGAACCAACTACAAAAGCATTACAAACATGAAAATTATAAAATGCACATATATTGTACATAATATACAACAGAAATTAGATTATAAAAAAATTTTGCCAATTTGTATGTGTAATTTTTAATAATTTAATAAAAAGTTAAAAATATTAGTAGTCATTTAATTAATTGGAAAAATACTCCAAGATAGTTTAAGGTAAATTTTCAGAATACATTTGATTCAGATATAATATTTTCAGTAAAGATATGAATAATTTCTCATATATATGTTAGATTTTATTATGTCTGCAAAACTGGTTTACTTATGACTGTCAAAGTAGTTAAAATTTTACATTAAAAGAAAATAATTTCAGATATGTTAGTTATGTTTGTGTTTCTTATACTGTCAACAATGATAAGCAATAACTCACATCAATTCAAATTTGGGGTTTTGCATGCATTGAGTTTCTGCAATATTGTCAGAATTAGAGAAGCACTAAATTGATTTTTTACATTCAGACTAGTGTTAAGGATAACATAAAAAAAGGAAGTTCATAATTTAGTAATTAATAAAAATACATTGAGTATAAAACTAATAGTCACTAAATCTTCTCATGATTATATTTGCAAATAATACTTTATAATGCAGAAAACTCAACTTTAAGTTAACATAGCATTTGAATTTTTTTTGCTCAACATTACGTTTAGGAAATTAATTTATTCTTGAATTTAAAGAAGATGAAGATCAGAGTAATAAAGTGCTACACATAAATAAATCAGTTAATTAAAAATATTGTTATATACACAGCACATAATTTTGTGTGTGTGTATATATATTTATATATGAAAGCAAACAAAATAAAATATAGAGCTTAATCATCGAAACCCTAAAATCGGCTGCCTACAGATGCAACAGTAGCTACGGCTTATCATTAACTTACTTTCATTTTGAAATACAAATCAACTATATACATACCTGAGGGTGAACTGAATTCCACAAATATTTTGACAATGAGCTCAGCATCTTCCTCTAGTTCTGGTTCTTGATGAATAATTACTCGATGCACAGAACCATATCGACCACACTCGTCAATAATTTCTGGCTCTAAATCCTCATCCAGATCTTCAACACCAACCATATTTCTCAAAACAATAACACAAGACTACAAAAAAAATTCAAAAATTAAAGGAAATCACACTTAAAATTACAAAATAATCCAAAAAGAAAACACAATCACTTGAAGTGATGAGATGATTATGTTCCCTTTTAAAATTTATTTTCAATTATGCATTCTATAAATATATATAAAAACTCACTTCTCGCCTTTGGGAAACACTAGGCATTTCTGCAAGATTATTTTCGATTAACGATATATTTTATTTCCCAATTGAAATGATAACTTTTTATAAATATGGGAGAAAAATAATGCGTAGAAATGAAACTATAAGGAAATATTTTGAAGTGCAATGCAAGCTATTTATTTACGTTTTTAGCAAGAGGATATGAACTTGTGTGGGCGTGGTAGTAAATACCACGTGATATGTATCATATGACTTTAACATTTTTTCCTGTTTTAAAAATATACTCTCTATAACTACATAGTGTTTCGAAAAAATTAAGAAATGAAGCAATGATCAAGTCTTGCCTTACCTGCACACGGTGCACCTGGTATATTTTATAGTGGCTAAAAGATATATAATTGGCATTACGTTTCCTTCTCTTACTTTCTTAGCCGAGCATTAGTGGGAGGCAAAAGACATTTTAGGTTAATGGACCCTGTTACACCTGTTTCTTTTCTTTTCTTTTTCTTTTTTCTTTTTTTTTTTTTTTTTTTTGTTGTATTGTGTGTTTTTTATTATTATTAATATTTTGCTGTAACTGTACATTATTTGTCATTAGAAATTAAAAAAAAAGTATTGCAAAAAATAATTGCAAGGAATGCATGTTTACTGTATCTTTTTTCACTACTAATATTAAACTATCAAACATCGGTTCTCTGTATTTCATTTCATGAAGAGGTTAAATATATCAATAAATGACGGATTCTTCTCATAAAGAGAATTAAAAAATTCTGAAAAGGTTGTTAAAATGTTTCATCAATGTATTTCTAGATAGAATAAGCAGAGATCAAGGACTTTTCATTTAAGTTTGTGATTCCCTGTGATTATTAATATTCACCATAACTATTACCAGTATGCTCCTAAACATCCAGTAACTTTAGTATTGCTCAAAATCATACATCTTGCAAATCTTTCAGTTAAATTTAAATATTTCCCTTCTTTATAAAGATCATTATTTTATTTTTAACTATTCAAATAAATGAATTTCTGGTTCCTTTAATGAACACCTTTATTTCCGCTGAGATAACGCGTTCATTAAAGGAATCAGAAATTGGTCTTAAGGAGCTAACATTTTCTAGAATAATCTCATTTATTTTATAAATGATATATAGAATATAAAGAAAATGTAATACGATGGATAAATAGAAATTTCTTCGGCAGAATTGTTTTTTCATTAAACGGTATATAAGGCTTTCTTTGTTTAGTTTATTTTTAAAAAAAATTGAGAATAATAAAAAGCAATTTATGTATTAAAATGTATTAAGCGAACCATAACTCTCTCATCAAAACATTGCAGTATCATCAAAACATTATAAACTGCAAACTATAAAATCGTAGTAAAGTTGTTAATAAATAAATAACATGTCATTGTTAAAATCAAATTTGATGTTGCAGCTTTCAATTTAATAAATTTTAAATCGATGTACCTCCGAGCAAATAAATTTAGAAACTACATTCCAGGAAATTAATAACTCGCTTCTTACTTTTTGTAAAATTTTGCTCTCTTCTCTTATACATTATAATTAAATGAATTACAATGTAGTTACATATTTATTCTTATAAGGTATGTTTCACTTGGAAAACTTTAATAACACATTCTTTGCACTAGAGTTTCTTTAAATGAAGAGATGAGCAAATGCCGGTTTGTTTATTTTGTTTGGTGTTCTACGAGTTTTTCTTTTTTCATACGAAATATAATTTAAAGTAGACCTACAGTTAGTGCAAAGGCAATTCTGAAAAACTAAAAAGATCTTGCCAAAAAAAGGAATCTAAACCACAAACTGTTTAACAGAAACCTAGAGCACAAACAATTCTGATTGCATGTTTAGCACGACGTTGCAATGATAAAAAAATGAGATCATTTCTGAGTAAGTTATATTATTCACCATTTTGATTAAAAAAAGAGCCATTGTTCTATTTACTAAAAATAATTTACAGTTTTGGTTTTCCCATAAACTGTTTTTTCGACTGAAACTATTTTTGTAATGTAAAGCAGTCGGTAACTCAAGCATTTATAGTGAGTGATCTTGTCCTGCATTATATAAACTGTAACTTTTTCCTACACTGAAACTGACGATAAGCTACTCATAAACATATTATTCTAGAATATTTTATTCTAATTTAATAATAAAAGAATAAGGCATAATGAGTTTTTTCTCTGCTTAATAATTAAAAAACTGAAGATAATAAAGTCGTGTACGTATCAAACAAACCATTACTGCTTCATTGAAACATTAAAACAATAAAACCAATAACAATTAGGCATTTATCAATGGACTGATTCAATATTTTAAATTGATGGATTATATACCTATATCATAACATCGAAATAAATTTTCTGCGCAAACTATACACAAAGTGAAAATCTAAAGTAAATTTATCTACATAACTACTTACGATTGTGCTTTTTGAGTAAGCAGATCAACAGTACATATAGAAATTTATTTTCTATATCTATATTTGAACTAATTTTTTCACTTCTACAAATATTTTGCAGTTGTCAGAAATCACGTTGCTGATGAGTACATAAGAAGCTATCAGTAAATGAAGTTACAACAACAGAAAAATGGGCAGTATAATTACAGAAAAAAATCATTAATTTCACTGACTGACCGATAAATTATATTTGGCAGAAGAATATATTAACTTTCATAAATTTAGATAGCCGTAGTATTAAATCCAGAATATATTTGCTCCGAATTTTTCATAAAGAAAATAATCGAGTGACATTAAATAATATTAATTCAGTAATATGCAGGATTCTTCTTTCAAGTGGTGTCAAATTCAGAACGGTGATAGAAGGAGTAAAAGAATATATATATATATATATATATATATATATATATATATATATATATATATATATATATATATATATATATATATATATATATATATATATATATATATATATATATATATATATATATATATATATATATATATATAATTCAATAGTTAAAAATTATTCTAAGGCATTTGAATGTTTGAATATTTGGGAAGATTTTTATATATATAGGGGATCAAGTTCTCAAGTCAAAAACAGAAAGAAATTAGAAAAGGATTAATAAGCCTAACTCTGCAACTGTGAATGAGACTAATGTTTTAAGGGATATCGTAGAAAATTTGGTAGGATGTTAAAAATGTACGAGGAGGATGTTAAAACAACCAAAGTGTAATGTTTTTAGAATAATTCCGTATTGCGATTCAAATAAAGTTTTATTTAACATATATCAATTGCGGCTTTCAAACAAGCTCACAAAGATGAAAGAGTGTACACGTACGAACTCCAAAAAAAAGTAAGATTTTTATTCCATAGCCTTTGGGGTTTACATTTGGCTTAATGAAAAAATAGCCAACACAAAATGTTTCAGAATTAGTCTAATAAATAATGTAACAATTTTTCAATGATAGCACTTTTTTCATAGTACTCGTAAATAAAAACGTTTTTGCCTTTTTTTTTTTTTTATCTTGCCATCAAATAAAATGAAAATAAATATGCAAAAACCACGCAGTTTCAAAACTTTTCAGCCAAGAATAAAAAAAAATAAATAAATAAATAAATAAAATGGCGCACTTGAATATTCGTTATAAAAAAATGTAAAATATTTTACAAAATAAAATCTTGATTAGAATTTGCTTTGTTTTTTTTAACAATAAATTTGTGGAGGCCTCCATGTTTCATAAATAGAATTGTATTAAGAGTTTTTCTTGCTTTTCTCAAATAGATTAAACTTCTAAATATATCTTCTATTGCTTTACGTGATGTTACTTTTTGCTCTTTTTTTTCATAAAAACCATTGAGAAGCTATTTTTTAAAGAACATTTTTGACATTATTTTATTGACTATTTTTAAAATGAAGAATCATTTACTAATTTCCCCAATGAGAGAAATAGAAGACACATTAATTTTATTTTAATTTAAAAAATAAAAGTAAACTTGTATACGTTATTCACAATTTATTGAAAAAAATTATCAATTTTAACGTAATGCAAATTGGAATGTCAAAATAATTTACTATTTTTTCAATATTTAAGTGTATTCTACTTTATGACACTGGTGTTTAAGAGTCTAAATTTAAAGCAATTATCTAAATTCAAAAAAAAAAAAAAAAAAAAAAAAAAAAAACATTCAATATGAAGACAAGAAATAACTTTTTAACTACACACAGACATAAGCGATTTGATTGTGTATGTTTATACACATAAACAAAATTTCACATACCCTAACCCTCGGATAGGATTCAATGAATACTAAAGTATCAGCATTATATACATTATTGTTTTACAATACTAATATAAGAGATAAGACTGCTTTTTCTTATCATCATTTGAAATACAAAATTATTTCAATAGATTATCTCAGATACCCATGATCAATGTCGATAAGATAAGATTCCAAACATGATTAGTTTTCTCAGAAACATTAACAAACATTTTAAAAATTTTCAGAGGATAGTTCCATAGCTTTGAAGTTTTGAAATTCGGGAAGTCAGTAAGTTCTTATTTTTATTAATTTCACAAATGTTTAAAAAAATAAACAACTTTATAATTGATGAAACTATCAATAGATCAGATTTAAATATTTTCATTTTTTACCTCATATAAAAATTCATCTTTCTATAAAATATCACATCATAAAATTAAAAAAAAAACGTTAAGTGTAAGTGTGCATATATATATATATATATATATATATATATATATATATATATATATATATATATATATATATATTCTATATAAAAGTTGAAATCTCTGAAATAATGAAATACCAGTAGGCATGACAAAATTGCAAAAAATTATGCTATTAAATTGTTACTTTTAAAAGAATTTTTTTGACATTAGAAATCGGTAAAGGTCACTATATTTTACAGTTTTGTCATTATGGTACAGTCATTATCATACACAACATCTCAAACTGTTTTCTTTACTGTGGGAAAATAAATGCAGATTTATAATTAAATTCTTAGTGAATTTAAAATAAGCGAATTGCTTTTCAAAGAAATCTTTGCACGCTGTTCATAATTTTATGTTCTATTGTTCATCATCTTGTATATGCATTAACAAAGATTCTTCATTTTATTTCTTTTAAAAAAATAAAAAACAAAATATTATTGGCTAAAAATGCAATTAAAATCACTTAAGTTAAACTAAAATTCTTAGCATGCATACATTTTTTTAAAATGTTTATGTTGTTCTTATAATTTTCCTTATTTTTTTTTTTTATTTTTTTAATTACGTCCTTATGTTGGCTTTTTTGAGCATAATAAGTTTTGCAGTCCAATAAAGAAAAAAAGTATCTCCAGGAGTGGAGAGCGTCTTGAAATGTTAAGAAGAGTTATTATAGTTAGAGTTATAATTTATCTAAGCTATAACAAATAAGGATGTTTCCTTTATTTATATCTTAAATAATTTACTTATTAGTATTAAAAATATGTTGAATAATAAGTTGAAACAAATTGTTTTAAATTATTTTATTCGATATATATTATTTTAATTTATAATTTAATTTTGAATTAAAGAAAAAAATTTGAAAGTATTGATGATCATGCAGGAAAATCATGCTTGCCGAATATAAGCTTATAGATAGATGTATGTAACTAACATGAGTGAAGTCTTTGTGAATATGTTTGTGGCAAAATGTCTTTCGTTCGCACACAGACTTCGCCGAATTTTACAGAGTTTGTACAACAATCAATTAAAGTCTCATAAAGTACCAAGTGCTAATCAATGAAATAAGGCAATCAATAAATATTAATAAACCCATTCAAAATTTCTCAAGAGTTTCTTAAACAAAAACGATGGAAATAATATATAAATTGAGAAGATATATAATCAATCTTCGTGAAAATTAGATTAATATGTACATCAGAATTCAAGTAAACTATAGTTTCATTAACAAACTTTTTTTATTTGATGTAATACGATTACGATTTATTCAAAGACGTGAAGCATTTTAAACATTTTTCAAAGAAATTCTGATGCATTCCACATCAATTAATATAATTCTAAAAATAAAGGCAAATTTAAATACTTTCAATATTTTATTCATTTTAAGAAAAATTTTAATATATATATATTTTTAAATAATACTATAACATTCTAAAATGTCATTAAGAATAATAATAATATAATTTTGGAACAAAACAAAGGAATATTATTTAAGAAAGTGTAAACACAATGTCACAAATATAATTTAATTTTGGTTTAATAAGCTCAGGCCATTATATTAAACATTATCGTAAAGTAACTTCAAAACGTAAGAATTTCAGAAAGTTTTTCATTATGGAAGAAAGAAAGACTTTATATTCTATCCTCATAATATATATATTTTTGCAACAAAGAAGATGTATTTATAAATTGTGGAAGATCTGGCGTTGCAAACGTCAGAACGAGGTGCTTTTATTAATGATATAACCATATCTTCAGATTTCCTTATAAATTAATTATTACAGTTTTTAACAATAATAATTTATAAGTTCTTTTGTAACTGTCAAGAAATTTAAACTGATACATTTTATCAAGCATTTTGGGGTTTCATTATTTTATTACTGAATAACACAGGGTGTGGTATGCTATTATATCTGCGTTTTCTCTGATTAATGAGCGAATGATACAGGAAATTTCTGAATGTTATCTTAAAATATTCTACTTGAAATTCACTTATATTGAATATTAGTCTATTAACTTTATTTACACTAAATTATTTTCTATGCAAATAAATAGGTAAGAGATAAGACTTCACTTATCACTTCTATATGTGTTCTAAGTTATTTTCACTGATTATCTCAGATACCCGTGATCAACGTCGATAAGATTCTTATCTCTAAATATATTTTATTTTCTCACAGATATCCGTAAACGGGTTAGCAGTTCTTAGGAGGGCAACTAGCTTCAAATTTTAACGATTGAGGCGACTGTAAGTATTAATTTTTTTTATACATTTGTAAATTTTCTTAAGAAACTTTATAATTAATAATACTACAGAAAATTCATAACTAGTTATTTACAGTATTTATATTATAGAAAAACTTGTATATTAATCATACATTATATTAAAAAATTAAATAGATTAAGTGTACGAAAATTCCAACAAAATGTTATTTGTGTTTTATTCTGGGTTGTACTGTAATTTATAAGATTTGGAGCAAAATTATATTATTAAAAATGCATCGTGTCTCAATAAAATGTGTATTCAAGCAATATAAATATTTAGCTTGCATGAATTGAAATCAAAATTTAATAACAAAATTTATTTTATATCTATATACGTTAAATTAATGATATTGATTTCTCAAAGAAAATCAATGCATTTTATGAAGTTATTGAATTGAAAAGCATGTAAAAATTTAAAAATAAAAGCTCTATTTTTAAATGCATGTATATAGTATAAAAATAAATGCGATAAATTATATAAATTTAGAACTAATATCCATTGTACATTTGAAAATTACTCAAAATTTTGAAAAATGATTTACTGACTATATAGAACTTGTTAAATCGTAAAATAAATTCAATACAAACGATCATTTGTAAAAACAATTTATTTAATAAGTAGTAGATAGAAAATTTTTTTATTTTTGCTGAAATTTATTTAACAAATTAAAATAAATTAAAATGTGTTTTTAAATTTATTGTTACAGAAATTAAGAAATTCTTGTATATATATATGATGAGTAATTTGAATTGGATGGAACAAATATTTACCGAAATTTCTGTTGTTACTTATAACACTTGGACAAGCCAAGCTCGCTATACCTTCGTTATGCGAATTTAAGTCAATAGGGTGCGGTTTTCTTTTAATCAAAGCACCACGAAGGTTAAAGTTATGCCTGACGATGGGGAATTTAAGTCAGTAGGGAGAGTCCTTCGTTTAATCAGAGCACTACGAAGGTGAATGTACGACTTTACTCTTCAAATCTTCCTCTAGATGGCACCATCAGGTGATCCACTCCCTGAATTTTGGCTTTGATCTGGAGGAGGAGGAAATTTTCTCCCGACCATTGCACACACTGTAATTGCTCAACGATCGACCATAGAGCTTAGAGATTTCGATTTCACAAATTAAATGAGCTCGTATATCCCATGTACTCGGTGGGTCTTTGGCGGCATTTAGGAATCGAACCCCGCCCTTCCGGACGGAAGACCGGTGCCCTAATCCTTAGGCTACCGTGGCCTAATTTCTTATCTAAATAATATATGCATTATTTGATTAGTTTTTTGAATTAATGTATGATGATTATCGTGGTATTTTCCTTACACATATGTGAGTTTTCCTAAAATGAACTTTTACTCGTTACATTATTAAATTGTCTTTTTCTGTGTGGACATTATTCATTTTCTAATAAACATAGAGCAAAATTATATATAAACTATACTTTATTTAGTTTGAAAATTAATTAAATATTGAATATATTAATTAAGTTTATGTTTGTTTGTTAATATTTTATGTTTGTTATGAAATTAACAAATTTGCTGAATTTTTTTTTCCTCCTTCCTAATTCCCCAGCATTCATTTTATTTTTTCTGTGTATATGTCATTAATTCTTATAAAAGTTTGTTATTTGAGTCTTTAATATATATATATATATATATATATATATATATATATACACTTTTTCTTGGAAAAAGAATAGAAATATTTAAGTATAAATAGATAGTAAATTGAAAATAAGTAATTAATTTGTTAATGAATAATTATTATTTCTTGTGTAATAGTATATGGAACAGAATGCCCACCTACATGAAACCTTCACATTTCATTATTCAGTTTAAACTATCAAATTACATATATTTATAAACTTTAATTAAATTTATTAGGAATTTCTTGTGATATTAACATATTCAAATGATAACTGAAACTTTAGTATCATTTAATGCGATACATATGAAAGTTCAAAGATACTATTTATACACTTTATCCTTTAACATTTTATCGGAGAGTCCTTTAAGAAACTGGTAACATGATATCCTTGGCTCATCATAGTGACGTAGTTATGACGTTTATTCGTCTATTTTTGAATATTGTCTCCCGTCATGAAAGGTTTCTTTAGAAGTAATTTAAAACAGATGAGTTTATACATTCGTCTCCCTGTTAAAAGCCACGTGACAACGTATGAACGGAATATTCACGTTTCTTTTTGTTTTGGATAAAGGAAGATATTGTTGTTTTGTTAGCGTGGATTTTGTAGAACCGAAACTATGATTAAATATTTAATAAGTGAGATTTTTTTTTCACGTATTCGAGAATCAAATTAGGGAAAAGTGACTTATGTTCAGAAAGTTCAATTTCTTAGGTCACGTTGCCGAAAACAAGCACCTATTAACATTGATATTAAAAGCTAAAGAAGGATTATTAAGAATTGAACGAAAATTTATGTTTGTTGGCCCTTAAATGATAGATTAAAATTTAACATAAAATTTTTTTCATAACGGGAATAAAATGGTGGTTCTGAAATGTTTTTGTTTCTGTTAACAATCGTATATAATATATAGAGTATATGTGGCCATCTGACTTCACTTTGCTCGGAACATGATAAAAAAAAAATGTGAACTTTCTGGTATTTGTATTTTAATATATATAGTTTATTTATCCCTAATTATATGTCCAGTTAATTTTGTCATCGAGTATTCGTACAATAATTATTGAGCTTTGAGTAGCTCGTTGAAGCTTTTTAAGATCCAATGCTATGAATATACACTACTGGCCATTAAAATTGCTACACCAAGAAGGCGACATGCTACATACGTGAAATGTATACGAAAGGAAGAAGGTGCTGTGATATGCAAATGATTAGCTTTTCAGCGCATTCAGACAAAGCAGGTGCCAGTAGCGACACCTACATTGTGTTTAAATGAGGAAATTGTTCAGCCGGTTCCTCATACACAAATTGCATTTGAATGTTGTTGCCTGGTGAAAAGTTGTTGTGATGCCTCGTGTAAGAAGGAGAAATGCGTACCAGCACGTTTCTGACTTTGATAAAGATCGCATTGTAACGTACCGGGATTGCGGTTTATCTTATCGCAGTATTGCTGCTCGCGTCGGTGAGATCCAATGACTGTTAGCAGAATATGGAATCGATGGGTTCAGGACGGTAATATGGAATGCCATGCGGGATTTCAACGGCCACCTATCACTAGCAGCCAAGAAGACAGGCATATAGACAGGCCGTAATGGATCGTGCAACCAAGTCACGAGCCGTGAGTCAAGAAACGGGGTCGTTTGGAAGACAAAATGTGTCTGCACGAACAGTTCGACGACGTTTGCAGCAGCAGAGACTCTCAGCTCGGAGACCATGGCTGCGGCTTTCCTTGACGCTGTATCATAGACAAGAGCGCCTGCAATGGTGTGATCAACGACGAACCTGGGCGCATGAATGGCGAGACGTCATCTTTTCAGATGAATCCAGGTTCTGTGTACAGCATCATGATGGTCGCATCCGTGTTTGGCGGCATCGTGGTGAACGCACACTGGCAGCGTGCATTCGTCATCGTCATACTGGCCCATTACCTGGCGTGATGGTATGGGGTGCCATTGGATACACGTCTATGTCAACTCTTGTTCGAATTGACGGTGCTTTGAACAGTGCACGTTACATTTCTGGTGTGTTAAGACCCATGGCTCTACCCTTTATTCGAGCCCTGCGAAACCCTACGTTTCAGCAGGATAATGCCCGACCACATGTTGCCGGTATTGTACGGACCTTCCTTGATACGGAACATGTTCGGCTGTTTCACTGGCCAGCACGTTCTCCAGATCTTTCACCAATAGAAAACGTCTGGTCAATGGTTGCCGAGCGATTGGATCGTCACCAAACGCCAGTCACTACGGTTGATGAACTGTGGCATCGTGTTGAAGCTGCATGGGCATCTGTACCTGTACATGCAATTCAATCTCTGTTTGACTCAATGCCCAGGCGTATAACAGCTGTTACTACTGCCAGAGGTGGTTGTTCTGGGTACTGATTTCTCAGGATCTATATATTCAGCCATATTTTTTGAAAATTTAATCACTTGTTATTTCTAGTATAATATATTTGTCCAATAAATATCATTTTGTTATCTGCATTTCTTCTTGGTGTAGCAATTTTAATGGCCAGTAGTGTATTTATAAAATACAATAGGTCTATCACAGGAAATACTTTTCTGAAAAGATATTTTTCAAAGATGGCTTATAAAATGGGTTTAAAAAAGATGGGTTAAAATGAGTTTGATTTTTCTTTCTTTTGATTTTCGTTTCTTTTTTCTTTTGCAAAATAGTTTAATCTGTATGAGGTTCAAGTTCATTTTTTTAACGCAAGGTATAGATCGGACACAACACTTTAAAGTGAATCCTGAATCACTAAAAACAACACTATACAAGATGTGATTCGAACCAATGAATAGTTAATCAAACACCAGAATTTCGTGAAAAATAAAATATAATTTTTTTCCATACATTTGTTAATTTTTGTAGAAACTTAAACATACTTGAAAAAAAAAAAAGGTTGGTGCTAAACCACCAGAATATTACAATTAATGAATGATTTTAAAATAAACTAAATCACACATACTCTTTTCCTTTGCTCAAGTTTTCGAACTAATATTACTTACTCTATTTTATCGATTATTATAACTGTTTTATTTAAAAGATTAATTTGCATTATATCTCTTATTTACCTTTGTAACAGTTAATTTCCCCATGTATTTAAAGGATTTCTAGTTTTTTGTAAAGCCGTTTTGCCTTTAAACACGTAATCTAAAACTTCCGGCTTTATATAATAATATCGCCAGGAAATTAAATATCATTCGTATTGTTGTAAAAATTAGTTAATTATAACAATGAATATAATGTATAAATTACAATCACGTCATAGTTTCGTGATTTGATGAAACGTAATTAGAGTTAAATATAAAATTGGTTTATTCTTAAAACTTTATTAGACTATTCTAAACTTAGCTTTAAGAAAAATTGCTCAAATGCAAGAACTAAATATAATTCGCAATTATTGATATTAAAGGTGGAAACTGAAAATAATATATTTTAAAATGTCACGTGTTTTATGAACGTGGAAATCGGAACATGCATAAGAAAATCAGGTGGTTCATATATATTCATAACTTATTGAGCTAATTTTATGTGTAAATTTATATATGATGTTTTTTTTTTTACATTTGACATTTTCTGATATTTTCCTTTTCTGAGGGTGGGTGTTTTTTGAGCTTCTTGACTATTTAGAGCTGTGACCTAAATTAAGAAAATCTTATTACCTATAATTTCTTTCAAAATAGATATCCTTCAGATTGTGAGTTCAAATATAGTAATCTGGTTTTTAAAAACTCATTTTTATATTCAATATATTTTTCCATTAAATATTAGTTTGTATGACAAACAAGATATGCCTTTAATACAAATCTATGTAATATTCACCAAATTGTTAAGAAATATTAAATTCAGATTTTGATTGAAATTTTTTTTTTCTTATTTTTGAATGTGAAATTTTATTACATAAGTAAATACTTTTTTTTAGCTTCATTTGCAACATTTTTTTTGAATATTTAAGTGCTACAACTACAACTGTTTATATATATATATATATATATATATATATATATATATATATATATATATATATATATATATATATATATATATATATATATATATATATATATATATATATATATATATATATATATATATATATATATATATATATATATATATATATATATATATGATATATATATGATATATATATATATTTTGCGGTTTCACTAACAAGTATATTTATTTAATGGAAAACAATTCCTTATTCATTCAAATTTTAGATATTCAAAATTCGTTTATTTTTGATTATATGATTTACAAGAGCAATTTACTTGTAATTTTTATCAAAATGCCTTTACACAGAGTCTTAAACCTGCTATAGTTAAGATTGTTTATCGTCTAAAGAACTGAAAGGTCCCTTTTCAATTTAGGTTATATTTTACTGTTTTACAAGGAGGCCGATTCCTTAGAAATATTTCATTTTTACCGTTAAAATAAAAAAGTCAAATTATTTGATTTATATTCATTTATAGAATATAACATTTCACATAAAAACATATGTAAATACAAAAAATTCATAACTTTCATGTTTAATTAAAAAAAAAAAAAATCAAGAATTTAAAATTGCTATTTTTTTATAAACTTAAAAAGTTTCTTATTTCTCTCTCGCTCTTTTTTTCTTTTTGCATATGTCAAGTAATTTTGAATAAATTTGCATATAGGATAAAATATTTGTTCGTTTTTTCTACTATGTTTTAATTCATAGGATAAGAAAAAAAATGAGTGTGAACATGTGAACATTTCTCCTAAATTTTGTTTGTATGTATACAAAAAAAAAAAAATTCAATTTTAAAATTTTAGAAAAAATTTAAGAATTTAAAATTTTTATACTTTTTTTGAATTTTAAGAATATTTATTCCTTTGTCATGCATTTTAAAAAGATTTTGAATATATTTATGAAGGAGATATAAAATTTGTACGCTGTTTTTTTATAAACAGTACTAACACAGTTTAAGGAACTGTCTAAAAACGTGGTTTCTTAAATTTAAAATTTTTATAAAGTAATGTACAATCGAATCTCTCATTCCACCATAACATTTTTCATAAGAAAGAGTAAATATACAAATTTTCTCCTTACCAACAGAAAGACAAGGTACCATTTTAAGTAAAATACAGTTAGAAATGAAGCAAAAATTAAATGAATGAATAAAAAGTTAAATAAAAGAAGGTTGGAAAAAAATCTAAAGCCTTAAAATTTAAGAAATACTTTAACGAGAATATGAATAACACTTTTAATAATGGGAAAACTTTAAAATATATTTAATAAACTTTTCTCGTTCTCCTGACTATGGAAAAGAAATGTGTCAATAGAGCCAAAAGTCAAATGGACATGCTTTGTCAAATTTATAATTTGAAGACTAGAGGATACCTTTTGGTTTATAGAGTAATATTATAAAGGGGGGGGAATGGGTTTATTTCCATGGAAATATTTAAAATTCCTACGAGTTTTGAAAACTCTGGAGAATTTGGAGAGAGGTTTGAAGATTTTTTTTATGATTTGGAAAATTTAAAAGTTTTTCATCCAATATTTTTGTATTTATTAACATAAATATAAAAAATTTGTTAAATAATTAATAATTCCTTAAAAAATTTATAGTTACTTGAGTTTACTGAAAAAAGCATTACTCTTCATATTTAAATATTTTCCAATAATTTATTTCTGAGGTATGCAATACACTTTCTCTTTATTAACAAATTATGAAAATATAATTTCACATGGAAAGAAAAATTTCCCGTCGGTTAAAAATTTATAATTTTAAAAATTAATATTTGAGAAAATAATACTCCTTTGTTTCATTTTAACCGTGAATTTATAACAAAGGAAACACAAATGTCAAACATTTATTCTGACACAAATCTGAGAAAAATATATCTTGCTATTTTTTTTATTTAATGTACTAAAATTGATAGGTTTTATTATTTTGATTTGTGTATTCATTTTTTACAGCTCACATTATTAATTAGCCTTCGTGCTGGAAGATAGAAATAGATATTTTTTGGCATAACAGTTACGTAGTTACTTCACTTCGCTTCATGTATGTAAAGCAAAAAATCCATGAATTGATATATGAGTGGTTGTGTTAATTTCCTCAAAATTCTTGTTCCTCAAAATTTCCGGTTTATTCCTAAATTCAAAATTCCCGTGAATTTTACGGCATTAGTATTGAGACATTTAAAAAGAGTACTAAGTAATGATAATATAATATAAACAATATTGTTGAAACAATGCCTAAAACATAGCGTTTTCGTTTTAAGTATTATCAGACTGAATTAATTAATTTCTCTGGAATTTTTATAATATTTAATCATTTGTATTCCTTATTTTCGAACCATTGATTACTGATTTGCTAAAATGAAATTAAGTAATGAAAATTGAAATTGCGAATGCATATTTCTTTTTTTTATCTCAACGGTATATTTCATTAATAGTTTGTAAGAGAATGTTTTTGTAAACAGAAATCGCGTTTGGTCGAAATCAAAGACAATCCACGTGCTTCTGATTGGTAAACTGAGCTTATCGGAAAGTTTGATTCGACTTAAAGCGTGATGAATCTTTTCGGGAACAAACTGATAAAAGTTTTATAAAATAAATCAACAGAGCTATTTTCGTTTTCACAAACGCATGTTTTTTAAAAAATTTTTTATCTGTGTTTGTGTTGTAAATAAAATTTGGCTTAAAAATGCTGATAATATTCGAAATCCAGAATGTGAAATGTATTTGCTTAGTCTTTAGTCTGATGCACGATCAGCTGATTTTTATCATTTTATTTAGATGAGTGCAACTAGTTCAATCTTTATGATTCATATTTACTTTGAAATGAATGACATGGCTTATAAATGAAAGAGATTTTACAATGACTCGAATTTGCTTTTCTTGTTCTTTAGAGATAGTATGTTAATTTGGTCAAAACCGATAATATTAATGATATCATTATATTATTATTATTATTGCTTTCTTACCTATTATAATAACATAATAAATAATTAATTTTAATATGCTTCATTTAACCTGTACCTTCGTTATACCTTATGCATTATAAACATGTTGCGCTAATATATTTGCTGCATCAGCAGTATCCAATGGATTTTACCGTCATCAGACTCAAGTAAATTCAAAATAATCATTTATTTTCAATATAAAAATTAAAACGTTGTGCTGCTGATTTATATATAGAAAAATTACATATTCTAACTTAAATAGCTGAAATAATGATGAATGATGATAAATGACTCTTATAACAGAAAATAACATAATCTATAAATAACATGCTCTAATTTCTTTTTAAAAAGTCAGAAACAATCATTGTTTTATATGCATACAGATTTGACGCTTTTTTAATAGATATGCCGGATCATAGAACTTTCCCTTAAATTCAGACTCATTTCTTTTGCTTTAATCTTTGTTAAAGAAAATTACAAAACATCGTCTTATAAGGAATCTGAATTTTATGTAACGAAGTGACCTTATATATCGCGAAAGAAATAATCAGTAAGAGAGAAACACAATGATCTATGAATTAGAGCGTTTTTATCAAAGTAAAAAAAAAAAAAAAAAAAAATCAACGTCTAATGTGTTTTTCTAAGGCAATATAAATTTCTTGTGTGTGTTTGTATAAAAGTCGCGCTATATATTTAGAAATTAATGTTACATTTTTCCAGTTTTTAGTTCATTAAAACGAGTTTTAAATATTTTTGTGTATAAACATATTTAGTGTATAGAATTTAAATTTGAAATCATACTCAAATTTACAAATTATCAAGATAAATATTTTTATGGAATTTATTATTTATTTTCTATGTAAAAACGACCCGTATAAATGAAGTTCTTTCAGAACCTCTAAAGCAAAGTAAAATTGTATGTACTCTTTCTAATTAAATATAATTGAATAAAAATCATCCTATTCCTGTAGTCTACGGTTCCATATTCCACCATTTCTAGTTGAATCGATGAGTCATAATCTGGCAAGTCGCCAAAAAGCAAGACTAAGGAATAACTAAATTTTCAATACATTGTTATCCTTTATTAAAGTAATACGAACATTATTATTTTAGAATTCGAGACTGTTTAATTAGGCTGTTTTTTTATCTTATCTATATTGCCTTACTAAATATGAACTAATTTTTACAAAAAAGTGTAGATTAATGTATTAAGAATTTTATATCAAAACTAAAAAGCTGAAAACTAATGTAATAAAAACTTCAAGAAAATATAGTTCGCACTTTTTCTTCACATGATCAACAAAATAGTTATCAGTTACAGTTGTGAAATCATAACCAAGTAAAAGTAGCATTTGCAGAATTATTCACAAGCAATACAAAAAATCTCTAATAAAATCAACTTTTAATAAGATTTTAAGGAGATCTTGTTGTATGTATGAAATGTTTTCTAACAATTTTCGTAATATTGAATTCAAGTCTTTTCTAAAAAATTGTTTATTTCCATTTTTATTAAATGTTTTATTGAAAATAAGTGATGTTTTTCGTTTTTAAAATGTATCATGTCTATAAAAATTAAATCTGCATTAATTAATATAAAGTATTTCTATCAATTATTTCATTTGTAGAATAATTGACTTCAATAATTGATCAAGACATTTATTACTCATCAATAGAAACAAAAAGCAAAGATGATTTTAATTTTGATTTTTTAGAATTGCTTGTATTTGCTGTAATTGTGTACATTAGAATAGTGACATATTTTTTATTCTTATTAGATTATTGGCATTAAATAGTTAAATTTTTATTCATTTTATGGATAATTTTTGAAGAACGCTATTTGAACGTTTCTAATAAAATGCTCATTTGCACGAGAATAACATCTGAAGTATAAAATATTAGTTTATATTGAAATATGATTGACTAAATGGTTATTAACTATTTCTTAGTTATAAAAACAAATACAAAACTATCAACTAGCATCCATGAAAAATTATTATATAAAACATGGTTAAAGGAGATTTGACTATGCTTATATTTGACTTTGACTTTGCATGTTTATCATGAAATAAATTTCTGTTTGGAGTGAGAGATTAACAAGCAAAATCTTAAAGTCTATTAGACGGTGTAATCAGAATTATTTGTGAAAAAGTACTTAAAACAAACATATATACATCTAGGATGGACTTTATATTTATGAGTAATACGTAAAATGTACCACTAATTTTAAATTTGAATGTCAAAATTGAAGTATACTGAAATAATTCGATGTTTTCTTTACATTGTCTAACTTAAAATATATTGAAATTTTCTCCAAATGTACTCCTTATATTTATTTACATGATTTATAGAATGTACATTAATAGGTTGCATGTTATTTCAATAAATTCAGTATGTGTTAGGGAGCACTTCGATGAAATCTCACTCAGCAGGTTGTTTTATTTTGCAATAAATAAAAGTTTAATCATTCAATCCTTCAGCATCACTTGCATTTGTAGAATTTCTTGACTTGATCGATGTCGGTGTTGTCCATGCCAGGCTTGGAGTATGGCTCGTACAAGGGCCTGCCGTCTTTGGCTTCCATGGTCATCAGAAAGTCTGGGTCTTTAGAGAAGGCGTAGTTACCATAGATCATGATAGAGTTGTAGTTGAAAGGAGTGAGTCGCTCTTCTTGGCTAGCAGGCGTCATGTCGAAATTGAATTCCATGCCTGAAAAGGAACATGAATCATATAAAATTGAAAAAAGAACACAAGAAGAATGAGACAAATGCAGAAGACAAAAGTGTCCACATTTTTGGGATTAATTAAAAAGGATCAACAAATATTTTTCACTAATTGCATAATTTTTTGAATTAAGTTTTCGTCGTGTTCTTTAAACATTAAAAAGCATCATCTCTTTAACTAACTTAATGGTTATTTTCCCCTATTGATTATGTAGGAAATCGAACGGTCTTTTGGGAGAAATTTTGAAATCAAATTTAAAAATGAATTTAAAACAGAATTAAAGACTTTCTAATGTTATTTTTTTGTACATACATTGTTTATATTATGGATTTATTATTTAAGTTTTGTAAAAGTTCTTTTTTAATTATGATTCATAAGTGAAATAAGATAATCGCTTGTAAATATTATATTTTATTTAATTCGGAAAAACATTCAGTGGTGAGATACACATTTTTTTTTGAAGTATTATTATCATAGATGAAAGCATATTGGATACATTTTTGTTTGTTTTTATGAATTAAAATCAATACACCCAAGACTTTGATAATTCTGTAAGACTTTCGAAAACAAATTTACCTATAGTGCGATAATTTTCTACACCCTTTAGTATTTTCTAAAACTTTTATTTTAAGTAAAAAAAACTTTCGATTTCCGTCTCCAAAGAAAAAAAATCGTTCATTAAATTTTTTATACTTATTTCAAGCATGAAAAATTAAAGATGCTTATAATTTAATAATGAAATATATAAAATACTGAAAACAAAATATGTATTAAATAAATGGTTTTTTTAATACCTATATCAGAAGCCATTTGTGTTTAGGAAAGCGTAGTATTTAAATAAATAAAAAAAATACATCTAAACAATGTGAAAAGAAAAATTAACAAATACTTCACATATTCTAAGCAAAGTAGTTAAATATTCCAAGTAATATTATGGAAGTCTTAAAATGAAAATGATTCCTTTTTTTGAAGCTTTTATATGAAAATAATTAAAAAATTCTGCGTTAATATCCCCCTACTAAAATGGATTTCAAATTTAATAATTTCATATAGTGCCCTGGAAGGACGCGATGTTTTGGTTGGGAAATTAATCATTCTCACAGCCTTAAGGATAGTTCTGTACCAGCCAGCAAAAAATCTATCTTGTTCTCTAATGACAGATGGGATATACGAAATATAAGTTAAGGTTGCCATGTTCTTCCAAATACAGTAATATTTCTGAGGGTTACAAGCCAAGTATGGGTGCTTTGTGGTTGGTCCCTATTTCTAAATTATGAAGACCCACCCACTCTTGGAGTTACTAAGACACACACAATGCCCATAATACAAGAGGCCAGCAGTTTCTCTTTGTGCTGAAAGTTATGAATCATGTCATAGTGGAATCCTTATCCGGGTATTTGAAACTAATAAAAAAGAAAAGCATGGTATCCTGAAGTCTATCAATATAAGCTTTTTTTTTTTACCTGAGGTGATGTTTTTCCTATAGATAATCAAGTAGTTGTCCCTGTCGGATCTTTGGTGCTCGTGGAACAGTCCAAGTGCGTGTCCAATTTCATGGACGATAGTACCTATGTAGTAGCATCCTTTGCCAAGGGTTATTTTCTGTTCTCCTTTTCTCTGGTAACCAACAGGGGAACTGCAACTGTTGGAATACACATCACTTGTTAAAATTACTCTATTCCAAATGGGTTATTTTTTTTGTCTAGGTATTTAATTAAGAATTTGATAAAAGTATTGTTCTTTAATTAAGGGCTTTTTCTGACATTGAAAAGTATCAAACAGATAGGAAATTATCAAGAAATTTTGTAGATTAATTAAATAATAAATGAAAGCAATTATATGTTGTCATCTAAATAGGTAAGACTCTATAATTGTTATTTGCATCATATATTTTAGTCTGTAAAAGATAGTCGTAATAGAAGTTTTTGTATCGATATTGCATAAACCAGACTTTATTTAATATAATATGATTTATTTTTGATACTTATTAAAATGTAGCTGTAAATTAGATTACTAACTGTTTAAAATGTAATTAGATTAAAAGATATTTATCTTAGAATTTAACTTTACTTAAATTAAAACTATCTACAGTTCCCTTAACACGTAATTTTCTTTAAAATAATTATTAGAGAGTATTTACCAAGGTTTCTCTAATTAACTTGATCAATATATTTAATATTTATTAATAAATGAATATAAAATATTTCGCTACATACCCTTCACCGTAAACGAATTTAACATAATTTTTGTGTGTTGCGTTTCTTGGAACAAATTGTACACAAGTCAATTTTTTGTATTGTTCCATAGCTCTTTCAATCAAATCAGTGTGAGAAGCTGAAAAAATAAAGTAATGGAAAAATATAACAGAAATATAAAATTTTTCAACGAAATATTTAAAAGAAAAATAACAATTTCGGAAGTATTTAAGAATGCTTTATTTTCAAGTAAAGAAATATTATTAAATTTGCAATTTTACATTTTGTTTGATGGAAATCGATGCTTAAATTTTAATCAATTATTTTTTTATTTAAGCCTTGAATCGAGAACCACAATATATATTTTCTATACTTGTTTCCCTTACGTTGTGCTTTATTGAATTTTCTGTATTTTAACTCTTAAGATTTTGCTGATTAATAAACAACATATATAACAGTAATTAAAGTTAATATTAAGCAGCCTTGTTAAAAATACCGCATGAAAAAATTGTAATTTTATTGAAGTCAACAGATTGCTTTCCTTTCAGCGATTATGACAAAAACCAAATTATTCTTCCTTAACCAGAAAATATGATTACTTTAAGTCAAACTTCCATCAAGTTTGAGTAGAAGTTATAGATAAAGAATACTAGCCTCAAAATTTATGCTATTTTCTTATCTAAAACATTTTTTTATCTATTCCATAAAGGAGTATAATTGTTTGTTGTTGTTATTTATTACACTTCGACAAGCCAAGCTCCCCAGCTGACGGAAATTGAGTCACAAAGTGCGTCTTTCATTTTGAGCCACGAACGTGAAAGTACGCTTTTGCTCTAATACTCCTCCAATAGATGGCACCACCAGAGGATCCACTCCCTCAATTTTGACTTTTATTGGGAGGGGAAAGAAAACTCCTCCAGACCATTACAACCATAGTAACTGCTCAACAACCGACCACAGGACTTTCGATTCCGCAGATTTAACGAGCACGCATATCGCATGTACTCAATGGGTGTTTGGTGGCCTTGGCAATCGAGCCCAGACCATTAGGCTATCATGACCTTAAAATTGCTTGTATGTTTGTATAATACATGTATAGTTTATATGTTATAATGTATAATTTTCCAATAAATAATATAAATATAAATTTAACACACACACACACATATATATATATCTGAAAACTTTTTAGATCTTCAAACTAATAAACTACACAATTTATTCTTTATATTACTTTTACTTACAAAGGCTGCTGTCAATAACGTAGGGAACTATTGGTTTCCCAGGGTACCCCGGCCATCGGTATTTGGTTTCCTTAATACCAGACTGTGAAGGAAAATGAATTTTAGTTAATTGAAATAAAATAGTGATTATTTTTAAAATATTCATTAAATTAAAAGGAAATTTTTATATAACAAACACAGCATACAGTATTCATAAACAAAAACGTAATATTTCTAAATTTCACTTATTTACTTAGAGAATATATATATATATATATATATGTATGTATGTATGTATATATATATATATATATATATATATATATATATATATATATATATATATATATATATATATATATATATATATATATATATATATATATATAATATATATATGTATAATACAATATATGTATATATATAATATATATATATATATAATATATATATATATATATATATATATATATATGTATAATATATATATATATATATATATATGTATGTATGTATGTATGTATATATATAAATTAAACCAAATGCTCTATAGATGGAAAAGTTTTTAACTGAAAATTTATTTAAATTATTTGTTTCGAATTAATGTATAATAATTGTAAAGATAGAAAAATTTTAATGGACTTGTTTTCTATTAAAAACTATGAAGCAATAAAGGAATTTATACGTTATCAGCTTAATGATAAGCTTTCGTAATTAAAATGATATTATTTTGAAACTTGTTGGCTTAAAAAGTCAATTGAATATTTCAAGAATTCTTAATTTTTGTTTTATTTCCTTGATATTGATGTTTGTCATAAAACTAAGCAGTCACTTCTTAGAAGTTTTGAAACACTCACAATGTAAAATTTCGATTTAAATTTTGGACATGAAATGTTTTACCTCAAATCAAACACTATGTAGAATACAACTAAATTATATATTTGAAAAATTGTAGGTATATTATTACTTCGTGTCTGTCTCATCTGAGTATCCTCAAATTGAGTTTATTTGGTACACTAGAACAGCCCACCATGTCTAGTGGTCAGCGTGCCTGATTGCGGATAGGGAGTTTCTAGGTTTGAATCATGGTTCGGTATAAATGTACTTTCTATATCTCCTGTCTTTGTCATTTCCTTGCATGAGTGGGTTGTGAATGGTTGCCTTCTCAATAGATGGATACCTATGGAATGTCTGCACTGATGAAGTCGGACTCCACACCAAATCACGGGTCGGATGGAAAAGTGAGCAGCGCAACTCATATCGTCAAAGCCATAATATAAGATATGAATGGTTGCCCATTCTATAGATGGATACCTATGGAATGTCTGCACTGACGAAGTCGGACTCCACACCAAATCACGGGTCGGATGGAAAAGTGGAGCAGCGCAACTCATATCGTCAAAGCCATAATATAAGATATGAATGGTTGCCTATTCTATAGATGGATACCTATGGAATGTCTGCACTGATGAAGTCGGACTCCACACCAAATCACGGGTCGGATGGAAAAGTGGAGCAGCTCTACTCATATCGCCAGCTTACCTGGCGCAAAACAACAACAACAGGTACACTAGGAGTTTCTTTTCAAAAATAAAAAAATTTATAACAAAAAGGTTATCATGTAATATTTTATAAGAGGAAAAACTTATGATTAAATAGTAATTTTAATTATATTTTTTAACGAAATAAGTTAATTTAAAAAGAAGAAAAATGGAATATATTCATTTTATTTGGATATGAAGTAAATTACATCTGAAAATAAATACTTTATTAATTTATTGAAATATATGTGATTTTGAGTAAACGTATTTGCATTACGTCTATACTTTCAGTTATTAGTTAATAAAAATATTTATCAGAAATTTATTAGCTTTTATTTATTCCTGGTTTAAATTTTTTTGAGAACTTACATTAAAACTAAAGTAATAATGATTGACATTGATATGATAAAGCGTTGATGTAAATAACAATAAAGAAAGAAATCAGATCAAAGTAGTAATGATTCAAAACTTACGTAAAGTTGGAAATCTGAAGGTAAAATCATGTCGTTTTGGGAATATAATGCTCTGTGTGCTTCAGCTGAAATTTGAAATAATATTACAAATATTTGAATTGTTTAATTTACATGATTAGATAGTATATGTTAGAGTTTACTAAGTCTTAAATCATGTTTTTGAACTTAAATCATATCTCTGAAAAATTAAGGATTTTTGGAAAAAATATTCACGCAAATATTAATAATTATTAAATTTCATCTCAAAATAAATAATTTCAAAGAGACAAAAAATTTGATGCCTAATTTTACTTTCGTGATGTTTTAACATTTTTAATCGCTGAATTTATGGATAAGTGAAATAAAATATCTTTTTACAAAGTTTTAATGTAGACTTTTCTTTAAATTTATTTGAAGCAACTTAAAAAAAGAAAATGAGGAAAGACAGAATATAAGAAAGGATTAGATAAATTTTTTATATACTTATAAAATATATAAAATTAAGCCAACTATACAGACTTAAATTTTATAGTTGAAAAAACTCCATTAATGATATATAATGATTAAAACTATTTTGAACCATAGAAATTAATTTATTTAAAAAAATCAGACTGTATGTAAAGATTTATTTCAAAGGATTAATTCATGGTATCACTGTACCTATACTTTTTAACTCAATGTTTATTTATAAGTTAACGAAATTGATTAATTTTTGCAGATTTTTGAGGAATAAATAATTTAAGAAATTCTTACAGCTTATTTAAATATTTTCCAAAATACTATGCCTATTTTAATTTAGAAATAAATCATAAATGCAATTACCTAGTGTAGAATACATCTAAATTTATTATAATTTTATGTACAGTAAAATCTTAAAAATGATTTCTATTTTCTAAATTATTAGGTCTATAAGAACTAATAATTTTTAATTAGAAGATTCAAATACTTCTTAAGCAGAAAATTCAATTAGGTTAAATGATAGATATATTTAATAATAATTTAAATATCATTTGTTAAATTTAAGTTTCATTTACTTAAAATAGATCTGAAATGAATTGAAAAGCATAAAATAGGAAATCATATCATTTATTTATTAACATTTTCATATTTTTAAATTTAATCAAACACATTCATCAATAAAAATTATTGCCTTCTGAATATTTTTAATTAGAAAATTATAAACACAATTTCTTAAAAATATACAAACCTTAAACTTATTTTATAAATAATTTCCATTTTATATTACTTTTTTTTGTTACAGTTTATAAATATGTTATGTAGAAAATGTAGTTAAAATATCTTTCGTGCATGATTTAAACTCTCATATAATTTTAATATAAAGCTCTTAAAATGTTTATATATTATTTTACAAAAAATGTTGTCAATGCACTGTATTTTTACACAAGTGAAAATATAAAAATAACATGCTCCAATATGATTAATAGCTATAAGCTATTAATCATATTTTTCGAAAGCACTTGTGTTTACAAAAAATAGGAAAGTAACTATACGATACCAAATTCTTCGACAGTCTTTGGCCCATAATCCGTGACTAGTAATCGTGGTGATGCACTGTTGCCATATGGTCGCCAATAAGATGGGCCAGAGTACAATGACAGAAGTGAAAAGAGGAGTTTCCACATTGTGAAAAGGACGACGTAACCGTAACGTAAAAATGAATAGAAGAGGAATTTCTTAAATATAATTTTCTTATCAATCCTGAATGCTTAGCATATCGAAATTTAATATTAACTGGTCAGTTACAGCTGATGTGATCTTTTTAATGTGACTATCTTTCCGATCAAATATTTGATAAGCCATACTTTAGATACTTTTTTCTGATATCATATTACGCTTCACAAAAACGCTTGGTTTGTATTTTGGTTTTATAGACATCAGTCGTATCAAGAAATAATACCTAAGCAAGATCATTTCGAAACAGGAAAGTCGAGAAATGCGAGACACTATGCTACTCAAATTTTACTATAAGATATCTACACATTGTTATCTACATAATTTCTTGCTATAATATGATTTATTTGTCTATTTATACGATTTACTGTCTACCTTGATTACCTGTATAAATAAAATCCGTTCACCGAATGTTTGTCCAAGGTTGCATGGTTTGAGATGGGCTGTACGAAGTGGAATGAAATTTGTAACAAAATGTTGGTTTTTGAGTAACGTTCGCTGTTTTATTTCGAGGTTCTAGTCAGAATGGTTGATAGTAACTTTAACAACAATTAATGGTGATTGAAGTCATAAGACGTTTTTTTTTTATCTTGGAGTGTCTATCGATTTAACAATTAATTATTATATCAATCGATTTAACACCATCCCAAAGCTCTGCTGCCTTGAAGAGAATGAAGGTGGATGGTTAAGGGTTCTTTCACCCTTAAAAAATGTCATTTATGTACATCCGTTTGCGATAAAGAAATATGCCCAGTATTGAACCTTTCTATTTTTGTTACATAAGTAAAAAAAATTATATCATATATTTTCCATTCTTGAAAAAAGTTCTTCCATCATTGACAGTTTTCCTAGTATTGGAAATGATTTGAAATGCAGATGAAGGAATCTTGACTTCAATATTTAATAATTTTGTAATGAAAGAGAATGCTTAAGATTTAACTTCTCATACGATTTGTTTTATTTGATGCCTACTTGAATATCTGATTTTGTGGAACAAAACAAAGCTAAGTAAACAATAATTCTCGTTGTTTTTCCAATTTATTGTTTTTTTTTTTTTTTTTTTTCGAAAAGCTTGTTACATGTTTTCCACTGAAAGTTACGGACCATTATAATTTTTTACTAAAATTTATTTATTTATTTTTTTTTTAAAAAAACTAATATTTTTTTAAAACGTGAAAATGGCGTTGATGCAATGGAAAAAAATTGTATTACAAAAATAAATTTTTAAGCAGTCAGTTTATAACGAAAATTGATAAAAGCGAGTTATTTCCATAGGGTTCTTAAATGATTCTAATTTTATGTATCTGATATAAAGAAAATTAATTAAGGAAGTTTTCTTAAAAATTAAGAACTGATTGTTTTATGGGTAGCAAGCTACTCACTGATTGGATATGATTTAGGCAGGCTATCCTGGAAGGTGTGATTCAGCTCAAAAATATTCAGTATGCTAACATCACATAAAATACCAAGAACAAATGAAAGTTTTTCATTAAAGCTTGTTAACGGATTTTATTTCTTAGTGCTTTTAATGTGTTTTATAGTTTCTTTAATGCAATAATAATGTTGTTACTTATGTAACTTGGACAAGTGAACCTCGCTAAGCCTTGAATACATGAATTTAAGGCAGTAGAGCGTTTCTTTCTATTTAATCAGAGCACAACGAAGGTGAAAGTACGTCTTCGCTCTTTTTTTAAAATTCTCCGCGATAGATGGCACCACCAGATGATCTACTCCCTCAATTTTGCCATTGATCTGAAGGGGGAGGAAATTTTCTCTAGATCATTACATCCATGATATCTGTTCAATGACTGATAACAGGTCTTTCCGATTCCACAGATTTAGGGAGCACGTACATCACATTTCTCGGTGGGTCTTTGGCGGAATTGGGAATCGTACCCCGCCCCTTCGGATGGAAAGCCGATACCCTAACCACTAGGCTACCACGGCCCGCAAAAATAATACATTTCTTTTTTACATTCCTGTTTTACATTACCTGTTTTACATAAATTAATTTATCAATAATTATTTTATTGATACTATTTTTCTTGAAAAGATACAAATTAAACAGTGCTAAATAAATAAGTACAAAAATGTTCTAATTTTATAGAAAAGTATAGAGTACTTGTGCTATACCTTGATATATTTACTAAGCACAAATCAAAGTGTAGATGTTTTAAATTGCTAAAATATTTTTCTGCATTATATAAATCATAATAACATATATGTTTAAAATTCATAAAGTTAATCATTACGTTCTAAAATTAAATGTCCTCGATAGTTCATCGCAAAATATCGCATTATATGCACAATTGAAAAAATTTAATTATTGAAATGAAGCTTAATTAAGTGATATTTGAACATTTCCTTGTACGGCATACATAATGTAATCCCGTAATGCATAGATGTTTTTAAGTACCTATTGTTTTCGTGATTTTATTTAAGAAAGGTTGTGGTGGGAAAAATAATTTTTGGCTCTGGTGTTTTGTGAAAAAGTATTTTATGTTGAGAGAATCAGACTACATATGTAAATCTGATCAATATAAATAATTATTGTACGATTATTTATTAAAAATGTTATTAAGCCAATGAGTTCAGTTGCTTAACTATTGGAAGCAATGTTAATCAAAAAATGCTTAGAAAATACTAGAACATCTAATGAAAGGTGTTAAAGAAAAAAAGCATCAGAAAGCTTTAGGTAAAAAAAAAAAAAATGGTAAAAATATGCATAATCGCAACGTGACGAAAAATTATGTGTAAAAACTTAAATTAATATTGTCTAAATTTTTTAATTTTCTGCATTGGATTTCTATTTCAGATTCAGACCAATAATTAAAAGGATTTTTTAAGAATATCGAACATTAATATATAATATGATATTCCAAAAACTAAATCCGCTCATAACACAAAAAATGTAAATGTTTTTATTCATTATTAAACATGAATCAAAATTTTTATACTGATTATAAGCAAATTCTCAACGAATTTTAACGGAAGTATTAAAAATTTTTGAGACTTCATTAAACATTGAATAATAGTATTTTCATGATTTCTACAGCTGTTAAAATTTAAGTTTCCCTTACACTAATTAGTTAAAATTTAAAATTGTAATTTGCTTATCAATTTAATTAATTTTTAAATATTTCTTTTAAAAATACACACATAAAACCTAAGGTTCAAAACTCTAATAAAATATAAGAAGTAAAGTTTTAACTTATATTTTTTTCCGGAATATATAAAAGTTTATTTAACATACATTATTTTACTCATTTTATGAATTCCTTATTTAATGCGTATTTATAAATTCTTGATAAAATTTCTGTAGTTTTCTAGAGAATTAATAGAGTAAATAATCATGTGCGATGCATTCATTTTTTGTTTTATCCTTATATAAAAGATTTTGAAGATTCCTGATTTTTGAATATAAAATTCCAAATATATTTAGTGATTTGTATTAAGAAAGAGGATCTGCAGCTCAAAATACTTACAATATAAGCTATTGAATATATTAAAGTTATATTAGTGTTTAAAACAAAAAGAAAATATAGTTATATATATTTAACTTTTAACTTTTTTAATAAATTTTACGTAGTTTTTGACAAGTATAATAAATTATTTAAGTTATGTCATGTATTTAAATTTGTAGAGGGAGATAATTATGTAATGATTTATATTTACCTTTTTATTGAGGACAATAAAATTCGTAATATTCAATGCAACAGAAATTATATTTATAAATAAAATCTTCATAAAAATTGTAAGAGATAATATAAAAAAACTGGCATTAGTTCTCAATTAGTAATTTTAATTCATGAAGACATTTTATTCAACATTAGTCAAATTAATATCAAAAAGAAGTTTTTACATATGACTAGCATATTAAAAATATTTTGCTTATACTGCCAACTTTTACAAGCAAATTTCAAAAACATAAAATATTTGATGTTGAAGTCAATTAAAAATCAAGTACATTGAAAGTTAAATTATCAAGTAAATACATGGAAAAATTATGAGACAAAAAATTATTTTTTTAAGTTAATGAAAAACATTTCAATGATTGATTTTTTATTATATTTTTAGTCAAAGCTTGTTAGTTTTATATTTGCCCATAAATTTATTGTCTCTGCAAATAATTAAATTAATAAAAAGGTAATTTGCTTTGACTGTGAAGAGTAATGCAAAGTACAACTGTATTTTTTTTTACTAAGAAAATTAAAATATTGATAATTTTTATGCAAAATAAATTAAGGAATAAATTTATTTAAATAATAAAAAAGTCGTACAAATACTTCATTTCAGTAAAACTTATAATTCTTATATTAAACTAAATACATTATATAAAATCAAATTAATACAATATATTAAATATTATTTTAAAAGGAAATTGTATATCAATATTGAGAAATTACTATACTTCTCTTTTAAAGTTACACCATACACTGAAGTTAGATCATTTCTTTTTAAATAGAATAATAAGTATAGAACACAGGAAATCTCAAAATTCATGTTAGAGTGTAAAAGAATTCGAAGATAGTTAATAGTAAAAAGTAAATTACCGTTCATTTACATTTCAAAAATATGAAATATAATAAATACATTGAATTTAGTATGTATTATATAAAAGTATCCATTATATCAATGGATATATTTATATACAATATATACTAAATTCAATATATTATCCCTTTCTATTTTATTCTACCAAAATTTCATCACACCATGTGTAAAACAGTAATTTCGAATATTATTACATATTTTTCAGTAAAACTTAAAAATGTTGATCTTGTTGTTATGAACATTTTGTTCATTTCTCAGTTTTAAGTCACTTTTTTCACACGAGATTTAATTTGATAAGGACTTATGATTTAAAAGAAGTTCCGAACCATTTATGAAACATCCGCTCCTTATGGAAGAATCGAACCTGTGAACATTTGAACTAAAGGTTTGAACTCTAATTATTTAGATGGAGAAATGAACAGAAAAATATTTCCTATTTGATGGATTCATTTCATATTTTTGTAAAGAGACGAAAATTATGTAGTTTATAGCATATTTTAGATTATTTTTCTTTTTGATTTGCAATAGATCCCTCAATTAAATACCACTTGATTAACTTATGCATTTGAATAACATCTTTTCCCGTATGCGTATTTGTTAATACAAAGATACCCTTGATCAAACATTTTTTACTCAACATTTTAAGTTGCTTAGAAAAATATTAGTAATAAGTTTTAAAATTTAAAGTAAAATTCTGAATTTATTTTAATTTGCATACAATAAGTTTTAACGTTTTAAGAAATAATGGTGTTCGAAATTTTTGTGCTCATACATATTCAAAACATGTAACTCATACAATTACAGACACGTAGTTAAAGGTATAGCTTCTTATTTTTGTACATGATAGATGAAAAATTTTAACTCATTTATTAAATGGTATTAAAATTAAGAAGAAAATGTATTGTATAAGGTACACTTAGAATACATGAAATTTTCCTAAATAACCATGGTCTTATTATATTTTTGTACTTTTTATTGGGTTTTGATAATAGGATCTGTAATTGTAATTATTTTAGTTTTGTAATTGCTCTATTTTCCCCCGTTTGTATCCCAAATAAAATTAAATTAACTTAAAATCTACACAAAAAATGTATGAATTACAGAAAAACAAAATAGTAGATTATTACAACCATTAAAAAAAATCTCAATGCAGTTTATATTTTAGTAAATAAGTTTACTTACAGAAATTTTAGTACGTGAAAAATACAAGAGGATCTGTCTAATACAACAAATGCTCAAATATTCCTTTCAGTAATAATACTTTTTTTTCAACGTCCGGCTCTTGGGTGACGAACCTTATGCCACAACATGGTCAGACACTGATACTCATTTGTCGTTACCCAGCGGGCACCTGTGAACCAAGTCATGGAGGCTAGTAGCGTTGCCCGCGCCATACCACCACAAACCTGTTAATAGGGTGAGCCTCATTCATACATCATCACAGAAGAAAGGACAGTGAAACACAGAGAAAGAAAATAACATCCATGCCCGAACGGGGATTCGAACCCGAGACCCGCAGCTCAGGAGTCAGGAAAGCTAACCACTCAGCCATCGGTCGACTCATAATAATACTTTATCAATATAAAAACATTTTAAATATAAAAGCAATAAAATAACTAAGAAATATCATTAGTTTACTAGCAATTTTTCTGATATTTTACAAGCAAATAATACTTGCAGACACTTGAAACAAAGAGTATGTAATGAACTTAATGAAAATTGAATAATATACACATTTCGTAAAATTTGAGGAAATCGCAAACCCTTGAATACCACCTTAATTATAAATATTAATATGAATACCATTTTTATGAATATTGTATAATTGTGTAATTATTTGCTTTTACTTTTCAGAGCTTTGTACTAGTATATTCAGCATTTTAGATTGATATCAGCAAGGTAAGTTTTAAAGTTCCAGAAATGGCAGAAGGACTAGTTTTGAACGAAGAACTTAGTGATGTAGAACTTAAGGTTCGCCATGGTGGATACACCTGGCGGTTTCCAACCCACACTATAATGCTGAATTTCCGATCCTCTGGATTCCGTGATATGCTGGAACTGAGAGCCCAGGACAAGCACCCCTCTCCTCTTACTGTAATAGATATTAATCCAGATACTGCTCTGGCACTACTGAAGTAAGTGCTGTTAGGCCTAGCATTTTGGTCCATTTTATCAGATTAATATCATAGCATGTGATTGTTAATTTTTATTTATCAACAATTATTTTAATAGACATTAATCCAGATTTAAAAATATTGATTTAACATTTCATGCGGATTTTGGTTAGGCATGTCAAACACATGGAAGTTACAGAATAGAACAATGAATATTTCTGGAACCAAAAGAGTGATATAAAATAAGAATGTCTTCAAAAATAAATAGATAACTTTTTTTTTTTGAATTTTTGCAGATGTAGATATATAGTTATCATAAATGAACGCAATAATTGTTAATGATTAAATATTGAGGCTTATATGTGTAGAAGTATGATATATTACTACCATTTCTTTAATACTAAACAAAATTTCTGAAAAATCCCACTCCCAAGTTATTGTGTATGTATTCTATCAATGGAATATTCTTTAAAAAAGTCAAAGATGTGGAACCCAACGTAATGTTTTCATAACAATTTTTACAGTTACAGTTATAACAACAGTTGTTGCATTTGGTATTTCTGGATGGAAATAAAGTAATTGTAAAAGAAAAGAACGTAGTTAGACACTACATATCTCAGAATTGTGATTATTTCTGCTGAAATATGAAAGGGAAATTTCAATTTCATATGTCAAATATTTTGCTTAACAGGGAAAATCATGTGTCTACCTAATATAAATTTTAGTTTTTTGCTTTAAATAAACATTTGTAATTGCTTTTCAGTACAAAATTTATCTATTTTAGCATAAATATAAAAAATATTATACTACAGCAATGCTTTTTTAAAATGTTATAGCTAGAAAAAATAGTACAATTTCCAGTAACTTGTATCATACTTACACCCAGTTGAAATATGCAAACGATTGTGAATTTAGGGCAAAATGCTTATCAATGGTAACTGTAGTACCTTTTACGAATTATATATAACGGAAGAAAAGACTGAAAATCTGAAATAAAAGATTTTTTCGTACTTTTTGAAAGTGTAACCCTCATAAAACAAAATAAATTTCATTCGAGAAATGGTTTACTGACTGCAGAGTAAAGCCCTTGAAATGCAGCTCGTAACTTCCACTTAAGGTTATCATCATTTCCTGCAATTCTCTCTTAGAATTATATATTGGCAGCTCTAAAAGCATATCTTAAGTCTCTGTCATTCAAGGCTCATCGTGTAGCGATGGTTATAACCATTATACAAGTGTCATTCATAACTGATTCCTACTTTACCAAAAGCTGCATTTCAAGCAATATATATTACATATAATCTCAGAAATACATTTGACTTTGATATCCATTTTATTCTTGGTTTTGGATATTTGCGGAATAGTAGGATATGAACTAAACAATTATATTTAAATGATGCAAGGAAATTTACAATATCTTTCACATGAAAAAAATAAGTTGAATTCGTTTGAATATGTATTTACCATTTGACAGCATGATAAAAATAATACCTTTAGCAATGTATAAAACCATTCTTGATGATGTACTAAAAAATTGAAAAGACTGTCGATTACTCTTTATGAATTTCAAAATGAAATATCTCAAGAAGATTTTAGTGCAAATAATGAATAATCAATCATTAAATCAGCTTATTATTTCATTTAAACAGTTTGATTTTCTCCTTTCAAATGCGTTTTAAGATTATATAATCAAAGCGTAAACAATATTCCATTTAGATTATCCATAATAGATATTCATAATTGATTATATTTTGTTATGTGGTTTAAAATACAATTCAAAACAAACTCTATGACATATTTAAAATGTTTCTGAAGAAATGTAGTTGAAGTAAATATATTTGCTTTGGACCATTATCTTAAATTATGAATCAATATTACCAAGATTGAGGTATTCTTGTAAAGGAAGACTAATTTATTAACTTAAATCATTCGTTATTTTAATTGATATTGATTATAATAATATCAATTCATATTCGTGGTAATTTAGTGGTAAGATTATAGATTCATTGTAAGTATACTGATGGGCAAAAAAATTGTTCTTTTATGTGCATTTGGACTAACATTTTTTGTAAGATTCCGCTTAATTGGCTTACCATCTGGAGGTTTAATGTTTTTCTATTGCACATGCAACTTTCCAATCATGTGGGTGGAATGTCAGAATACAAATTATTTAAAATTAATGTATTTATCCACCATATAGAAAAGGGTTGAGATAGAATAGATTAAACTATCTTCCGAAAAAGGAGGAAGTCTGTTAACTTAAACTGATTCAAATCAAAGCAAACTTTATGTAAAATGGTAGAATGTGCTGTTACCTTTCAAAATGTTGTAAAGTCAATCAATTTTGTTTTTTTGAGTTAAATGTCGAATATTTTTACCTTTCTTCATTTATATGTAGAATGATTTACATTATGAATGAATAGAAATATTATATCTGGAAATTTTTTTTAAATTTTTCATAGAAAGAGAGTAAGGTTAATTTATAACATAAATTACCACAAAGTATCAATTTTTAAAACAAACAAAGTTCTACCTGATAATTTTTACATGATGCTGTTCGAAATATATCAAATTATCAAATTTAAAAGGCACTAATCTTTTCTTGATTATCCTGATTATTAAAATATGTAGATGAAGGACATGAATCTAGAGCAAATTCTTTACCAAAGTAATGAACATGCAAGATACACTATTTCCCCGCTTTTTGTTGAGAAATGAGAATTACACTAGGACGCGTGCGCGTTTAAATTGAGAAGAAATTTGAATCAAATGTAAACTTTTGTTGCATTAAAAATTTGGATAATAATTCTAAATAATAGCTTAGATAAATTAATAATTTTTATGGAAAATGTAGCTTACATTCCAATGAATTAATTATAAATCTGTGTTTCTCCAAATTATTGTTTTAATCTTCGTTGTGTTTGTCAGAAAAATGTTCTCACTAAAATTCTGATGTATGTTTATCGAATAATAAACTTGTTTTACGAGAGTATTTTTATTTTTTTAGGAACATCTATACAGGAGCAGTTCCAACAAAAATCACCGCTAATCTTTTAGTTGCTGCTAAAAAGTATGGCTTGGAAGATCTCAGGGAACAACTTGAAGAGAAGCTGATTCCGAATCTCACAGTTGATGAAGCATGCGATTTGTTGGAAGGTTTAGACCATGAACAACCCATGGATGATGAGTGCGAGGTGAGACAAGCATGCATGAGTCTCTTGAGGAAGCATGCTTACAGAGTGTTCTCGTCTGACCTGGTTCTTAGTTTCAGCAAATTGAACTTAGAGAAACTACTGCAATCTCCCGAACTGAATCTTCCGGACGAGTCAATTGCTTTCTGGGGATTGTGGCGTTGGGGTGTTTATAATTGTGTACGGAGTAACCGGAAATTGGGTGAAGAAGATATCGCTGGATACATCAATGATTTGTTTCGTTGTCTAAGGTAAATATTATAAAATACCATATAAATTTAAGTGTCTGTATTCAGTTATAGTTAGAATGTATTAACAGATTTTTTTATTATCAAAATCTAAAATTTGGCAACGAAACGTCAGGAAACATGGTTAAATTTATATAATGCAATGAAAATAATAAATGTATTACAATATATTTGAAATTTTTTGATTGAAATACTTTATACTGAACACTTAAAACGTATTTTTAAAATAACAGAAAAAATTTTTAATTCTTTAAATTCTTTAAATTATCTTAGTTTTAATATTAAGAAAAATAAAACTTGAAATCTCAAATTATCAATACAGTAAAAATTCCTGTGTTATAGCGTTTGTAATACTAAAATATATGTATTGTAATAATAATATTTAAAAAAGCAGATTGAAAAAATATAGTAATTAATAATGATTTTATATTAATAATTTTGATACGAAATTTATTAGATACATTAAAAAAAACTCATTGTGCAAAAATGTCTAGCAAAACATGCAGTCATTTCCGCAAAACATCAACCGTACATAGAATTTAAGAAATTCAACTATTTCCCATCAAATATCACTTTTACAGTGAATAACATTTTTAAAATACGGAAAAATTAATTTGCCTTGTTTAATATTAAAAAATTTTCAATAATTATATTCTTAAATTTACTATGATTATAATCACTAGTTTTAAAAATTTTTATTAGACAATTTATTACTTTCTTTCCACATATTTTTGACCTGAATGTTTTTGTTATTCTCTGCATAATATGTGCTTCTATAGCAGATTAAAATTAGATATTATTCTTTCATCAATTTATTACATCATTAAATAGGAAAACAACACTTCTAAATGGATAGTCATATCTTTTTAGAGAAATAGGAATAGACTATTCTTGAGCTTGTGTTTTAAAACATCCATAGATTTTCATAATCAGTTTCACTCCGAATTTCTATAATTTAATTTCCTCTGGACATTAAAATGCTTTCTCCTGGAAGCGTAATTAGGTATATCCACCAGAAGCACATACATATAACTTAAATTAAACAACAAAATATGATTGCAATTTTCATGTCTGTTCGCTTTATGTCCTTTCATTTTTGGCAGACAGTAAACAGCATTAATTAGCACCACATCCTAATGTACTTTTCATTCAAATTAAGTATTTATAATCAGACATTTCCATACTGACACATTAATCACTAGCAAAGTGTCGTTCATCTGAATGCATCAAAGAAATATTTTTACGGCATTCCAAGTTAAATATAATTTGCTTGTTAAATTCCGATGTAAATTAAATGAATTACGTTGGCTCTATCGTGAAAAGATAAGACGATATAAGATTGAAATTAATAATCAAATCTTTATCAAATTTATCTTAAAACAGATTAACTTCGTCTGCTTATTTATTTGGCATGAATTATGAAATGTGGAACAAAATTTAATATTTATTTTGAATAGCGAAAATGATAAAGCCATTTAGATGTATGTTTATGCATATTAAATTTAAAAATGACTACGGTAACTTAAAGTGTTCCTAGGATGGAGAGAAGTAAAATAATATCGCTATGGAAAGATTCAAAAAAGGAAAATGATGTAATCCAAATAGTTGAGTAAGAAATATACTGTGTTGAAATTTTGCATATCCTTTTTTAAACCATTCTATATTTATTTTCACATAATAAATGATTTAAGAATGTGAATAAGTTTATATATATATATATATATATATATATATATATATATATATATATATATATATATATATGTATATATATATATATATGTATATATATGTATATATATATATATATATATATATATATATATATATATATATATATGTATATATATATATATATATATATATATATATATATATATATATATATATGTATATATATATATATATATATATATATATATATATATATATATATATATATATATATATATATATATATATATATATATATATATAGTCGAGAGTTGGTATTTAACCAGTTAAGAATTTAGTCTTTACAATTTATTTTCTGTATAAAGGGTCCCCTAAAAAGTGTACGTCTCATTTTAAGTTAACGCTCATGTCCAAAAAGTGACCTTAGGTTGTGAAGTCACCGAAATTTGCTTGAATTAATTTAAATGTGTATTACACTTCATAAACTGTTAATACCAACTAGGAAAACCAAAGATAGTAAATGATTAACATAATTAACTTAAATATGATTGATGTATATAGATAATAAAATAATATAATTATAAATTCTATGCATAAAATAACACTTGTTATCAAAACAATTTCATTCCTACGATAAAATTCTTAATTTTATATAACATATTGTTATAAGCTTCGAATTATAATTTAATTTCAATATAGTGTACCATCTAAAAACTTCCTTTATAATTCATCAAATATCTTCATTGAAAATGAGGTAAATCCGTGATGATTTACCACATCTTCGATGAAGCTTAAATTTTATATATTCAATTAAATCAATCGATTGAATAAAATTCAAATTTTTTTTTTATATAAAAGGAAATAGTCTTGTTTTTAACAAAAGAAATTTCCTTATTTGTATTCTATAGTGCCTGTAATTATTATTTATATGATATTTTTAGTGGAATTTTATTTATGTAAAATTATATAACTGCTATCAGAGTCAGACGCATTATGTAAATATTAAAGAAATATGTCTCCTTTAAACTTGTTCTGTAAAGAGAGAAAATAACTGCTTCCTTGGAAATATAATCTCTCCTGAGGCTTAGGAAATTACGTAAATCTTAAAATAATTCAATAAAGTAGGCCCATTTACGTAGGTTCTGTCACAGATTCAGAAATTTAATGCAGTTCATAAGCTTTAAGTTTGTAAACAGCATATTTAGAATCATGGAATATGGTGTTTTCAATCTAAAAATTCCTGTATATTTTACAATTCAGATAATTAGCTCACCAATAGTTTGCTTTTACAATTATGCAATTAATTATTTTTTTCTTTTTTTACAATTTACACCCAAAATTTAAATATTTATGTAAAATATTGAAAATGATTATTTTCAAATCAAAAGTTTACTATATTCTTGATTTTATTTTAGAACTATTATGACTCTGTTGCTAAAAGAAATATGGTTAATATGACTTACGTTGATTCGTATCAGTTTGTAAGAATGGATTAAGTTTTAAAAATTGTACAAGAAAAAAAGCATTTTCATATTTCATCTACAGCATATTATTTTATTATATATAGTGCAATAACATATATAAATATTATATTTACCATTAATGTATTCTTATTAATTTATAGATTTATTTTAATTTATAGTTGTGTTGAAAAATAGAGGATGAAAAACTTTATTGCTTATTATTTTTTATGGAAATAAAATCTGAATTATATGGTTTTCATTTAACATATGCAAGATAATGCTACCTCAAATTAATACTAGCAGTCATAAGTTAATTTATCTATTTGTAGTTTTTTAGACTCTTTTAGCATAACATGAGCATTAATTTAAGCGGATAATGAAACTTGTGAATTTTATTTCACTACAAGCAAACATGCAATACAATGGAGAATTCGTTCTCACGAACTACTGACATCCAAACTCGATATAAACGTTAAAAAGTGGATTTGAAGAAATGAATTGTAGCAAACACTACAATGACATTTACAGAATATGCTGTTAGGTCTTAATTTAGAAAAATCTTTACTAATAAAAATGCACAATACAGATTAATGGAGCTTGAATTTCCTATTCGTTACAGCTTTTAAATTTCCTGGTATGTTTATATGGCATGCTTTATGTTTTACAACAAGACAATTATCTGAATTGGAAGATTCTATTTCACAATGGATGGGCACGTTTTTATTTGCAATATCATATATCATAACTATCTACGAACATATTTATGTTTGAGCATTAAAATGCTTAGAGGCTAGAGTCATATTTTCCCTCCATGCTTTAAATTGATAACAACAGCATAATCTAATACCTGAGTTCAACATTCCAAGGTATATTCTCTCTGACCAAAATGAATTCAGTTTATTCTATTTGTTTTTAAATTTATTTACCTATTATTGAGTATCTTATTTATCATGTCAATAATAAATTACAAAAGATATCATAATATATGTTTGCTTTTTGAGTTTTCATTCAAAAGATAGAAAAAATTGCGAATAAAAGAAACTTAATGGAGAATAATGTAAGAATTCAAACTGATATCAATTGAGTTGCTCCGAAAAAATATCAACATTTCATCTTTCTTTTAATTGTGAAATCATTTCATTGTTTTAACTACACGATTTTAAACGACAAATTAATAATAATTTTTTTAGTAATTTTAATGTATTCATTAATTATAACAGAATAAATACGATTAAAAAACAATCATAATGGTTTAGCCTAGTATTGTGAATATTTTGATAATTTTTGTTTTGATTCCTTACTTGGAATTAGGATGTTATTTGGCTAGATTCAAGGAGCCGAGATAATTTAATTGGTAGATAAATCACATTCATGCATTCTTTTTAAGTAACTTTATTAAAAACAAAAAAATCACTGTTTTTATGTTCTGAAATCAGTAAGTTACATTATTGGTTCAGTTAAATATTACTATTTTGATAGGTATCATATATATCGATTACCAAAGCAGCTGCTGAATGATTAGTTCTTTGGCCCTCTCTTTTTTCAATCCTTGGGTTCAATTCCCATTGTGAGTGTTATTGTTGTTGGCTTACTCTCTTTAAAGATATGATATTTGTCAGATAAACTCCAACGAAAAGTTGACTGTTAGAAAGTCCATTACCAGCTGAGGATAAATCTTCCCGGGAAAGTTTAACGCAATCCAGAATATGTTTTGGTGAGGCTGGATGGTCACAGCAATTTTTACAAGTGGGATAATTTTTTACATCACATTCAACCAATAAAAATTTTAGATGTCCCTTTGAGAATCCGACCAAGGCAGTCTGAGATTTCCAGTCAAATTTTATTGCCAGAAGAGTTCCGGGAGATGTTCCACAGTACCATTGGTGTGTAGGTGGAATTTGCCACATTGAATGTAGTCCATATTTTCCATTACGGTAAAGTTTCTGGTGTGTAAGTGATGAATCAATCAGCGTCTTCCTCACTGCCCTCTTTGGATAGTCGATATGCGGCCTCATTGCCACTAATATTTACATGGGATGGAATCCATTGGAGATGTGCATCATGGTCTTGGGAGATCATTTTCAATTTTAGTAGAATATGTATACTTGTTTCATCCTTTATAGAGGACCTGACACTGAGATGTTGCATTATACTGCGGCTGTCCGACAAAATCCAAAGTTCACCAAAATCACAGTTGCTGAAAATGATAGCAGCAAGTCCACCTTAATAGCGATTAATTCACTTCTGAAGACTGAACAATTGTTCGAATTACGTTGCTTTAATGTAATTTCAGACTGAGGGGTTCTAATATAGTATCTGCTCGCAGTACGGTCTTTAGTACGACTACCATCGGTATACATTTGCACTGCATTGCAGGGGATGCAATAAATAATTTCTTGTGCTAATTGTCTAAGATGATCTCCGATATGAGTTTGCTTGTTTGCAGTGGAATTTCGATCAAAGTGGAAGATGAATCTTGGTATTCCCTCTGAGGGATCAAAACAAGATCTTAAAGATTGAGGTTCAACCTCGCGAGATATTAGGGAGGAGGTAATGTGCTGCTTCTGTTGAACCGAAATCTGAAGTACCCATGGACAAATCCAAAGATAAAAGTTTGTCTATGCTTCATTGCCTGCAGGAGAATTCCCTCCCGATGTACTTCGCCTGTTCCGTCCAGGTACACCCCCTCACCGACTTTGAGGTGACTTGCAGGACTTGAGGAGATCTATAAATACCTGTAATGATTCGAAATCTCTTTCGCATTGGTCATATTATTTCTGATATACAAACATTGACCGTAAAGTGGCATTTAAACCAGACCATATAGTTAACCATTAGCTGTTGATCTTCCTTCCGCGAATATGTTCCGATAGTCTGAAGAGAGAAATCCAAATTTATAGCTTAATTTCATCATTTTACCCTATACATTGCGCTTTAAAATATCTGTTTATTTTGAAAATTCATCCATTATCACTAATGCGCTAATCCCCATACAATGTGAATTAAATTTAAATAAAATTTTTCAAAACTTCACGCATTAAGCTACAATCCTTAAAAATCTCCCTTAATCCAGTTTCAATTGTTACTGTTTTTCCCTTCTGAAACTAAATGATTTGACACTCTATTAAACGAACTTAACGGGAGATTTATCAAATTATCTCCATACTAAGTGAGTTAAGTGATCAAAAAAATACATTTCACTTTATTAAAAGCTACATAATCCAGTCATAAATGTTAAAAACTTGTATCTCCTTATTTTTTCCCTTCGGCTTCCTAGGAAAACTCATCTGTCCGACTGCTTTTAGATAATATTAAATCAAGCTCCAATTAAACGTTAGTGCTATGCGTGAAGAGGGATTTATTATTATGGAAAATCATAAGTTAATTACCTGACTCTCGCTCCCAGCAATTCATTTGTGGCTCTAGACCGTAAAAATTCAATTAAAGCCGCCATCGCTTACAAGATTGGAGAGTTCTAAGCTTTGAGGGAGTAAATCTTCGATAGAATATCTTCCATTTTTAGAATTTTGATGCTTTCCTTCACTGATTTTATATATTGCTGAAAATACTCTGATGTCTCAAATTATATTTTCCTAACTTATAAGATATTTTTTTTTCTGGCAAATAACTTTAATAGCTTTTTATTTTATTTTCATTAGGAACGTAAAATAAGTTACTGCCTGGGGTTTCAAGATATTTAATTGATGAAATATTTAGAGGTTAAAATATTTTCGATGTATAATATTAAACATATTAAACCTTTTGAAAAAGTTAAAAATATTTTGAAAATAAATTACTTTATAATTGATTTCTTAAGTGTTAAATTTTGAATAAATACTTATATGCTAGCCCACATTGAACTATGGGTATATAACAAAAGCTATGCGTAAATTCTATATAAAGTTTTAGAGATTTTTTTTAAATGATATTCATTGATCAACATACAGATTGAGGATAAATAAGTACATAACCTGATAACGTTTTAATGATTAATTATTATTACGTTGAACGTATTTAATATGTTTTTTCCTTCTTTTTACCTTAATTTTTTTTAAATGAATGGAAAATTTTAATACATAGTCCAATTTATGTTCTTTTAATAGCTGCAATCTTTTATTTCGAATAATGATGCAGTGAAACTCCCTTTTAAATTATTAATATCACATGATAACAATAAATGCGTGATAACAGATAAAACTCTAATTATTTTTAATGAAATAAGAGAAGGGGGGAAATATATCTATATTCAGAAGTGGGAAAAAAAACCCTCTTTTCGTCACTGTAAAGTCACAGTAATGTGTAGCACGTGAGATGACTTAGTTAAATCATTTTCAGAACTTGAACTAAGAATAGTAAATGATTTCCAAAGTCAAAGACGATAAAATCCTTTGATATGAATAATATCAGTTAAAAAAGAAGCTGGAAAAATAATTTTATTTTCACCAAATGGCAAAAACCAGTTCAAAAGATTTAATTCCATTAGACAGGAAATTATAAATGTACATAATAATGTGCACGAAGTAACTTTAAAAATACCAAAATATACTCTTAACAATGAAAAAAAAAACTCTCTTAATGTGAAATCGCCTTATAAGTGAATTTTATGCCATATCAGTATGTTTTGTGACCTTTGTACTTGGAAACATATATATTTAATTGGTAAATATAATCGTAATTAAGCTATGCTATTTACACCCTTCATGATTATTAATTATTAAAATCAATCCCAATCTTGAATTCATAAAAATAAATAAATAAAATAAATAGATATATAGAATAAAAATATTTACACAAAATGTTGAGAATTGAGATTTAGGAAATGAAAGAAATGCATTTTAGAATTCTGATTGTTGTTTCAGAAAATTTAGATTTCAAATAATTTTTAATTAATTTAGAAAATTAAATCTTTATATTTTGATTTTTATAGAATGCTAAAAATGTTTGCAAATATCATTTTATGGATAGTTTTAAAAAATATTTCAGTAGTCTGAAATTGTCTATAAGACTTAAATAAAAATTTATATATATTTTACCGTTTTAAAATTAATTAAATGTGAATTTAATAATAATCTAATTTATGCGCTATTTTCACTTAACAAGCAAATTATTTTTGCTTGCCAAGTTTTATTTATAAAACACACAATTATTTTTTTCATTCAACTATCTATTTTGAAGAAGATATTTTGTGTATGTATTTTGTTCAACCATGTTATATTTATTTTATATTTTACTGCAAATATTCATCAGCATATCTTTATTGCAATTTCTTAGCCAATAAATTAGATAACACGTTACAATTTCTGCTATAGTGATAATTATTATTTTTGCCTTTGCAGGTACTGCTCCCTCAGAAACAAAGAAGGCATTTCTCAAGCAAATCTGAGACGATTCAATAGCTGCTTGGGACCAAGATGCGAATATGTTACCCCAGAAGACATTCTGGAGCAGAGCACCAGTCTTCGAACTTGTGGCATGTGGGAAGACGTTTCCGAGAAATCTGGAGGAGAAGACGGCGTCCTCTGTTTACAAGTGTCCTTTGATAAAGATGTCATGCTTGTAGGATTGACATTCGAAGCTTGTACTTCTGATCGGTAAGAAACAATTTATTAATAGAAAAAAGTGGTTAAAAAGGGGAATTTGGTAAAATTATTAAGTCTTTTTCTTACTAAAAATATGGTTTACACATCAAAATTATCTGAAAGAGATTCTTCTGCCAATCTCCTAAATAGATGTCCATAAAATGACATATTTGGCTTAAAAATGTACATATTCTTTACATTTAATCTATTCATTAAAGAAATAATTGTGTTTAATTAAATTATATAAGTTTATAAATATTCAAAACAAAACTCTATATTTGTGAAATTAAAATGTAAACGTTTTAATTGTGAATTTAAGAAAAATACGTCATTTTTAGAAAACAAATTACCTTTTAGGTATTGACTGGATATTGTGGAGCAAGTTAACTAAAAAACATTCAAATGATTTTACTTTGTGGATTAGTTATAGAAATATTTAATCTTAATTTTATTGGAATCAGATATTTTAACGTAAGGTTTGAAACAACGAATCTTCAAATGTAAAGAAAAATGTTTATTTGAATATTGCAATTTTCTTTCCTTAAATTAAGCTTTTAAAATTTTTAAACTAAAAAGTGTTAAACGCTCTAGTTTAAAATTAGTTTTTATTGTATTTAACAATATTGGTATTTTAGATTAGTTTCAGTAAACCTAATATAACAATTTTATTTAGTTTATAATACTTAATATATTAATGTAATCTAATCGCATAGTATAATATCATTGATCAATATAATGATGACAATAATTATTATAAATATTGATTATTACATGAAGAAGCAAAATTTGACAATATTTATTTTAATTCAACCGGCATTTATCGATGCAACATGCTCAGACTTGCTCTCAGAGCTTCAGCAAGTTTTCCAGTTTTGCACTTGGGCATGCTTATAGGATAACATAAAAAAAAGTTATAACTCTATTTATGTAGTATTACAGATTAAATTCAGAGAGTTTCTGTTTAGATAGATTGACAATCCTTATAAAACATGTTACACAACAGTACTTCATTTTTAAATTAATTTTTCTTCCTACACAATTTTCAATTTTTTAACACAGTTAAAGTTTTTAATACCAATTATAAACATCATCTTGCTTTCAATAGTTTATTCACTTTAAGTAAAATATTTGTTTAAAAAAATTAAGTCATTAATAAACTTGATAACGATCGTTTTTATCACATTAGAATTCAGAATTAAGGCAATTTAGTATTCATATTTATGTTAAAAAAACTTAAGCATCGAAAAATAATTCCTAAATCTCAAAAAATGTTCGTTCTGCGATTATTAATTAGGAGTTATGAAAATAAAATTTCTTTTTGATGATATATTTATGATGAAAAAATGATAAAATAGATTACATTGATGATAAAATTTTCAAAAGTTATATGTTTGGTTCAGTTACTTCTCTATCACTCTTAATCATTATAATTATAATTCTTTATTATATAAGAATTGTTTCATAAGAATAAAACTCTAAGTAAGCATCAAATTTTAAAATTTTCAAAAAATAAAGAAACGCTAATAGTTTTAATTAAGTCTTAAAACTAATTATAATAAGTAAGTCTTTAAATTAAGTTAAAGTATAAAACCGTGAATTCAGAAATACTGGTCAAATTATAATTTATACAATTATATATATATATATATATATATATATATATATATATATATATATATATATATATATATATATGTATATATATATATATTATTAAATATATTAATATATATATAAATATATATATATATGAAAATTGGAAAAAAATTATTTATTTACATTGGAAATTTTATTTATTTGCATGATTGTTAATGTCAGGAATATACAATCGAATATACAGGTTACAGTTAATTTTAAATGATGATATTCTCCAAAAACACTATTATAAGAGTCCGGTCTCTTCTTTTAAAGTCATTCATCGAGATTTATAAGTCAGATTTCTGCTTTTAAAAAAACTTGACAATATACTTGATGCTTTTCAATATTTTAAAATTTTATTTAAATACATTAAAATATCAATGAGTTAAAGAGTGCGATTATATAGATATATCTGCTAAAAGAATATTGAAAGAATTCAAAAGATTCTAGAAGGAGAAAATCAAGTTTAATACACAGGCAAAAGAAATGATGAAATAGCAGAATTGGGAAATCGAATTAAGGAGAAGTATGCTTCCTCAGCCTAATGAGATAAAATCAAAACCAAAGTACTTTTCTAAGCTATGGAAGAGATATTTAAATCACGAAGAAATTAGATATTAAATTGTTAAAATATAATTTAAAACAAGGATCCTTTAAAAATAAATTCTCTTTTATTAGAAAAAATGCAATAACATTGCTTATAACATTATATAAATTACATTACTATTATAAGAACCTTATTTTAATGTTATATAAGACTTGATATGATTAAGATATCTTATTTGAAAACTCTTAATATTATTTAATATCAAACAAAAGAAATATTGATGTCCGATATATTGAATAAAAAGAGAATATAAAAAATGTCAGTTTTCAGTATAAGTCATGTAACTAATAACATTTCTTTCTTGCGAATAATATCATTTGCTGTATTATAAAATTATTTCTTCAATAACAATTTTTCAAGAACTTTGCTTGACTTACTAATATGTTTGAGTAGTATTGAATTAGAGCTTCTACAGATTTGCTGCCATTCTTTGTCAGACATTAAGTTATAAAATGAGTTTATCACTGCTCTTTATCTTTTCGTCATGTTCATTAAAATGAACTTCATTCTACTTCATTAACTGTTTTTAGGAGTAATAAAGTTCCCAATTATCTTCTTAACCTAAAATTTTTAAAGTTTTTTTTGTATACATCCACTCGACCTTTTATAAAAAATATTGAATAGAAATAATTGAAGTTAAAAATTGTAATCAATAGAAGCCAACCTAACACTGTCTCTGTTAATAAACTTTACACTAACCATATTTGTGGATTCAGAATTTGATTTTGTGCTCATTAAAAATGTCTTTAATTATACATAAAATTTTTTAACCAGAAAATGAAATTTTATGTCATAACTTGCTCCTATCAAAGCATGAATTAATTCATTCAAATTTTACCATCAATCCTGATACTAATCTTTATTGATTGAAATATACATTTTGTATTGTTTAAAAGAAAAAAGTAATTAGCGTGAAATAAGAATACATTGTGTGATAAACTATTTCTAGTTTTAACAATCGATGAATATTTTGTGTTCTTTATATTTAAAAATGTTTTCATTATAAATACTCCGTTGATATCATTATTCATTTGATACCATTTTGATTTTTACTGATATCAGATTATATGCTTGTATAATATTTATTTATAAAATGAATTGATTATCCTATAATTCTTAGAAATTCCACACTTGCTTCAAACTTGAATATTTGTAATTTATTTGCTTTTTAACGTGTGTGTGAATGACACCTTAAACATTTTCATAAATGTAATTGTTATTGCTGATTATTTCATATTTAGGAAGAATTTTAAAACTTTATCATTAGAAGTTTTTTGTAATTAGAACCTAAAAATGATAATTCATTATATATATATATATATATATATATATATATATATATATATATATATATATATATATATATATATATATATATATATATATATATATATATATATATATATATATATATTGTGTTTTAAGTCCGAATCATACTAATTTACTCAACACTGAGTAAAAATAAAAAAGGATTTAATTAAGTTAGGGGATAAATTGAGATTAACTGTGACCGAAAATATTAAAGTCCTACATCTACGCCTTTTTATAGCTCAGAGTGACGGTTATGATGAAGAATTTGTTTTGTGGATTGTTAAATGGTATAATAAAAGGAAGAATAGAGTAAAAAACAAGGGAATGAGAACGAGAAGAATAAATACGAAAATAAGTAGGCAAAAGAACGAAAGAAAAAAAGAGAAAAATTTCGAGAATGTGAATTAAAGAACTTATAATTGGAGACTAAATGTTTCACATGGGAAAAATATATTTTCCTAGAGAATATTGTTAATGTTTAACCATTAAATAAGGCTAGAATTTAAGATTTGGTTTTTGAATTTAGTCCCAATATAAAAAATAAGCATACTTATTTCTTGTTCTAATATTTTCTGAATGGCAAATTGAGGAAATGAATATTGTCGAATTAAATATTGTATCTCAAATATTATCTGTTTTACCGAATATTGTGTATTCCGAAAGTTGATCTGAAAATCAGATTAGCATTTTCAGATCAATTTTCGGAATATGTTATGTTTATTTTAAAACATATTCATTACGAAGACTTAACTTGAGAATTAGAAACCTTGTGTATAGTTATTTGTCGAGCAGCAAAATTACTCAAAAATACTTGATACAACTTTTACTATGAATTTAAAATTTCTTTGGAAGTTGTATCTTGATATTGAAAATTATGAAATCTTTGATCATTTGAATGACTTAGCGACATTATATTAAATTAATTATCGGAGTAAAAATATTTTTTCATGTATGGTTAATAATGATATCATTAACAAATTTAGCATCAAAGTTTGAAAAGAAAAATTGGAGAATGACAAACTTATAAATCTTAAATGTTATTCTTTTAAACAAAGAATTTTAAAAATGAAATCAAAAATAAGACTTTCAATTTAAATTATGAAAATGTCTGAATCAGTTTATGCATCATCACCAATGAATTTAATAAATAGAAGTACCCAAAACTTTGTATTGATTACAAAAAGATTACAAAAATTGACACCCTTCCATTATACCCTGGCTTTTGATGCTAAAGAAAAAGCGCGTTTTTTATGGAAAAGCGAAAAGAATATAGTGTAGACACGAGAGAGAAAGAGAGAGATGATTGGATTAACTCAAAATTTTATTTTAAATTTAATATAAACTAAATCAAATTTCTTTGCCCAAAAATTGACTTAAAAGTGATAAACAATGGTAAACAAGCTAAATGCTAAACAAAGTTAAAGCTAGTTGGTGCAAAAGATTGTTTGGTGAAGTTGTAAGGAGCATAACGGTCACAAAATATCAAAGGCAAAAAGCAGTCAAATACAGCAAAATTTAATTTTGATTCATTGAAAAAAGGAACTATTAAGCTATATACGTACGCAATCGATCACCGATACGATTGCAAAACAGTTTCCACCAGAAATAAACATTTACGTTTAAATAAGTTTTATTAATAAGTGATAATTATTTATTTTGTAAAAAACGCAAATCTAAAATGTTTGCATTTGTTTTTTTGGTAGTTTCTAAAAACGTAAAACTTTTTAAACAATACACGATGCATTCAAATACAATATTTACGATTGTTTTCTTTCCTGTTATAACGATTTTAAAAAGTGGGGGTATAATGATAATCTACCAAAAAATTAAATATAGCAAAAACACAGTAACAAAATAAATAATATTTTGTGAATCTTTTTTCCTGATATTTAAAAGGTAACTAAAATACCTATGTATTTTAGAGTAAAAAAAATCTTTAGTTGGGAGTTTATTATAACATATGAATATATAATAAAAAATGATTATGTGTTAAGATTTTAATTATTATTATTTAATCAAATTAAAGAAGAATACTAAAAAAATTCATTTCATAAAATACTGATACAAGATATTTTTTCAAAATGCTTGACTTGTGAGCTTACAAATATATTTTTGTTTCTGGAACAACCTGTGATTTGAGTTTTATGGTAACTAATGAATGATAGAATAATGTACTTTGAAATAATGCTTTTGCCAAAATTAGTTTCATCATATATCGTTTAATACTATTTTAAAGTTAACATTATGTAATTTCTTAAGAAATTATTATTTAACGGAATTTCTTTGGCTAATTAAAATATATAGATGTAGATTAAATGATTACAATTAATGATGTATAATGAAAATGATTTATTGGTATAGTCTTTATATTGAAAAACATAATGTGTTTTAAATAATTTTTCCGCATATTACCTAATTGTATATTTTCCATACAATAAATGTTTTGGTATATAGGTTGCATAAAATGCATTAAATACAGTGAAAGCAATTTAAAAAATGCTTAAAGAATATATTTTAACTTTATAAGTAATCAAATAATTTTTATATAGTACTATTATATTAGATTTGATTTTGTCTAGCATAAAGTAATTGTGTGTATTGAAGTTAATTTTTATCATCACTTATACAGAATTATAAAATCGATCGAGAATATAGAGCAATAAAATATTAAAAGTGATTTTTATTTTAATTTTCTGCTTCACTTTTATGTTGGAAAAAGTTTCAGGATTATTTAAAAAATTTCTTTTTCCTTTTTTTAGATATTGTGCAAAAGGAAAATATTTTGCTAAAAGATTAGTAATATTTGTGATAAATGTTTATGCAAAATAGTTTTTTTTATATAAATATTAAGTGAAGGACATCTAACTTAAAAATAATATTGCTTGATCAACATATTCTTTTTTCTTACATTTTAATTAATACGCATACAAAATTAAAAGTTTTATGTTTAAAATTTGTTAGAAATGTCATCGTAAAGTGTTTTCGAAATCTTTTGAAATTATTTTTTCGTAATCGTTTGAAACTCCATTCATCGTAATCATTTAAAATTATTTTTCTTTTCAACAAAAAATGTATTTTTAAAAAAATACAAAATCTACGTAAAATGTTTAAGTACTGATATTATAATTTAATTTATAAAATAATCGAATGTTATTAAACGGAACAAACTATTTGCTTACCGATAAGTAATTTGATACTAATTGTTAAAAAAAATATTTTGAATATAATTTTTGCACAGTTACTATTAAGCATTGTAACTTGCATAAGCATTGTAATTATATATTCTTAACGACACTTATGTATTAGTTAACTATACTACGCTAATTTATTAATCAGCAGCATTTCTTAAAAACTCTTCTATTTAATGAGCAGTTAAAACGCCGTGCTATTTAGAAAATAACGCGGTATTTACGATAGAATTTTTTCTTGTTTGAACGAAGAGACTTAGAAATGGTAAAAAAATTGGGAAATAACTATGGTAAACGCAGCCCAAGCGAAAGTTTCATGTAATACCTAAATCTAACAAAAAAATAAAAAAAAGGAGAAGGACAAAGAAGGCAGTATTTGTTTACAAGCACAAAACATATTTTTCTCATAACTCTTCCTACGTGGGCGGTGCAGGCCACGTTTTGCGCTTCATTCGGAATTCAGTTCTTTAGTGTGGTACCCGACCGAAAATCGATTATATAGTGGGTAAAGAGCTTTAGACAACAGCATGTGTGATGAAAAGGTGCACGGGAGGACGATGGGGCATTGCAATGGTCAGAAAATGAGGAAACAATCAATTCTGAGAGTTCCAAGATATTCCGCTAGCAAACATACAATCGCCCTAAGAACATCAAATTGCACGAATTTACCTCGAACATCGCAATTTCTATTGCAGTAAGAAGCTGGTTTCTAGAATTGCCACCAGGGGTTTTCTATGATATAATAAAGGAGTGAAAAGTTTTATTAGAAATTTATTTATTGACACATTTGCGGGACGATGTACAATTTACCAATTATTATTTCATATGATGAATTTTCCAATTTAATGTCCTAATTTTTAATGAGGATTTTCCCAAGCTGTATTTCTAAACGTGATTTTGTAAGCCATTGCTCAGAATAAAATGTTCTGCTAAACGAACCTCGAAAGGAAAACTTTACAAATTTGTTACTTCAGTATACATAAAGTATATTTTTCTCAGTAATAACACTCAATAAATAACACTTAAAGTATATATTTCTCAAATGATTAAGCTTTTTACTTTGATTTGCTTTAAAAATTAGTTGTTAATACAAAATTTTTTCCTTCATTCACAATTAAAAGATAAAAACTTTTAGCCTAAAGCACGATATAAAAAAATTCTATTAAAAATAAAAATATCCGTAATAATAAAACTGATGGCTGTTTTTCTGTGTTTCGAATTCCTTATAAAATATGAAATATTCGAAGTTTGAGTAACTATGACGATAAAAAGTAAACATATTTTTGAATTCTTTAATTCATAATAAATCATTTGGCAAAAATTTCATATGAATAATCTGTTTTATTATTTATACTTCATATTTTTATCCAACTCAAATAGGATCTTTTAGCATTTGAATTATGCAGTAGTTAGTACTTTTGATTATATGAGTGTAATGTTAAGTGATTCAATAATCTCACACCCACATAATCATTTAGGAATAATTTAACATACATTTATACATCACAGTATAGTCTAAAAACAGTTTAATATTTCTAATCTATTTCATAATTAATGAATTGTTAACGAACATTGGTTCTCGAATCAATCACGAAATATATTAGAAATATTATATTGCTTTTTTTCTTAGATTTTATATAACAATTTAAAAAATTGATGAAAAATATAACGGAATTAAATCAACAGTACCTCCTCATATTTTAAACACAGTTTTTCAGTGTAAAAATAAAATTTAAGGATATTTTAAGTAAATAGAAAATTTTATATTTATGGAAAATTAGCTTAAAATAAAATATTAAAAGTAAAACACTATTTTTTATAAATTATTTAGAAGTAGGATATTATATATTTTGATAAGCAATATGTATTTATGAGAGGTATAAGTATATGTATTTATAAATCAATAAAAAAATGATAGAGAAGTTAAAAAATTTTGTGAAGAAAATTCCTATAAGACCTAGAATGAAATAGAATCTGAATTTATTTTAATTATTGTATCTCTTGTTTTACAAATTAATCAAAAAAATATTTCATATTTTTACTTTGGAAGAAAATGGCAAAAAGAGACTTAATTCGTTTCAGAGAAAAAATTAAATGAACTTACGATACGATTTATAAAATAAGCAATATTTACTTTAACTTTCTCTTAAAGTTGGCTTTTCTTCCGAGGTACTTTTTTTACAGTGAAAAAGTTTTCAAGGGAGATTTTACTTGAAGCAATTACGGTTATCATTTTTCAAGTACAATAATTTTCGTGTGTATCAGTGACCGATTATACATATTTGGTAGATATAATTTAGGAACAAAATTAAATCCCTCAAATAATTTAATACAATTTATTTTTCTGGCGAGATTTAATAATTGATATTAGTTAGAGAAATAAAAATCATGTAATTAATAAATATTAATTATTAGGTAATTTTTTATTTTTATTATTTTTTTATTTACTGGAGCTGTTTATACTGCGAATATCAATCCAATCATAACGTTGCAACTTATCAAATCAAAGAACAAATTCAATGAGAAATTAATAATATCATTTGGAAATTATTAAGTAATGATTTATTTTAAAAAATAAAATAAAAATTATTATGTGTACATATCATTATTATGTATATATAATAGTTAAAAGAAAATTATTGTGCATACATAACTATATCGTGATATTTCCTTGACTATGAATGACATTATATTTAATTTAGGACACTTCTATTAAACTCAATTGTGTCGATTAGTTGTTGAAAAAACGTCATTGTACATGGATAAAAAGCAAACAAATCGTTATTAACAGAGTTCGTGTTAGAACATATAAATGATTACAATAAGGTCATGTATAATAACATATTTTAATAATAGAAAAAATAAATAATAACACGATTAAACGTATAATTTAAAAATATGATTAACACGTTGTGTTAATGTGTAGTGAATATTATGTTAATTGCTATTAACATTTACATCTAATTGTATTGATTGGAACTAGAATGAATGCTATTCATCATTCTAAAACAGATATTAAACAGACTTCTGCACTTAATATTATCAATATGCTTCAATTTACATGATGAAATTGAATTCAATGCATGTATTTTTATAAGCTTCATCTAGTATTTGAAGATATTATATATATTTTTTACATTTAGAATTAATATTAGGGTGATACTTCATTTAGCATGTAGTTAAAATATTAATGCTGATCAATTTTGTTTTGAAAATATGTTCACGATTAAATATAAGTGTAATACGTAAAACCAAAATCTTGTTTAGACATAATATCAATCAAAAAGGGAAGTAACATAGGGTTTTCTCACAAATCTTTATTGTAATGAGTCTTTATTTATATTATACATTTATTTAAATACATTTTTAAGCAAGGAGTTAGATTATAAAAATGCACTTTTAAGGATTAACAAATTGAATGCAAAGTCAAGCAGGATAAAAAAGAATAACTGGACGTACACAGCTTGGAATTTAACTAAATCCTATTTAAATTTTCAGAATAAATTGCTGCATCCAAGTTTTCGAAGAATCAAGCGGAAGGATGCTCTCCAGAGACAGGATAAAGAGTGGTCGCTGCATCTCCCGGAAGCTCAGCCGGACAGGAAAACCGGAACCCTGGATCGAGTCGGACGTCAAGCTCTTGAAACCCCTCATCCTGCCGAGATCCGAGATCTTCTCTATTTATCTCTGGATAGACGAGGACACACCCTGGGCGTTTCCCAGCGCTGCCCTGCAAACGAGAGAGAAAAAGTTCGACTCCACCTATGCCACTTTCCACGGACAATCCGTAATCGCAGTCCGGGAGCTGCACCTGGTGCCGGATATGACTGTCACTTGGGGATCTAGAACACAGTGAACTATATTTTGTCCTTAATTTAAAGTCGTGGATTTTGTGATAAATATTATGATGTTCAACATAAAGAAAGATTTCCTCAAAGTTTTGAGATATTTATAACTTAAATATTTTTATAATCATGAGTAATTTCCTTTAAAGAAAACTTTAGTGTTTATACGCTCAATAATTTTTATAAGCTGTATTATGATATTTCTAAAGCTTATGCAGTTGTGATTACTAAAAACATTTTCTTAAGTAAAGTTTTACACCATTTCTTTGAATATTTTTGAACTTTATTCAAGTCAATGAATTGAGAGTGTCTCAGTATTCCAAAGTGATTATCAACTTTCTGATAAGATACCTAGTTGTTTTAAATATATTATATTATTTTAAAAATATTTATCTTTGTCAATTATTTAAATAATCACACTAAATATAATAATCCTTTATTTATCACAAAAATGCAAAAAAAAAAAATCCATTGAAATAATTTTTATTAAGCTAACATTTACTTTTTGAATGCTTTTATAAGTTTTTTTTCCAATTCATTTCAAAAAATAAAAGCATAGGGAAAAATTACCATAGAAATAAATTATTAAGAGCACATAAGCACTATTAAATTATGAGCTGTAGTTGTTTAAATAGTATATTAACGCCATTTATTTTGTCATCCATATTTATATATACATATATATATATTTAACATATACATTTATTTAACATTTATATATACATATATATTTAACGCATCCATATTTATATATACATATATATTTAACGCATCCATATTTATATATACATATATATTTAGGTGCAAAATTAAATACTCTTTGTTTTAGTACTTAATTTTGCACTTAATAAGTAATATCATCTTTATTTATTACATTGTTCATATACACGTGTATTCAAAAAACATTTCTGTATTCAAAGTATTCAAATGATCAATGCAGAAACGGATTTTGAAACATACAATTTCAAAGTGTAGAAGTGTTTATGATGATAGCAAAAATTATTAAAATTGATTTTCTTTATGTATGCAATTTTATATTGAATAAATAAAGTTTTCGTAGTGATATGTTTTGATTATTTTTCTTGAGTAGACTGCTTACTTACATTTTTCATTAATATTAATATACTAAGAAAAATAAACCTTTTTTATAACTATAATTTTTTTTATCTAAAATAATGTCTTAATTACCCAATAAACAAGACCTCTAAACAGAAAATGAGTGCTTAGATTTGCATTTATAAAATGTATGTTATAAAATTCAAACTTAGAATTGTAAAACATTCATTTCCACTTTTCTATGATTGTATTTATGATTTTTAGAATTATGTTTTATGCTAATACTTTTCTTTTAAAAATAACTCCTTATTCCCATTACATAATTGTTTTAAGGATCCGTTCTGAAGAATCCTAAAATTCTTGTGAACTAGATCATCACTCCACTAACAAAAATATTTTATTACAAAAATATTTTTGTTAGTGGAGTGATGATCTAGTTCACAAGAATATGTGAACAAGATCTCATCACTATCTACAAACCTATTTACAACAAACCTATCTACTAACAAACCTATCAACTTATGTTTAACCTAATATATAACTTCTTATTGAAAGAACGTGATTTAGAAAATTGAAAATATCATACACCAATTTATTGTTCAATATTTCTATAGCTAATGGTAAAAATAATGAATTTTATTCTTGCAAAGTTTGTTTTATGTAAAATAATAGTATAAGCAGATGATTTCTATACTAAATATGACACAAAGTTAATTTTTATTTATTCAAGTACAGAAATAGTCAATTGTACAAGGCAATTAAGTAAAACAACTTTATTTGATTCAAGAAATAAATTTTTCAATATTTTTACTAATATATTTTTACAAATATTCCCCCTCCTTGTTGTAAACAGCACAAATTCAATATTTCTTTATTAAATATTACTTATTTAATAGATTTAGTGAATAATTTCTCTATTTGCATTTACATTGTTTTGTTATATTTTTCTAACAACAAAGTATTTTATATTGAATAATTTATTTATGATAAAAATTTAAATTTAGTGCATCCTTTTTATATTATTGAAATGTAGAAAATAATAAAATGCACGATTTAAAAATGTTTAAATCCGCTTTCTAAGAAACGGTTCCCTAATCCTTAAATAATTGGTGTGCTTCGAAAATTTTCGTTCGATTTGCTGTGTAATCGTTTTTTAATAAACAGTTAAATTGAATAAATGTACTGAATATTTTATCGAATAATTTTTCATCTTGGTGTTAAGCGACGAATCATCTAATAAAAATCGAATTTATTGGATTTTATTCTCCTTCAATGCAAAGTATCGATCTTTTACTGGAAGAAACGATCACACAACAAAAGGTTAAAAACGGTTTGCATCTCCACCTCGCAGTCGAAATACATCTTGTGTTCTGGAGTAAGTCAGGTTTTTCCATGGATCACCACCAGGAGTCCTCACCATCGCTTCCCCCCCCCTTTTCTCAACCAAAGGCGAAACGACGTCCATCGTCATCTCAACTCTCTCGTCTCTATCCAAAATCCCGGTTATCTTTCCAAGCCCGAACTGGTTTCGACCCGAGCAGCCTTGAGTGTTGTTTTCTTATTTCGTGCAATTTGTGCTCGGACACTGCAGACTGGAATCCAGATCCTGAAAGCGTCGCGCCACAAGTGGTGGTACACGGACCGGTAAAGCAGAGAAACCGGCGGCCATGTTGTCGGCTACCTGGGTCACCTGCACGTGCCGGGCTCCCCCACCCCCTGCTTAGGACCGTTCAGGGAGGGAAGGCGGGTGATGCCGCCTTGGGCCGACACCATGGGAAACACGCAGCCCAGGGTGAGTAAGAATTTATCATAAAATTCATACCTGAACACTCAATAAGAGAGAAATCTCTAAAGCTAAATTAACTACTCGCATGGAATGAAGCACTGCTGAAACGTCACATCCACTTTCTCCTCCATTGGAATATGAGTTATTGACAGTCTTTGATCTCTTCAAATGATGCTTTTATAAAAGCAACCAAAGCTGAAAAATAAAATTACATGATCCAAAAAAAAAAACATAATTTTTTAATATAATAATTTTTTAATACAATATATATTAACCCTAAGTTAAATATCGTCTGTGAAAAAGTAGCATTATTGCTTTGGATATATATGGCAATTAAATAAAGCCATGAAACGTTCACAGTTAACTGTGATATTTTATTTCTATGCAGATGTATCTTTTATAATACAATATCCATAATTTATTAGTTATTAAAACCTGCATTTTAAAATGAAAATATATATATATATATATATATATATATATATATATATATATATATATATATATATATATATATATATTTTAAAATAGTTTATTTACACTCAATATATATATATTTATATTGAGTGTAAATCAGTGAATATATAAAACACACATAGTTATTTGTTTTCTTTGTTCATTTACGTATTTGTTTTTACACATTTCTTTTCATTGAAATTCATATTAAAATTTGGCTACATCATATTTAAAGAAAATATGAATATTCATTTAAAAAATAAATTTAATTTAATTAAATCAATTTCTATTAAATTAGCAAATAGTAGTATTGGTTGTAAAGGTCAATAGATAGATTTAATACTGCTGTATTGACTAATATTATCAACTTGTATTTTAATCTGTTTAAAATATTTTAAATCAGATAGTTAAAAGAAGAATAAAATAAATAACCATGGTAAATTTGTTTAAATGCTAATTAATTTAGAAATAGAAAACTGGTAAACTCCCCAGTAAATCCTGAATTTTTATAATTTGTTGAATAATATACTTTTTTCCCAAGATAAAAGCGAAAATTTTGACTCATTGCTGAAATATATTATCATTGCATATTTACATCCGTTATAAAATTTTCCAATGGCTATAATAAAGAATTCTAAAAAGATAAGATTAAATTAGATATTGCTATTCTTTGTACAAATTACTTAGATAACTGTAATTTATTTTAATATAAAATATGTTTTCTATACCATATATAATTTATTTTTCAATAAAATAAAAATTTCGGTTTAAGTGAAGGGCAAATTTAACAAAATATTTTTTTAAACTATGATTCAAGATTTTAAAGTAAATTTTAAAAAATGAACCATTATAAAAATAATAAAAATGTAAACTGTATTTCATACCCAAGTATTTCCAAAATGTCTAATAAACTAAAATTTTGTACAAAATTAACTCTCACAGAGTCATAAATATTCTTTTATATATTTTACTATACTGCACTTTCTCTCCTAAAAGTTTTCTTCTTAGTCCTACATTTACTATTATCTGGAGTTAAAGAAAATTGACCGAAAAATAAAACAGTGCGATGTAGTTGCGGAGGAAAATAAAAAGAATGTAATTGTTGTTTCTTAGATTGTTTCTTCCAAATGTTGCCACGTTTAGAGAAAGAATTCTAGTATTTCTTCTTTAGGAGATGTATATAGTTTATTTATTAAAGAGAATAAATGACATTTATTCTTTTCGTACTTTCACTTTTTTATCTTTACTAATTCTATCACATACTATATATTTATATGTATGCATATACTGATAAAATTATATCTGGATTTCAAATTTAATAAAATTTTATAGAATTTTTTGTGGATATTAATTTTTAGTTATTGTAATTGTTTATCTTTTAATTATATACATTATACGATTCAATAAATTAGAACTTACTGAAGTAAGTCATCGTTCTTTTAGTTTCAAATGAATATTTAGTATAATGATAAATCTCAAATGATGTTAAAATAGTTCCTTAGATTTAATGAAAACCACGAAATTTAATAATTTGTAAGAATAATTATCTTTTTAGATTATACAATTGTGATAAGGAAATTTATTTTTAGAAACAATGAACATTTTGTTCAACATTTTAATTTATTACTATACTAGTACACAATCATATGTATTTTGTTTTCATGGTAAGATAAACTTTTAAGTGTTTATCTAGTACGTTTTAAGTATGGCTTATAGTTATAATTATTATCTATAAAGTCACAATTTCAAGTTTTATGATAGTATCCAAAACTTTCACCTCCAAATTTGAGAGTTTATTTTCTTAAAAATATAAAAAATTATTCAATATCATTTTTAATTTTATTATCATGTAAAAAATTATAATTTTTTTGTATTAATAACGCGTAAGGAAACGACATTATTTGATATAAATTTAAACCTTGAAATTTTCATATTTATCATTTATAAGGCCAATCTCAATTTCAATCTCGAGCAATTTGAAAATTTTTATTTAACATACACTATTTTAGAAGCAATCTGTTTTACTTATATTTTACTACGCATGTTGGTATGAATATGGCAACTATATACGTTTAATTTTAATTGCAAAATGAGAATATAAAATTTATTTATTTATATGCAAACATCATTTTTTAATTTTCCCGATACTTTGTAGTAAAAGAATTATAAAATTTCCTATCCGCTTGATTTGATGAAGAAAGTGTGAGTGAATACTTTTTCTTTTAGGTTTAGTTTTTTTTCCATTAAACTTCGATGTTTAGGTACATTTTCCAAAAAAGAATATTGCATGAGAAATATTTTTTAATTTATAATATAATGCAGTAAAAATTTTAAAATTACTTATTATCATATCTCTATGACGTTGCAATATAAATCAAATGAGCTTATGTAGCAATCAGTTAAAAAATGAACCTTATAATCTCATTCATTTTTTCTGCTCATTACCGAGCAAAGATAGTTGATAATTGTATGATTAATTACTTTTGCTCATTATGTTAAAATTAATTCATCATATAATTTATTTATATTGTCATTTAGAGTTTCATTTTTTGTTACCTTTTTTTTACCAGATAAAAAATACTAAAATTACATTAAAGATTCAGTTCTTAGCAAAAGTAGTTATTTCCAAGAATGAAAAACTTAAATAAAAGTTTAAAACCAAATTTTATCGATTTAAGAACATTGTCATCAATAAAATTTGAATAGATATTCAATTAGATCTCGTGTGAAATAGATTCAATGAAATAAAATAAGTTGGTACCTGTGATCTATTTCATATAAGACAAACAATTCAATATTATTTTATTGCATAATTTAAAAAAAAATAAGTAATAATTTTTAATTCCCTTAACATATCATTAACTTTAAGTATGTTAAATTGAAATCTTTGGCTCTGAGATGTTGATGGAGAGTTTCCAGAGGTACTTATCTTGCTGAGATTTAGTCAAAGTTAACTGCGAGATTCACTGATTGGGAAGGGAAAACAAAAGCTTAGGGAGAGAAACAATTCATTCGTAATCCCCATTGAGTTCAATTATCTTGAACTACCTCCATACAATGAAATAGTTTCAAAAAAGAAATCCTACAGATTAGAACTTTTACGGGTTCCACTGACTTTATTACCTCATTTATTTGTAGAAAATATCAAAAAAGTGGATGGCTTACACTAGAATAAATATTGCATACACCCGGGATTATTTTCATATATATTAATTTATTTTTTAATAAAATAGTGAAGATGAATTATAAACTTAAATAAAAAAATAAAAACATAAGTTTATATTCTGTTTTTAAAAACATAAAGAATTGATTGGCATAAATAACTTTTGCTAATTATATTATAAAATATTTTACGGATTCATTACAACGCTAAGTTATGCAAAGCGTAATTTTTGTAACAGGTGCCAGAGTAAATACATTAAAGAAACTATATTTGGGAAAACGATATAAAGCGACTGGAGATTTCATCCTCTTAATGCTAAAAGAGAAATGCATTGGAATAAGTGGCGCTCATATAATGAAATCTATTTTTTTTTAACAGTTAAAGTAGTATTTCACACTTCCTAGTAATGTATTTATAACTTTCTTAGAAGTTTTAATGTTGAAATTCGGTTTTAAACGTCATTATGACTATAAAATAGCAATCAGCTTATTAATATTGAGGTTCTTAAATTCAAAAACGTTATCTGTCTCACAATTTGAACATTCCAATTTTTCGTACTCATATTTAAAATTGGCTTATGTTAAAATTCAGCATATATATTTGGAATATCAATATTTATATCATAAATTGAATTTCTTTGTGATAAAAATAAACTTGTCTTTTCTGAATTTTCAAAATTGAAAAATGTCTTAATATTTAAAAAAAAGTGTTTTGAATTTTATTGTAATTTTGTTCCTCTGATGCAATATAAGCAATTTTGGAATTTTAGTTTAATGTCTAACTGAAATTGAGAACGTATGCTGTATATCAATTTAAGTAAAAGCGATTATTATAGTGCTAAATTTATACTATTCAATAAGGATATTGTTTAAATTTCAGCTTTATAAACTACTTACTGCTGTTGAAGCATGGTATTTTTATCGCTATAATGTTAATAACTATGCATTCAGCTCAAATGTCAATAAATTTTGATTATTACTATTTTCTTTAGCTATAGAGAATATTGATAGTCTCATTATATTCCTTCTATGAGATTTAGACTTAAGTTGTAATACAATAAAATAAAAACTAAGTTAAACAAATTCATCAAAATTATCTAGATGCCATTGAATGCAGCAAAATTGCTGAATTTCTAACATTAAAATGTCTATATTCAGTGCTATTATACAATTTTAAAATATATGTGATTTTTTTTTCTTTTCCCTTTTACATTTTAAATGTTTAATAACAAAACGCTTATATAAGTAGAATTAAATGATAATTATTTTAAATTTTTAATTTGCTTTTTTTTCAAATTATAACTGTTTTCGACTAAATTCTAGTAGCAAACTGAAAATGATTGAAGATTTCTATTTTTTAAATTTTATTCTTTAAATAAATTATAAAATTTCAAATTCAAACATTTAAACAGTTGGCATAGCTAAAAGTTTGTTGAACTATTTCTATAAAATATGTTCATTGAAATGAAAATATTTAAGAAATATTTATAATATATTAAGAAACTATTTAAGTTTTAGTTTGAAGTTCCATAATTTCAATTTTATTTTTCCAAAATAAATAACGTTATGACCATATCTCTAAGTGGTGATTATTAACTGTCAATATATATGTACTCCTAAAGTAAAAATAAATTTCAAGTTTGAGCAAAATAATGAAATTAATCATTTTTATTAATACATAACTATTTATAATTAAATTTAAAATTTATGTAAAAATATCGCATTATATTCTGTAAAAGAAATATTTTGACAATTAAAATTTCTTTGGTGTAATTTGCAAGTACAAATATATATTCGTATTCTAACGGAATTCAAGTGTATTGTAATAAAATAAAATACATGCATCTAAAAGCTATTTTCTGCCTGTTGTTCAAATATTCTTTTAAATAATTTGTATCAAAATATTTCATACAAAATGAATAAAAACATTTGATTTTTTTAAGACGCTTGATGTAATAATAGTTAATTGATTTGAAACAGTAGTTCTTACAAATGAGTGTCTGATGATTGTTATGCTACTTGTCTTTATCCTTTAAATATAGATATAATTCTCATCAGAATATATTGTGAAGTTATATTTAAGTAATTAATGATTCTTTGTAAAACGTAGTTATGTTTCCTAAAATGCGCTTCGGAAATTGATTGGTTTAAGGGCATAAATATACGGCAATTAATAACTTAATAATAATTATGAGTTCATAGCTTTAATTTTTGAACTTAATATTAATAAAAAAGTAAAAAAAATAGTAAAATAGAAAAAAATTAACCAATTTTTGAAGAAATTACAAAGATTTATATAACAATCTCTCTTACATAACTCCTTATAATTGTTTTCATATTCCTACCTTTTAATTTTCCATAAGAACTTTAAATTCTAACTTAACATTTGTAAAATATTTATTTATTTCAGTTTTATTTTCTTCATTAGCATTTCGGAAATAGCTTGATTATAAAAGATGTATTTCATATCTGAGTTGGCCAGTTAAAAAAACACAATTTACTTTTTTAATATTTAAAATAAAAACTTCTATTTTATCTTGTTTATTTCTTCGTGGTTTTCCCTGAAAATATATAAAGAGATTGATTCTAAGAAATTCGATTCTAAATAAATTTATTCTGACATCTTTAAAATAACATAGATTATTATAAAATTATATTTATTTCAAATTTCTTTTAGATTCTTTTGTAAATATAATTTTATATCATTCATTTTGAACAAAGAAGTTCTTGAATATTTCACCCGCTTAATTGTTCATTGGATAAAATAGTTTTGGAGTCAGTAGATAACACTTTTAATTAAAGTTTTGTCAATAAATACATAAAATTTACCTCAATTTTAAGATGAAACGCATTTTGATTGAGGAATATTTTTATTTTCAGCTAATATGCTTCAATTTATGCAGATACGAAATTCAAATTAAGAGTATTTATCACAAATTTATGCAGATAATAAATTTTTAAGCAATTTATTTGATTTTGCCATTTTATAATAAAAATCCTAGCATAATAGAAATTCACGCTAAGTTTTAATTTATCCAAAATTAGATGAATAATTTTGCCATTTTATAATCAATTCAAAATGTAAAGAGTTAAACATGAATATTAGTAAGTATAATGTTTTTATTCTCAAGTTTACCTAATAAACATTTTTAGAATAAGTATTTCTTATATATCTCAGTTAAATATATAAATTTTAATTTTTCAAGCCAAAATGCTTTCGAAATATATTTGCACAAATATGGAAAATACATTAACGAACTACCATTAAAATCAAATATTGAACTTTAAAACTTTTCTCGTGTTTAAAATATTTTAGCCGTTATGAATATCTATAGCAATTCTGCATATTTTAAAATCAATAAACAGTGCTATTTTCAGCAATATAGGATATATTTAATCAAACAAGCCGATGGAACAATATTATTTAATAAAATCTGTTTCAAAAGTTTCATTTCCTGCAGCTAAAAATTTTAATTTTTTGTATACTGTAACTAAATTTATTTGGCATTTTCGCATGTTTCTTAAATACTTATACAAAATTAGAACATAGAACTAAAGGTTTAAAATTTAACAATTAAATGATTATTTAATTTCAGCAAATTTTAAAAATATTTTTATTACTCAAAAACTAATGAATATTGAAGTCTATAAAACTTCCAAGTAAAAAATAACATTAATATCTCTCTAGTAAACAAAGCTCTTATTACCTTATTTGATTTATCATTATTATAATAATTATTTTTTAAATCTAATGTTAGAAATTAAATTATTACAGTGCAGGGATGAAAACGTTATCCCACTCATTCAATTTCATTTGCATTATTATCAATTTGAAATTGTGTTGCATTTTCCAATAAGTTTATTAATAGCAAATTTGAAAGGATAATTTACTATGTAACAATGATATATATAATGTTCCAGCAAACTGATATAAATTTGCTTTAGCTAATGAGATTAATAATAATGACGCAATGGTTCGAGGACATTATTCTATCTCTTTTGTTATTAATTAATATGGTATCACAAATTACAGTCATTGTATTATCATTGTTGATATTATCGTTTGATACTTATAAACAGTCCCTCAGTAACTAATAAAATATGTAACAAAAACATGAGTAAAATAGTTTTTTAGAATTTATATTACTACTTAAAATCATCACTAACAAATTTTATAATTTTTTGAATGAAATTTTTGAATGCGAATGAAAACGATTTTTTAAAGCTTAGCAATTAAAAAATACATATGAAAACGATTATTATTCTCAACGGCAGAAAATTACATAAGTCACTAAATATGTAAACATGGCAAAGAGAAAAATTGCAAAATATAATTAATCAAAACACACTATTTGAGTATTCTTATGATCTTTATGTGCGTGATACCTTTTTCTTATTTCACTCATAGGATCGGGTATTATGTTTTCATGGATGGCTTCGGTAACTTCTATTTATCAATTAAAAAATTTGAAATAGAATTTATATGTGAATGACTTACAATAATGAGCATATATTTTATTTAAGAAATAGTTTTTATGAAACCAAATCTGCATGCTTATTAATTGTAATCTCACCAGAACAAAGCAATATTCTTAGGTCTTATTATTAAATTAATCAGAGACAATATTTAAAATGAGCTATGTTTATAAAAGTAGAACTTGTTATTTGCAAAGTTAATAAGATTAATAACACTATTTTAGTAACTTATTACTATCATTTTATATTAAAAACTATCAATAAAAATAAACAGATAATATTTTACCTGAGAATATATATGTATTGTTTTAGTTTACAAAAATATATAAAACTCTTTATTTAAACTGACTTTAAGCAATTACCGAATTCTTAAAAATAAATAAATTTTTTGATGAAGATGTATCTAGAAGTAACAAAATTTTATAGCTTTTAGTTTTACAATTAAAATAAAGTTTAAATTACATAGATTGTTCATGCTTTTTGTGGCAAAAAAATTTCGTTAGTCTAGAATCCCTCCAATAAAAAATTTAGTTTTTTTTCTGTAATGTTTGAATCTCAGATTATATCTTAAATCTTAACAGCTCACAATAAAAAACTGACCAAAATCACTATTGAAACCTTTTATAATGCATGCAGTGTGATGGGTGATTATATATTTAAAATTCTGCAAGTCAGTAAATACATTACCAAAATAATAAGAGAAGAAAAAGGGGAGCTGGAATGAAAGAAAAAAATTTCCTTGTACCTTGGGCAATTTTTCAACAGAATTCTGTAAATTTTATACACAATTCCATAATCCAGGAGGGATGAATAGCTTCTATAAATAAATAAGGAGACGATTGTAGATTTATCGATCCGTTGGAGAACAAGCTGCAAACGATGTTACGGCGGACAAGGGAGAGCGCTCTTTCTTTTCTCTTCTTTCTTCTTCTAAGTTTCTTTTACCTCCTTTAATCATATTTTTCTGGAGAAAGCTTTTTTTCGTGAAAAATAATTGAATGGCTTTATTACTACAAGGAATGCAAGGGAATTATTATTATTATTTTTTTTACCTCCATCTCCTTATTTCTTGAAATATTAGAGAGAAAAATTTTCTATTCTCTAAAGATGGCAGATTATTTACCACGCCAGACATTTAACTTTAGTATGAAGAACGAAATAAATCATTAGTGGTCGGGCTGAATGGAATTCTTGTTCGTCATTAGTGATTCGTCATCCACAAAATGAAGGAAAGATTGTTAAATGCATCAATTATTGAGAAGGTTACATTGTGTGCGCCTATTTAAATGACATGATATTAAAATCTCCTGGTTGCAAATACTGATCCACTTATTAAACTGAACATAAATATTTTTTCTAAAATAACAAATTCACTTTATGTAAAAATTATTAAAATCGTATTATTTACGTAAATTATTATTATCTCATTAAATTTACATACATAATATATATATATATATATATATATATATATATATATATATATATATATATATATATATATATATATATATATATATATATATATATATATATATATATATATATATATATATATATATATATATATATATATATATATATATATATATATATATATATATATATATATATACCTTTTAATTGTTCGTAAAAAAGATACGAAAAAATCATAAGTTATTTTTATATAATCATTCTGAAAATTCAATAGAAAAAATTAATACTTTAATTATTATATAGTTATGTTTTTGAAATATAAACTATAAATTAAAAAGTATATATATTTCGAAAAAAAATTATTTTTAGTTTGTGTGTAAATTCTGAATTTTTGAGAGATTAATGAGTAATTTTTTTCGTATTTCCAAAAATAATAAAAGTCCTTGACTTCAGCTATTCTCTATGACTGTAACTGCATCTACTGTAAGATTAAAATTCCCTTAGATTCTAACATTCCGAAGTATCAACACATTTTTCTAAAAACCGTCAAAACTATGTATAAAAGAAACCTAGAATTAATTGTTTACAAATTATTCCTCAAAAGTATTTTTACATGGGTAAGTTATAATTAATATGTAATGTGTACACGTGTCTTGTTTTAGGTTTTGCATTTTTAATATTTTCTGTTTCAATAGTAATTGGAAGGTTAGATATTTGAAAAAATGAATGTTCAAAGGAAAACTATTGTTCTAAATTTTTTTTCTTATTTTACAGCAAGCATATATGGAGTTTTTTAAACTATTTTTTTTTATATTTCTTCTTATTTGAAAAAATAGAAAAAAATATTAAGACTATTAGGAAAACTATAAATAAGTCATGCCCTCATAAAGTGGGAGACCCTCTCCCACCTTAGAAAATATATTAAGCAATTTAGATAATAATTCATTCGTCTATTTTTAATTACCATGATAGATTTATGTAACATAATACTTAGGATCATTAGTTTGATGTCTCATTCAGAATGAAAGGTGCCAAAATTGATCCCAGGAGATGGATGTTGAGAATTCATGCATGTCTGATGGGGTGGGTGCTTGAGAGTTTTCCTGGTTTCTTCCTTTATATAACTATTGCCATATAATATATAATATCGACATATAACTATCGCCCATTATATTTGAAAAAGTCTCTCTTAAAGCAATTAATTAAATTGATATTAAAATGTCCTAAAATAAACTTAGGTTTTTAAGTTATTTACTAAGCAGTGGCTTAAGCCACAAATTTTTGTGGATCAAACCACAAATTTCGGTATATATCAATATGAAATAATCTTCAGCATAGTACAACCTATATGAAAGACGGACTTCTGAAAATTAGTTTTTATTAATGTACAATATTGTGATTTTGAACTTTACAGTACAGTAATAAAAATTTGGATTTTTTTCTGAAATATGGCATTTTTAATATTCAAATGAGATTATAACATTTTTGATTACTGCTAACTTTTGTATTATTAATCCAGTTTTGAAAAGATTAAGTTAAGTTCATTTCGTATTGAGTATTGATACTTGCAGTGATGTTTCCCCTACAATGGGAATAGTAAACTATATTTATGAGAAATCGAGGAAATATTTGCCAATCTATGTATTGTTAATGAGTTATCACATTTTACGAACACACGTTTTCCTTTTATAAAAACAGCACCTCATGCTTAAAATTATCAAGATTATGTAAGCTTATATAAATAATCTAATGTGAAAGCTAAATATTTTTTTAAAAATTTATTTTTATATTATTATGCAAATTTTTATTTTGGTGAATTTCAGATTATTTTCTGTTTATAGTCTTGGAATAGTTTTGGAGTTTTAGCTTTTTTTACGATGCTACCATTATTTTCAAATCCTTTTAATAGTAAAAAGAATTCTTAATTGCTATTTATTCACTTATTTAGACAGAAATATAAGCTTTCAGTTCAAATATGTGTAAAATCGAATAAATAATTATCGAAAAAATTTGCTTACAAAAAGTACATTTTTGTAATAATTGTAAATTGTTAATTTTATAAATCTCTTGATTCAATCAGGCAGATTTAGAGAAAAATATATCATGAATTTTATAATTTTATATATCACATATTTATGTGGTGGGGATGCCGGCCAACTTGTCTAGTTGTCAGCGTGCCTAACTACTGATAAAGAGGTCCTTCAAATCCTGGTTCAGGCATGGATGTACTTTCTCTCTCTCTATCCTGTCTTTGTCCTTTCCTTGTGTGTGAATGAGGTGTGAATGGTTGCCTACACTATAAACGGGTCCCTATGACATGTGTGTTTACTGAAGAAGTCGGACTCCACACCAAATAAGGTTCAGTTAGAAAAGTGGAGCACCACACCCCAATTTACAAGCCAAGCTGGCACACGAGAACAACATGTGGTGGGGATAATTTTAATTTAATTCATTTTGAAAACTATTTTTAGTGAAGTAATTGAGTATGAAGAGAATTTTCTAGTACATTTAAGTTTTGAGAAATGTGGTGTCAAATGTGACTTATGAAAATTTTGATTTTGATTTAAACATGTTTATACATATTTATTTCTTTTTTCAACTATTGCTATAAAATTTTATAAACTAATTAGAAATTGATTTCTAAGAATTGAATAGTAGTCTTGAAAAGACAGATATGTGTGTGAGGGGTGTGAGGGGGGGATTAAAGTTTTATAAACGATATATACATGCTGTATTGTTGTTATTTAATTTTTTTCATTTTTTTTGTATGTTTATGTTTAGCAAATTTTCAAATTTACAATGAATTTGGAAACATTAAGAATAATATGTCTTTTTTTTTTCTATCTGGAAGTGACACCAAATCTAGTCTTAAAAGCAAAACCTTACATTGCCATTGTCTTTAAAATAAATCAATTAATCAATTACTTATATCACATTTATGACTACCATTTTACAAGCTATTATTCGCCACTGTCACAACTCTTTGCGTAAAGTCTGTGTTTCCAGTTGGAAAATAAGGCAATATTTTTTTATCCTCATGAATATGGCCTACGTGTAATCTTAACTCTGCGATTTTCTCTAAAGATTAAACTTTTCAAATAAAATAGTAACGTCATTTTTATAAAATTAGCATTATCTGAGCTGCAATATTTTGTAAGACAACAGTACGAATATATTTAAATCCATTGTTATTTCATTTCATTTCGTATGATAGTTTTTGTTTCTTTCCCTGTTTTCCTCTTCAGGCTAGTCACCACCACCACCATCACCAACAACAGCAGCAGCAACAACAACGTGAGCAAGTGCCGCACCATCATCATCAACGCCGCAACCGCAGGGAGTCCTCCGTGGACCTGGCAGCGGTCACCGAAGCCCATGGTCTGGTCTCTGACATGCTGGCCGACCCTCAGTTGCCGCCCCACATAGTCTCGGGGCTGCGCACCCTCTCCTCCCTCCTGTCTCCCACCCCAGCCGCCTCCTCCTCGTCTTGCTGCGCGCCCCCTCGTATGCACCACCGCCGCTCGCCCCAGAGACGGAAAGGAAGCCTCATACTTCCCTACTTCCGGTCAACTTCCGATAATGAAGAGATACCGTTCACCGGTGAGAGACCATCAGCCCTGCCAAAGGTATGCTTTCACAAGAGAGTTCCACTTTTTAAATTAATATAGCCTAAATGAGATATGGAATATATTTGGCGAGAATCTCATTTATATTTCATTCATGATATCTACATTATGAAATTCTGGAAGTTCTAATAATGCAATTATTTTTAATGCAAGGATACAAATAATATATTTTATGAGCTATTACTGAATTATTCATTTAAATATATCCTGATGTCATGTATAATCTTTCAAAATTCATTAATACATTTTATAATTTTTAAGTCCATTGCCTTGAGAGATGCTTCAGTATTTTAAATATTGATGATGAAAACAAGTAAGATTTACACTAAAGATAATTGTGAAAATATATTAAATTTAAAATTCTCCTTTCATAGTCTGTCTGTATAGTATGTAATATTATATGTTTCTAATGTTAACAATACTTTCTTTCACATTGATTTCTTTCATATACACTTTATGTTATAAGATTTAATATCTGTTTTTATGTAAAATTTTCAAAGGATATTTTTTTCTCGGATTCATTATTTTGATAAATACATCGTAAAAAAAGTAGTATAGCTTTCTGCAGAATACTTGCATCAGTGAAAAAACTAACTTGGGAAAAATAGCTACAAAAATTTTAAACAGTTACAAAATACCACTTTAAGTAAAATTGCGAGTGACATCACAGTGAAGATCACAAAACCTTGACAAATGTTTTATGATATATGACGTATCAATTAAAAAGAAAAGCGAGAAACGAAAACATAAATAAAAAACTAAATACAGGTAAAAGATATTGAAAAAATTTACACACAATTATTCTTATAATTATAGGCATTTAATACTCATATTATATTATAAAGAATATCACAACAATGAAATATTGAACTTAACTATTTTACTTTAGCTGAAAATATTGCTAAAAATTATACTTTATGTCAAGTCCTTAATATTCAATTTTTCAGTATACGAATTAAAATATCTACAGAATCCTAATCTGAATCATTAAATCATCCACAACGAAATATATATACACATGTCCATAAATTAATGATAATTCAGAATCACAAAAAATTTAAATCTAAAATAAAAATTTCACATGTAGATATATCACATACACCTTGAAAAATAATATGCAAATAACAAGAAACCACCGGATGGTGCCGATTGTACGTCACAATGAAGAGAGTACAAGAGAGGGATATATAAAGAATGGTTGCAAAGAAGTAAAATTGTTCACAAAGAAGAGAGTACAAGAGAGGGATATATAAAGAATGGTTGCAAAGAAGTAAAATTGTTCACAAGGAAGAGAGTACAAGAGAGGGATATATAAAAAATGGTTGCAAAGAAGTAAAATTGTTCACAAGGAAGAGAGTACAAGAGAGGGATATATAAAGAATGGTTGCAAAGAAGTAAAATTGTTCACAAGGAAGAGAGTACAAGAGAGGGATATATAAAGAATGGCTGCAAAGAAGTAAAATTGTTCACAAGGAAGAGAGTACAAGAGAGGGATATATAAAGAATGGTTGCAAAGAAGTAAAATTGTTCACAAGCGTTTAAGAAGCCTTTCAGGACAATAACCGCTTAGTTATGGCACAAAAGAAGCATTTGGATGATGCATTACGTGATAGAATTATCGGCCGTCTGGAATGTGGACGTACACAGTTGGAAATATCCGAGAAACTTAAAATCGCCCAGGGTGTCATCTCCAGGCTTTGGCAACGGTTCCAAGATGATGGTAATATGAGTAGACGTTATAGCACAGGTCGCCCCCGAGTTACAACGCCGAATGAGGACCGGTATTTGACAGTTACTGACAAAAAAAAAAAAAAAAAAACAGACTGAGCACAGTATCAGACCTGTCTCGTCAGCTCTCTTCGACTCTTCGGACAGTTTTAAGGCAGACCGTGTATAGACGCTTAGGGCATATTGGTCTATATACTCGTAGGGCATATCAGATGTGTTCCGCTTACCGAAACTCACTGTCGTCTGCGGTTAGCCTGGAGTAGAGAGCATGCATTGTGGACACCGCAACAGTGATCTTGTGTGATTTTTTCAGAAGAGTCCAGATTTAGCTTTCAGTCAGATTCTCGCCGGACATTCATATGGAGAGGGACATGTACCCGTTACCACCAAGAGAACACCACTGAATGACTCCGTTACTGTGGTGCAGGATTGCTCGTCTGGGGAGGAATTATTCTGGGTTCCAGAACTAACCTGCATGTTCAAAAAGTAACCATAACAGGCCACATTTCTCGGAATGTCATTCTCGAACAACATGTACTTTTGTTTCGGAGCGCTAGGGCTGCAGAATTTTTGTTTATCGATGACAACTCCCGTCCTCACCATGCAAACATTGTAGAAAAATGCCTTCAATCAGAGGATATCACCCGTATGGACTGACTAGCATACTCACCGGACTTGAATCCAATGGAGCATGTATGGGACATGCTTGTCCGACGAATTGCAACCAGTCAACCACCTCCCACATCTCTACTGGAACTTTGGAGAGCATTGCTTGATGAGTGGTGTAATATTCCCCAAGATCAGATCGATAATTTGATACTCAGCATGCTTAAGCGTTATACGGCCTGCATTGCATCGTCTGGGGGGCATACTATACATTAACCATCATACCAACCATGTTATATTGGATTTTGTAAATTGACAAACCACAGTACAATAATTTTAAAGAGCTTATAAACGACGTATTGCTAAAAATTAAAATTTTTTATCCCGTGAACCCACAAATTACAATTGTTCAAAGAATATATACTATTTACTTTAACTATGTTAATTATATTAAATTTAGTGAAGGATTAGTAGTTAATTATTTCTTATTTTTTGAGTAAGTATTATATTGAAAGATCAACAGTGTCATCAGCAATTTATTTAAATGATATAAAATGTGATTAAATCAAATTATTTGTTAATGGAATTGAATTTATATCAATTTAATTATTTGCGTAAAAGAAATAAAGTACATTTTCTGTAGCTTTTTGTGATAGGTAACATATTTACGTAATTATTATATGCATTGAGCTCCAACATTTAAGCTCTACATTGCAATTTAAAGTATTAATTTTTTCTATTTAAACTGAAATCCTTAATGTATTTTCCAAGAATTTTCAAAAGTAAAATAATAAGTTACATTTATCCTTATGATGCATTTTATATATTCGTAAGGAATATGCACTGCTGGACAATTGCTAAGGACGGATCACAAATTGAAATGTAGCATAACTTTATGCGAGACAAGGTCTAGTAGGATAAAATATAGTTGCCACACTGTTCAGACATTAGAATAAAAAATATTTATTGTTCTGGAAAGTACAAAAGCTGTGAAACATCTGAAAGAAAAAAAATGTTCATTTGAGGCTGCATACGGAAAAATGGATCAATGCATCTAAAAATCAGCAGACACCTTGAAGAATGGTATCAGTACGGGATATGTCCACCGTGGTGTGTGATGCAACATTCCACAGGTCGTATCATACTTTGCACAACATTATGCAGCAGCTGTTGAGGCAATTTATCCCATTTCCCTGTCAGTGCACGGATGAGGGTGTTCTTGTTTGTAGGAGGATAGTTTCGACCAGCAACTTGCCTCCCCAAAGCATCCCACACATTTTCAATGGGGTTTAGATCTGGAGAATGTGATGGCCATACGAGGAGTTGAATACCCTCACTGTCTAGACAATCCTGAACAGCGACTGTTCATGACATGTTGAGTTGTCGTCCATAAAATCAAATTTATCACCGACAACACCACAGAAAAGACGAACATGAGGAAGTAGAACTTCATTAATGTATCGTTAGCCCGTCATAGTCCCATTCGCAATACATGTAGGGGTGTGCGGCCATTGATCATTATGCCGGCCCACCCCATGTCACTGCATGTTCGTCTCTTTCCTGGATATTTTCTGGATGATAAGATTATTAAATCTATTAAATCTTTCCTGTAAAACTTTGACTTGAAACAACAACTGTCCACACGCGTCAAAACCTTCAAAGCTCTTATGAACGGTATCACGTGATGAACAGACGGGGGAAGAAATTTGCATACGCATACTTCTTCTTACTATATCCCGCACTTATTCTAATTTTCCACATTTTGCTTCCTTTCATTTTGTGGTTGCTATGGATGATAGTGTTATCCATCCTTACCAATTGTCCAGCAGTGAAAATGGCTAATATCCGTTATTAATTGAATCTATTCACATTCGTCCAATGATTGCTACAAAAGCAATATCAAAGCTTGTCGTTCCATTTCAAACTCATACAAAAATTTCAATTTGACTTCACCGAGGAGCATTTATTAGTTTTAATGTTTTGTTAAAATTAACAAATGATTTTTGTTCAGGTTTAAACGTTGGAAAAAAATTATCCATCTCCTGATATGTTCCTAAAATAGTTTTGAATGTGTAAAATTTTAAAATTTCACTATAAATCCTTTCAAAGATTTATTTAAGTTAATATTTGAAGACATAATGTAGTGTATATATATATATATATATATATGTGTGTGTATATGTATATATATGTATATATATGTATGTATATATATGTATATATATTTTTATATATATATATATATATATATATATATATATTTATATCTATATATATATATATGTATAGATATATATGTATGTATATATATATCTAGGTATATATATACATATATGTGTAGATCTATATGTAGATATATATATCTGTATATATATATATTATATATATGTTGATATATATATCATACAGCACACACAAAAAAATTAAATTTTCTGATTCATAATTTAATGCACCAATGACAGACTGTGTCCTCAAAAAGATAAATAAATTTTGCTTTCCGAGTTATTTTTTTAATATTTGGAATGTAACAAAATTCTGTAAGTGTTTTCATTACAGTTGAAGCATTTGTTTTCCAGTTCTGGCGATCCTTCTTAAAACAAAGCAGTCTATTGTCTTGTCATTTTGAATCTTAAGATGCCCGTCACGTAAAATCTTGTTCTTGACCCACTGAGGGGAATCGGAGAACTCAATTATCTTTTCTTTTTTTCTAGTGAATACAGAAATATTAATATAAAAAAAAGATGAAATATGCTGGAATTTATTTTTAAAAAATTTTCCTGTCATTTATCAAAAAAGAGGTTTAGCGTAATAAAGAAGTTATATAAGAAAGTATTACAAATGCATTTTTATTTAAAATATGTTGTAGCCATTTTTAAAGCTTTTACAGTCATTTGTAATTGTGTATCTGTATAGAATTGATGGTAACTAATCTCTTTCAGTATTTTTAGGTAAGCATCTTAAGTGCCTTTTTTATCTATGTAAACATTATAAAATGTATTAAAAAATAATTATAATTTTAAATTAAATAAATGTGATAATAATAATACAATATGAGTAAAAAAATTCATTCACAATGTAAACAGAATAATAAATTTAATTCTGTATGAAGCCCAAATTTTAGTAAAATATCTTTCGGTCATTGATTTCAATAGGGAAACGTACAAAACTTATAAAATAAATATTTTAATTGAAACAAAATTTTCGAAATTAGAATCTAACGCGCTTTTATAAGTTAAATAGAAAATTGCTTGGAGCACTTCGTCATGGAAATTAAATTTTATAAAATTCAGTGACATGATGGAAACAAAACCAATAATACTTTCCTTGCAACAAGATGTTCTTAAATTCATAAAAATAAAACAAAAAACAATTGTTAATAAATAAAACTACCATTAAAATACTTCGATTTGTTATCATTTAAAAAATAACTCAAGTACTTAAATTTATATCATAATCTTCTATACCTTTTTGAACAAAATTATTGATCCTTTAGAGTTAATTCTTCATTTGTTTAATTTGCTTTTCTTACTTTGTATAAATAATTCCTGGTAAGTTGCATGGTAATCTATGTTTTCTTAAGCAGCGTCTACGCAAAAATCTGGCTCCCAGCGTCTTAAGGCGAATGTCTACTGCGACATGGACAACAACCACATCTGCCACTGGCATGCCGACATTGGAACCGGAACCACTTAGGAAGAGGAGTACTAGTTTCCGGAATTTACAGTCACCCCCACCCACTGGCTCCGTGAATGAGGAAGAGCAACCATATTACGAAAACAACAACAAAGAGGAGACTGAAGACAGGCAGTTCTCACCTGGGTATTCACACGATTGCTCTTATACTTTCATACTAACCAATAATGAGATAGTTTCATTTTTATTTTTATTTTGCATTATTAACTTTTAATTTGTTTGATGTTTCAATGCTCAAAGTGGATGTACAATTTTCTTTTACTGAAGGAACTCTGGAAACAACTCACATCTTGAAGAGTTTTAAGTTGACGTGTGTTAAAATAATCTAATTGAATGTTTTAAAATGAAAGAATTAGAAACTGAAGGCACTTAATTTTGCAACAGGTTTTTAAGAAGAGAGAGAGAGAGCCTATATTATTCTATATTTTAATCAGTTCTACAGAGCTATTACTTAAGATAAATTTGGTCATCAAAAATATTCCTTAATATATATTGTCATTTGAATAAATATTATTAACTCTTCCTATTTCGAAGATTTGCTTGCTATTGGATGCATGCATTTAGATGAAAATATTTGCTTATGAAAAAACGTGGCTAACAAAAAATGCCAAAGCGTGCAACTACCTTTCATAAGAGTTGTTGTGGCTTATCTCTCTTGGTTGACATCAACATCGAACCAGGTTCATGAGCCCAAACGCCCTCAAACAATGGAGTACAGCCTCAGGGTTCAAGAGTAACTGGCAAAAGGGCTTAAAATGCAGCTTCGAGAGGTCAAGAACCTAGAGGTACTAAAGGTTGAAATCTGACTTTACCTCATGCCTGCACTGCATTTAGCTGAGCATAGTAAAATAGTAGAATGGCCTTGGGTGACATTACCAGGAGAAAACACGTCCGAAGTGTTTTGTCGATTCCGCCTATGAACACTCCCCCGCCACTATGAGGCAGCAATGCAGGACTTTGGGGGGGGGGGGGTGAGATATTTTATAATTAATTTAGGCCTGTCTAATCAAAATATTTGGATAAACACAAAGAAGTATTTCAAAATCTCGTTTTGGTATCGTACTTTTCAAAATCATATTTCTAGTAATTAATTCATATTTACATTTCGTTTTCCAATAATCTTTCAAACAAAGATAAATTCAAGATTTGCATGGTCTTACTACACGTTTCTTCTATTGTTAATTGCTATATTAATTTCCATCTTTAAAAATTTGCTATTTAATCAATTAAAAAATGCTTTTTAGCAAATATAACAGAAAGTAATAAAGTGCAAGAAATTAATATTGAAATCAGCAATAAACACTGACATTGTGAAATATTTTTTAACAAAAATAGTATTTATGCATATATATACTTATTTATTGAATTGAGGATATAGAAACATTGAAAATTTGATTTGTTAGACTTATAACCATCTCTTTTTTATTACATTAATTTTATAGAATTTTTATATAAATTATAATCAAATATTTATTTAAAATAAATAAATAAATTTAGTTATACAGTTAAACACATTTAAAAAATTCGGATATATGTATTCAAATATTGTTCGATTTCTCACACATGAATGATAATATTGAAAAAACAATAAAAAATATAAATAAAATGTTGAAACCGAGACACTGGAAGATTGATTTTTCTAAACGTTAAAGTTATGGAGCAATAAAACTTCTCACTGATTAAAAAATGATGATATTGGATAGGACTGCAAGATGAACTATGCACTTCTGTTCTCACAATTTGATGGCATCGTATTATAGTGAAATTGAAAACTAATCAAATTAACGGGTAGTAAAATTTGTGATCCTGATATTTTTACTGATACATATCGTCTATTAAATTAAACAATTCTACGTAATAAAACTAATTAATATAATGTTTTATTTTTAAGATGATATATATTTTAAGATAAATTTTTTTTATATTTTGAAAGGAGAGATTTTGAAATATATCTCATTTATCATCTTTATTATTAAATATATAAAAAAAATTAATTTTATTTGGTTCCATTTTTATGCTCATCTATTTTTTTTTCTAATATTATTTTTGTCATAAATTATTACATAAATTTATACATTTTCCAAATTGGTCTACAAATAAAAAAACTTATGAATTTAAGTGTTTTCTTCACTTTTATCTAACCCTGAATATGTTAGAGTTCTGAAGTAAAGAGAAGAATTTTTGCTGCTAATCGCTGCTTATATGGACTGGGAACGTACTTAAAATCTAAACTGATATAAAGATATGCAAAAAATCACGTTATCCAAAACCATCATAAGATCTGTTCTCACTTAAGGATGCGAAATTTGGATTCTAACAAAGACTTAGTCAAATCAAATTGTAATATTTAAACGAAAAGTCCTAAGAAATGTTTTTGGTGCTGTGAATGAGAATGGAGCTTGGAGGCACAGATACAATTTCGAGCTCTACAAACTTTTTAAAGAAGCTGACATCGTCAATTATATTAAAATATGTCGCTTGATATTTGCGGACCATATTTGTCTAATGGACCCATTGTCTCTGATTTCAAGAATTTTTAATTATAGGCCTAATGCAAACAGATCTAGAGGTCGGCCCGGCCCAGACTTAGATGGACTGACTGCGTAGCGAGTGATGAAAAACACAAATTGGAGAACTGTCGCCTTCCGGAGAACACAATGGAGGAGTGTTCTGCTTGGCCCACCCCGGGCTGTCGTACTGAAGAAGAAGAATATATTACAGTTTAAAATATAAATTTTCCATTTAACGCAGAATTTCTTCAGAAAAGGAAATTTCTCCTCTGTTGCTTTGATTTCATAAAAAAAAAGGTAACACCTCAAAAAATTTGAAAATCCAAACCATATTTCTTTTCAAGAAGACGTTTCGCAGGTTCTCAAGGAAGGTTCCCGGGAATGTTTAAAACAATCATTATAAAAAATATGCATTTAGAAAGCATAAACACAAAAGTCATCTAGCATATCTAGTCCAACAATAGTTAAGATTTCTACAGAATAGAACTCAGAATGCTTTTTCATGGCTTTTCCATTATGAAATCATGAATTTGTGTTTCCCACTGTACGCTGCCACTCGTTATTAGAGCTGTAAATTTTTAATTTATGGAGGATGTAGATAATCATATTTTGTCATTGCGTCACTTATTCCAATTAAATCAAAATAGAGAAGCTAAACGTAAGAAATCATAAAGCGTATGAAGTTTCCGATTGTTCTAATTTTATGATCCAGAGACCATTTCGAGTTTTAATTTCTGTTAGAGAAATTTCTTTATGCTAAGTAGTTTGTTAACTGAAAACAATAAATCAGTGATTACAATTTGACTTTGAAAATCACTGATAGTTAATTTAAATTGAGTTAGCATTGAATTGGGAAACTAGATATGATATATGTATGTCTGTTGAAATAGTTAATTACACTCTTGAAAAATCAAAATTTTTTAATTTAGAGTCAACAATTTTTCAAAACAGAATTTCCAAATTTCAGAAGATAAAATTTCACGTTTCAACAATAAATTTAAATGCAATTGCATTATATTTAATTATAAATATTTTTGCTAATGTATATAATTAGAATTAAGTTATTAACTTGACGAAAAAGCACATGTCCGGAAATTAATTTTATGAACGAAATATTTTCTTAAATTCAGCAGTGTAGAGATTACAGTTTCGATTTCATATCCAGTGAATTTTGATTTTGATCGAAAAAGGGAAACATTACATGTATGTATTACAGTGAATGTATTATATACATATGAATGTATTATATTGTGAAAGATCAACAAATGTAAACGCTTAGCTTAGTGTTATTATTTTATATGAATTTCTAAGTTATATATACATACTTTTTTATCGTAATTTAATAACATCACAGATCCAGGATGCACTGTGAGGTATCATAAAAAAACAGGTGGTTAACAAGAATTAAAATTTGGTTAGATGTTTAATATTTCCACATAACAGTTACACTACACACAATCCGGAAATAATTTAAAGATGCGAAACTCAGAGCCCTATATATTTAATGCTTTAGCAATTTTTATGCAAAATATTTAGAAAAATAATATCTTAATTCACTGAATAATTCTTGATATCTCTCACAACAATGACATTTCGCTTTAAAAAATAACAAGAAAAACGAAATAATAAGGAACTGAAAAAAAATACTGAAAAATAAAAAACTGAAAAATGTGTGATCATTCATAAATAAAAAAAAATAATCATATAAAAAGATTCAAACTATCATATTCCTGCCTCCCCAAAAAATGGATATTTCTATATCATTAAAAGGGATTTCTGAGTCAATTATGGATATTGATTCTTTTTTCGACTTACAAATTCCGATTAAAATTTGCATAAAATTTTAATTTTCATTCTTTGAAATATTTTTAGAAAAGATACTTAGAATAATTAGGTATTTACAATAACTACGAACTATTACCTATCTATGTAGGCTGCATTTATAAACTTATATAAATATGTATAAAACTTTGCTGCAAAATGAGCAAATTATTTTAACATTTTACACCACCACGTACGCGGTTATATTTCCCTAATTTTTTTAAATGTACTTTTTGCTTTCAAATTTTAATTGGTTTCAATTTTATTTTTTCTTTCTTTCGAAGGGGTGACGGGAACACTTCATATTTGTTTATTGTTTATTCTTTAGAATCATTACGCAAAACAATTAAAAACACCTTCCTCTTCTCCCTTATTTCTCTGATGGGAGGAAACAGGTCTTTTTTCTCTCGTTTCTCAGTTTCTGCTCTCTTTTTTAATCATTCTCCTATGTTTTTAATTTACAGTTTTACTTATTACATTATTAATTTAACTCTTTTCCTTTGCTTTATTAAAGTTTCATCTTCTTCTTATCAGAAATACTTTCTTGGTGTATTAATAAAATTTTCTGTATTTTGTATTTTGATTTCTTGATTTTTCGAAGAAATATGTAAAAAACTCATTGAATTTTTGTTTTAACTTGTATATGTGTGTGTGTGTGTGCATTATTAATTAATTATTTTTCTGGCTATTTGTATGTGTGTGTTGCAGGCTAGAGTCGCTGATCGCCGCCCTCCCGGAGCAGCAGAAGAGGCCGCCCAAGGGCCAGCGATCTTACTCCACCACAGCCCTGCCCTCAGGCCACCCCAAGAGGAGGGACTCAAGGGGGCGGAAGACTGTGGCCTCCCTGCATCCCCTCACGCCGCACGACGTCCAGTGCCTGACGTCTCTGCATGAGGATGCCACCAGAAGGGACAGCAGGACAGACGAGGATCAGGAAGCGGACGAGGGAGTCTCGTCCAAGGAAGCCCAAGAGCAGGTCATCAAGGAGGAGGAAGAGGTGAGGCGTTTACTCTCCGTCTGAGAGTTCCGAAATGACTCCGATCACAATGGGGGCGGATTAGGAAACTCAATGTAGATTTAGTCGTGTTTTAGGAATGTTACCTTCGGAATCTGAATGAATGGAGTACAGAATACAATTTATGGATTTCCTTCATGTGATTGGAAGATTTTTCTCACCCCTGTAAAAACTGTAACATAATCAAAGGATGTTCATGGTATTTTAGATAAGATAATCAGCAATATATAATAATTTAAAATATTATACAAAATAATTTAAATCATTCATTCTGACTCAAATGTTTTAGACGTATATAAACATGAAAATTGAGACTCTGAATTTTGAATATGTTTTCTACATTTCTCACTTTTTTTTATTTAAAAGAAAACCATTATTAAAATGGATAGAATTTAAACATTGCAATATTTTAAAGATATGGTATTCATGTTTTTAGTTTTTTTAATAGTCAATATGATTTCTGTAGAATATGTTACAAAGTAAATTAATTATTAATAACTTATTAATATATATGAAATGAACGAAAAAAGTTAAAAATAGAAGTATTCAAATTTTGGCATTTCTTATTTTACACAAATTATTAATCTTATTTTGCAAAAAGAACTTTTTATATTGCTTTAAAGCCTTAGTAATAAAAATTGATACAATTTTTTGCTTTGCGTGAAATGTTAACGTGACAAATATAGCAATAATTCCAAATCAAAATGTTAGAAAAATAAAGTTCCAGGTTTAATTTAAATTGAGAGCCGATTTGTACTATTAAAACACGATAGATCTCAAATCTCATTATAAAATCATAAAAACCCGACAGTTTTAAAAAAAGTACCAGATTTTCATGACTTGACACGGTTCATATTGAAAATGTTTTTTTTTAGAAATATTTTAAAAAAATAAAACAGCCTGTATTCGAATGGTGAGTTAAATACTTAAACATTCTAAATCACCGAATAAAAATCTTAGACCTTACACTTGGAGCATGAATATCTTATATCCATGGAATAGTCGTGAATTAATTAATTACAGCAAAGTGCACATTGGTACTTATCAGCAGGATAAATTCTATCATCATAATTAAAGAGCAACATGTTCACATGTTGTGCCTATCTATAGAGCTTCATTATGGCCATAAAGCTGTCTTTGAAGCAGCCAAAAATTCTACACAACAAAGAGCCCAAACAGTATGACTCTCATTCAAGATTTACTTTGAGATTCCTTTGTTAGCATGTAATCCAGAGGGAATGATACCATGAGTAAATTGTCGCGAAGAATTTGAAACCAAGCTTGTGTGTCCTGTAGGAAAGACTGCTGATCTGAACTAATTTGATTGTCAAAACATTATAATGTTCAAAAACTCAGAATGAGTATCTTCCAAACTGGCCACCTCAACATCTTATGAGTACGTATACAAAGTGGGCGAATGATGGTAAGATGAGTGTGCATTCTTATACTTCCCAGTACCAGAATTGGCTCATACCGTCACCACCGAAATAAGCTAGTCCAGGAATTGTTGGTCCTACTAGTTTTAAGTGGAAGCTAATGGATTTGACTCTTTATAATTCAGAAGCAGGAACCAATTAGAAGACACAGTGAGATGATTGACAGATAACACGAGATACACGACATTGCCACAACGCTAAGAACAAGTAAAAGATCATCTAGCTAGGTAAAATAACATCGGAGGTCGAGAGTAACTCAGTTGGCAACTAATACAGTTTGGTTCAAATAAAAAATGTTTAAAAGAACATGAGAATCCTTGGTGTTTACTACCTATCGTACTTTACAAGGAGAATTAGCAGAAAAATTCTGTGTTATCAATGATATCCAGCACAATGGTTTTTGCTTCTTATCTCATGGTCATTTATCTACTTGGCATATGTGCTGACAAAAACAATTTATTAACAGCTGAGGAGCAGATCAATTTAGGAGATGTTCCTTTCTATGTTTCCATCATTCCCTGCCTTCTGTCAAAGTCACCTTGATCAGCAGCATTACCTAGCAACACACGTAATAGAAATGATGCTTTACATTCTTCTCGGAATAAATTATACATCGTTCCTATTAGACCACATGTCTCTCTTTTATCTGAGTATAATTCCATAATTTTGACTCAGTGTCAAAATTATGGAAGGGGTCATAATGTTTTGACTCTTCACCTGTTGAAAGCAGTATTCCTTGTCAACTGTTTTTCAGTTGAAAAAAAAAAACAAACAGATTTAAGCATTACAGGAATGTAAATGATTTTATTACTGGACCGTGAAAGTAGTTCTCTTAGTAGAAACCATGGTTCGGAAAGAGTGAATGTAGTGTTTCTTTTGCAGGAGGAAGATGAGGATGAGGAAGAAGGGCTGCCGCCGCTTCCTTCTTTTCGTCGATCCGCCGCTATGTCTTCGGATTACGAGAGTAGCGACTCTCCTCCTAGTGGCCCGGAGGACGCGGGAGGAAGGCGCATCCTGAGAGCACATGCCTCGGTCCAGACCACCACCGCCTGGGGAGGAAAAGGGCCTTGCGCCCTCTGTGGAAGGGCGACCCCTTTTACGCCCTCTCCCCTCGCCATTGCTCCACCCGTCTCTTCAGAACAGGTCAGCATGCACTTGTAAAATATTTCTTTAACTTTTTAAAACATTCATTTCGTGATTATTATTATTTTTTTTTTTTTTTGTTATAGCGTTTTAAATTAATATTTTAGAACTCCAACATTGTGTTGTTATTTTAATATAGTGGAGCTTTAATATTTTTATAATATATTCTCATTTGTGAAATTTATAAAAAACAACAAGTCAAGAAAACATTTCATTATGAGACTTTTTATTAAAATTGGGAAATATGATTTGATTAGATAAAATTGAGGATTTTTTTTTTTTTTTGACCTTGTAAAGGAAATTTTGACAACCAGCTGATATGATTTATTTTGTGTTTGCTATGTTTTTTTAAAAGACTTTACTTGCTGTTAACTCTAGGCAGTTAAATAATGAAGACTTTTCATCCCGAAGGATATCTTTTCAAGTAAATAATGTTTTCTTCATAATTGGTAAGGAGTTAACTTATCTAAAGTCAATCACTCATTTTTAAGGATTGAAAAGATTTTGTAAGAAAATAAAAATGTAATTCAGACATCATAATAATTTAAGAATCGGAAGAAGTTGAAAATGGTGTACAATTGAACAAGCATCATTTAATAATATTAAAAAAACAATTGTGTTATGCATATCATTAAAAAAGCAAGTTTATAAATATTTTAAATTTACACTTTTAACATATGTATATATTTTAACTCTAAAATGTATAAAAAGATGTTTTCTGTAGGATAATATTTTCGAAGTTATTATTCCAATTGTGAAAACTTAATTCTTTGGGTGATAAGGAAGTTATTTGAACTCACATTCAACTTTAAGATGTGTATATTAAACTTCCATATTCGTTTTTAATTTTGTAAATATAGGTGGTGATTAATTAGGTATTCATAATTGTGCTATTTTATCCATACTTAATTCGAAAGTTAATTGATTCTTTTGTTATAATAGGTATAAAATGTAATCAAAGTACAAAAATTATAAAACATTTTCAAAAATCACTTTTGTGTATGCTTTATTAATATTCTTCGAAATATTTAGGTTGGTATTTCACCGCAGACAATTTTGGAATTCTATGCTAAAATGCTTGTAGTTCACATTGAAGAAGATAACTCTGGAGATGATTTACAATCAATTAAGAAACGTCAGTTGAAGTCTTTTAATCAATCGGTAGGAACTAAGAGACATATGTCTTGAATTAAAACAGATAAGACAGATTAACAAAAGTTGTAGGAAAGGGCACTTCAAGGAAGATGACATTTAAAATATTTCGAAATTACACAACATATAAATTTTTGTACTAAGGAAGCATTCCTTCTAAATTCCATCTCCGGAAAAATGCTACCCAAACATTTGGGAATCCAAAACCAGTTTAAACTCATTGCATAATATGTATCAAGCTGAAATATTATTTGATTGTAAAAAAAAATATCGTGAAAATTATTTTTTATATGGAAAGAAAAATGTGTTTCCTTTTATGAATACGTTACAACAATTTTTAGGTTTTTAGAAATCTGTTCATATCAACATTGAATGGGCATAAAATATTCAAACAATTTAACATGCTTTGAAAATTAGGAGAAATAAATATCAAATGCAGTTGTGAGTATTTTTTTTTATTTAATTAACGTATTCAAGACAATTTAGATTGACAATTGGAAAGTTATTTAACGGTCGAAAATATTGAGCATTATTATTTCTAACTTAGGACTCAATAATTTATCATCAAAACTTGTAATAAATTTGTTTTAAGGTTAGTTATATTTTGATGTAGTTATAATAACCAATTGTTAACATATAGTTTTCCATTATATAAAAATTCGTTTTATAACTGATTCAATTTTTCAGTTATATCAATTAACAGTGTCAGTCTAATAATTAATCTTAATTTTAATACAGTAGAACTCCCATTATCCAAATAACTTTCAGAATTTCAGAAAAATAAATTAGACGGAAGAAGATAAGGAAAATGAGATAAAAAGAAATGCTCAAGAAAAGTAAAGATAAGAGAAGGGAGAAAATAAGAATGAGAAAGAGACGTGTCGCTTGAGAAATTCAAAAATATTATTTTGAAAAATTCCTGAATGTGCTGAAGATATAAAATAATAGATTATGATTGAGGCCTTAGATTTCAGATTCCAAATTGTAATAAACATATTTAAGATGTTAATTAAGAAGATGATCTTAATGTCCAAATTGAAGGAATCATCAGCTAGTGAAGCACTTTCCGTCTTTGAAACTGCTTTAAAGTGCATGAAACATCAGCCCGAGTGTGACCACATGCAAATACTCCCTGTCAAGAGGATACGCGATTTGACTACCCAAAAACACGTGAAGGCAGTGAAACAATAGACCCTGACCGAAATGTTCAGCAACTAATGACCTTCATTTATAGCACTGTGCATACTGTATTAATTGCATTAATACATAATGTACTAATGTCCAGCACTTGTAAGCACCTTAACATATAAAAGTGTTGTATTCTCATTTAACTGATTAACTTTTCTTTAAAAATACGTAATTTTTTTCTTAAAATTTCAACGAACAATAATTAACTAAAACACACCCCTATTTCAAAAATGTATAATTTTTTTTTATCCGAATGGGGTCCTGTCCCAGTTGATGCAGATAATTGGAGTTCTACTGTAACTAATCAACCTAATTCTGGAACAGACTCTTATTTCCAATTCATATAAAAACCTATTTATTTATTGCTACAAATTAAAAGCTCTCTTAAAATATTTTATACAAACTGATCATATAACATTAATAAAATCGATAGCGTATTGGTAATATAAATCTAGGTATTCAGGAGATAATTCAAGGAATTCTTTGAACTGCTGATGTGCTTAAAAACATAAAATGACTGTTATTTTAGTGTCTTTGTCGCCAAATTTGTAACTTAAACTTTTTCAAATTCATAAGTGTTTTTGGATTTATAAATTATTGAATAATTAATGTATATCATTTCTTTTAATGCTCTAATAAAGTTAATTCATAAATAGTTTTATATCTGTTGTTTTCTTTCCCAGGTAACATGTTCTTTCTACTAATAATCTAATGATAAAGCGACAAACTTTAAGCTATTTTCAGCCAAACATTTTTTAATATGATCTAGTAAAGAATAAAATCTTTAACATTTATTCTGACACATATAGTAGATAACTCCCATTACGAACAATTCGAATAATATCTCGCGTTGAAATGTATCAGAGATGATATCTGTACTTCCTTTAGAGCCCAAACAATATGTGCACAGTGATTTCAGCATGCCATCAGAGCGATGTCATCTTCGCAAGATGTTGAATAATTTTCTGTCAGTTGCGACACAATGAAAGCTTTTATTAGCTTATGTAAAATAGAAAGCTTCATCATAAATTTCAATGCTTAAAGCTTGTCTATAACATGAATTCAATAACATATAAACATTTAGAAGAAAGTAAATTTTCAATTTTATTGATATCTGGATTGGAAATGATTTTATCTTTTAGGAAGTAATAGAAGAAGAATCGGAAGATGAAGCAAGTATTATACACTTGCATGATGCGGCTTATGATTTAGAAGCTCTAGCAAATGATCCTCTTTTAGGCTTAATAGATATTTGGGATTTTCCTGTTTTCGATATGGAACGGCAAGCGGGGACACTAATCCTTAGCCAAGTGAGTTAATTTATTTTCAACTATCACCATTTTTTCCCCTTGTTTTATTATTTTAAAGTAAATGTTGATATGAAGTAAAATGGTTCTAAATTGAAACCTAATTGTTAACGAACCTAATTAAAATGAACAATTAAAGGAATGCACCTAATTGTTCATTTGAGTATTATACCTAAGATATCAAGCTTGAAATAAGATTCGGTTTAAGTATTAAATGTATTGCTTGTATTTTTTGTATAATATAACAACAAAATTCTTATGTTTATTTAAACTTAAGTAAAATAGAAACGTTGTTATGGACATTTTCTAAATAGAAGATACTGTCTACCAATAATATGTTTGATATTTTTCCTATATAGTAAGAATTGCCTTCAAAGTATTCATTATAATGAAATCCTTAGTCAGAGAAGTCAAAACAAAATTTTCAATAGTTTCGTTAAAAATCTGTAACATTCTTGTAAACTTTATTATTTTCTCAAAATTAGTAATTATATAGTGTAACGGAATATTAATTAACTTTCATTGTCAACAGATGGCGCTGTAAGCGCATGTTAGATTTTTGTTTATTTTGTGATTGTGGAAAAAAGAATGTTTTCGTTTTCTTAGAATTTGTTCGATTGTAATACGTGCGTATAGTTTTGTTTGAAGGGATTAATATCCTATGATGTTTTATTCCATTCAATTTAGATTTATAGAGGCTTTCAGCCTATTCCTTTCATGTAAATATTGTATAAACATTTATTAAAATATATAGAAAATTATTCGAGCTTTTGCACCTTTAGTTATTGAAGTTGTTCTCAATGCTTAGTTTCGATTTTTAGTTCTTAGTAGAAAAGAGTAAATTCTTTCAATAGAAAATGATTTTTTGGGGATAAGTTAATATATTTTCATAAATGCAAATTTAAATAAAAAGACTTTTACAATAATATGATTATAATATATTATATTTATAAATTGCTTCTTTATATATATATCAAAGTTTAATTGAATCAATATATTTAAATTAAAATCCCAATTAAATATGCTATAAAATAAGTTATCTCATTTACTTCTTCCTTTGTCTTGAAAAGTTTTTCTAATACAATATAGTTAAATCAATTTCAAAGAACTTTTTAAATTGTATAGAAACATTTGGAAAACTGTTTTCTTTCCCTGCATATAAAATCTTGTAATACATTTTCACATAATAAAAATGCATTTACATTTAAAATGCATTTTATAAAAAGGCTTTTAAATATATTGTGATTCTTGAATAATATTATTTAACTTATATTAGCTTATTTAGACTTCATACAATATTAATTTTAGTATTGAGGGCATTTGAATACTAAATAATAAAATTATATAAATATATTAAACTGTAATGAACTATGTAATGTGCCTTTATCATAAATGTATGCACATGTTTACAAAAATACTCATGCACAGTACACATTTATAAATTTATACATAAGATACTCTGCCCATTATAAATGAAACTAAAAAAATTTACATGGGATATATTCTACTTATTAATACAGTATAAAATTGTTTCCTGCTTTTAAATTCCCACAGAGCATCATGTTTTCAAGCTATTTTTAATCCAAATGATTTTGAATACTTTCAAAATGTACTCCAGCAATTATTTAACGATTAATCTTTTAATTAAATTAAATTTCCAGCCACTTTACATTAAGGACACTTTATCTTAATGTAAAGTAGCTGGAAATAATTTTTAAAACTATCAAAATGCACTCGAGCAATTATTTAACGATTGATTTTTTTTTAATTATACTAAATTTCCTGCCACTTTACATCAAGAACACTTTATCTTAATGTAAAGTGGCTGGAAATAATTTTTAATACTTTCAAAATGCACTCGAGAAATTACTTAACGATTTTTTTTCTTTTTTTTATAAATTAAACTGCATTTCCAACCATTTTACATTAAGAACACTTTACCCCAGCGACTTTAACTTTTTTAACGGAACAATATTTCGTGACATTGTCTAAGCCATGGTAATAAATTATGCTTTCATTTTCACCCTAAAACGCCCAAAGATTAAATCAATATATCTTTTAAAAACCACAACAAGAGACACTTTGTCACATTTTTTTTTTTTTTTTTTTTTTTAACTATGTGACTGATTGCTGAATGGTGTGCAGAAAACACAGCTTCAAATAAGGCTGAAAAGTTTTTATTTTTTACCAAAAGATGGCAGCTAATACTTCACAAATCTTTTCCAGATGTGCTATCGAGTTTTTCTCGCAACAGGATTGTTCGAATCTTTTCGCATACCACTGTCTCCGTTTTTTGCCTATTTCCATGAGCTAGAGAAAGGATACAGAGACAAGCCATGTGAGTATAGCTTCTTTATGATTAACTGCTAATCGATTTTACATTGAATGTGTGAACTGCCTTTCCGTAATTTTAAGCATGGTATATGGAAAGGCATTCTCACATTTATTACCCTTCCATAATCCATTAAAGTTTTAAGAATTAGTTTTTTTTTCTTAGGCTGCTTGATGGCAGAATTGCATGAAATCAATTTAACTTTCATCCGTCTAATAAATTAATGATGTTATCAAAACTGACATTTATTATTAATTTATAATAGATTCACGCAGATTTCGTGTAATTTTTGCCTGGTGTCAAGTTAATTAACGTTTCATTTGAAAAAATCTACATAAATTAAAAATATCCAAACAAGGGAATAAGTTATAGATCAAGGAATTAGATAACCTCTAAGAAAAAAATAAATAAAGGAAAAATTATGGAAGCTTTTATATGGAGAAATCTTATATGGAGAAATCAAGTTTTTTAATGCTTGAATAATCATCATCAAAACAGGTTTTACAAATTATAGGAATATAGTTTCTAATCCTGATTTTCCCCGATCTGTTCAATGAATTAAAAAATATATTTAATTTTTCTTAATCTTTGATCATTTGGAATTTTCTTCATAAAAACATTCGGCTGCTTGCAATTAAAAGAAAAAAGGAATTTTTAAGCATTTTTTTAAAGATGTTTAATGCAAGATTTTTGAGCAGTAATTCATATTTATCCAATATTTAACTTTAATTTTTAATTTACTCTATAGTTTACTTCGTATATTATTTTATTTTATTTAATATTAAAAATTTATTATCATAAATACTACCCACCATTTAGTACAAATTCCATTTAATAAAAATTAAATTGCACACACAAATTTTGAATATCTGCACAAAAGATATATTTATTTATTTTTTTATCTGTACTTACCTTCACCGAGCTGGTTAATGAATATTTAATGCTTTTACTTTCGGTTTAACAATTTGTAGTTTTAATCTCACATTGGGCTTAGATGTTTGTAGTGATTCAGAATCCATTTTAAACCGCAGGCCTCAGTTTAATTATCTTTCGTGTGCAAAAAATGACCTTGCGCGACAAATAAACAAACTAGAGCTTACCTTTACCGAATGGTGACAAAGTAAGTATTAGACCTACGCACCAAACACAAGAAATAATTAATATAAAACCCTTGATACGGAATAAATCAGAAGGTTTACTCATCATGAAAGACACGATTTATCTTCTTATGAAGAAAAATATGTATATATTATGAAACTCGATTTTACTTTAATTCTCACTTACTTAAAAAATTGGGAAAAAATAAATAAACAAAAGCATTCTCATCATTTAAAATTACTTGAAAAACTAATATATTATATCAGAAACTATAAGAACATATATTAATAAAAATATTAATTGTATTATATTGAATCATTGATTTATTTAGGATATTAAAACCTATGATCATATATATCGAATTCTTTACTATGTCCCATGAAACAAAATCAGCACGCACGCATAATATACTAAAAGCGCAATAAACTAGTAAGAATGAAGTGGTAAGAAATATCACTTTCAATTATATAGAGTGTGGCACAAACGATGAACTTAACGGGTACGTAAAACCTGCCCGTAAAGTCAGCTCATAATATGAAATATAATTTATTAAATATTATTACTCCTCTTCACTGTAGGTGTTGTAAGTGTCCTACACCCACTTCACCCCATATGCAAACATGTTTAAGGAAGTTTATATACATTATTTTGTCAGTTCTTGTATTGTCATGCTATTGAGGGCGTCCCGGCTCTTGACCGTGGGTTCATCAAATGTGTGTGGATTTTTGTTTAATATATTCTTCCCCTTAACGATTCCCACAGATAAAAGTCACAAGTAGACAGGTCAATAGACCGAGGAGACCACAAAACTTTACTGATCCTCTTCCAAGTGTATGCATCACATGAACACGGGACAGTCACCTGTGAGATGTTATATCCTTCTGGTGAAAGTAACAAAACTGAATCTTCTCTTGGCAAATTTGAATAAAACTTCCCAAGGATTCACAAATCGAATTCGCTGTTCACTGTTGTCTCAAAGAATATGAGTTCCTCACACAGTGATTGGCTCAGCATGTCAACTTTTGGACCTTGCGCCATAAAACCCAACCAACCTCACACAATGATATTGTTGCCAAAATATAAAAATATAAATATTGCAAAAATCGCAATATTTTATAATATTGCTACGAGCTGCACTCTGTGTAGTATAAGGCAGATAGCAATATCAAGTCAACAGAAATCTAAGTTTAATCAGTTTACTTTGGATCCTCTGGTAGTGCCATCTATCGGAGGATTTAAAGAGCAAAGACGTATTTACACCTTCGTGATGCTGTGATTGAAACGAAAGACTATTGACTTAAATTCGCATAGCCAAGGAATAGCGAGTTTGGCTTGTCCAAGTGTCATAAGTAACAACAACAACTTTGGTACTTTCAGCTAGGGCATGAAATGCTAAATTTATATAAGGAAAAGGTTTTATCATCCTCTTCTAAGACCTTTGATCGGAGTCCACTAAATGACAATCTCAGTTGATCATACACGTTCAAAAGATCTTGTTCATTGTATGATATGTCATATTTTTTCCTTGTAGATTAAAAAAATTTCAAGATAAAAGAATTTTTTGCAACGAAATAAAATTGTTCATCATTTACAGATAACGACAAAAATTCACATTTCCCAATTTATTTCCTAAGTAATTAATTTTAATCTAAAATTCACTAGAATAAGATGAAATTTAGATTTGTAGAATGGGGATTTTTTTAAAAATAAAGTTAAATTTATCTCATTCAGATGATGTTAAAACTTATAATGTGAAATGCAAGTGAAAAATATTTTAAACATATGATGTAAGAAAATTAATTCAAATTTTCTTATATGACCACCATTGATAATTCATAAGGCACGTAAAAAAGAATTACCTTTTCTGATGTAAAAAATGAACCTAAATAAGGTGGTAACAGCAAATTTACGTATATGTTTACATCGAGAATTTGTAGGAAGTGTCAAATTCACAATGAAATTAAAATGGCGTTATAAAAACAATATTAAAATCATTAACAACAGGAACATTTTTAATATACTTCTGCTTTTCTAACAAAAAGTACAGTGTAAATTGCTTTTTACTTGAATAATTTTCATTTCTTAAGACCTTTGTTGCAGGTGAAAAAATATAACAAACATTTGGATATTTTTATTACTTAGTTTCTTATTAGCCAAGAGAAAGCCCATTGCTTTAACATTTTCCTCTCAATCCTAATTAAAAATTAACTTAATTAAAGTTTTGATCCATATCTGTAAATTAATCTGTCAAAAACAGGGAATACAATTCAAATCTCGTTTCCATGATTTCTTTTTTTTTTTCCAATTTCGATATTTTATTCGATTAAAATCTTAGATAAATATCATGTATCACGAAAAAATATTATCGTATTAATTTGGCACCCTATTAAAATATATATATTGATGGTATTTTATAGTTTCATGATATTAAACTCTTCATTATGATAGTGCATAATGCATAATTTAAACTACATTTCATCAATTTTATAAATTCTTACAAACGGAATTTCCAGTTTTGTGTACCAATATTCATAAGAAGAATTTCCTGCTATTTCGATTACATACAGAAGCAATATCAAAATATTTGTGATTAGATTTCCAAGTAATTTTCTCTGAATAAAAGAATGAACGAAAGTAGATAACTACTACATTTATTTATCTGGAATAAAGCCCCGTTCAAGGATCATAATTATTAAATCTACTAATTGTATTTGTGCGTAAAGAAAGTTCTTTTTCTTTCACCAGACCACAACCGGATGCATGCGAGTGACGTGCTGCATGGTGTGTACTTCCTCATCTCGCAGCCAATTCCGGGGTTCTGCCAAGTCTCTTCCGATTCTACGGACTCCCCACTGCACAGGACACTCAGTAAGTGGCCTTCCACCTCCCATCTTAGAATTCTTTACCAGTGGTTGCATTTCGATAACGCAAATAAATGTCTCCGTATATAGAATGTTCCATATGCATAAAACAACGTCACAAGTTGGTTAAAAAGAACTCAACAAGAAATAATTAACTCTGTAATAACAGCTCATAAAATATTTCCAACAATCAATTAATTGATTGAAAGAAATTTTAATCACGAAAATGATCATGTGTTTGATAAATGCATGCTTCTATTAAACATAGGAGGATTGTTTTCGTGAATATATATATATATATAATTAGAGACAATCCTTCTGTCATTTTTTGTTATCAAGTATATCACAAATGATATATATAAATATATAATTTATTACAGAAAGTAAAACAGGTTAGGAAATTGTTAAATAATTAACTCATTTAAATAAATATAAGGCCACCTCTCTATTTTATTATAGTAGGATTAAACTCGTTAGAGCAGATTTGCAGATTGGAAAGTAAATCCATGTAACACATAAAATAATTTCAATGCAACTTTTTTACATTTTTTCCTTTTGTAAAAATATATTTTAAATTTCGATTTCTCACTATATTAACTGTTTGGCCTTTTCCCAAAATTTAAAGTAGATTGGTAAGTAACTTTATACTATTCAAATAAATTAAAATTTATGTTTTAATTTATTTAAGTTAGAGTTTGAAATCGAATTGTAACAGAGAATAAGTATCATTCATTAAATGATGCATGTGTTCTCTGTTGCAATTCGATTTCAAATTCTAAATTAAATATAATATTAATATATTAAATATTTATTGCTTATATATTAAATATTTTAAACCATAATTTTTAATGTTTATTAATTTACACATGAAGCACACTTTCTAAGTAATACATGGCAATACCATTTTACTTTTCAATTAGAGAGATAAAGCATTTTTAATTATTTTCTCTATTATTTACCTTACTAAAATTTATTCACGAGAATAAAATGAAAATGTACAAAAAATATTAATATTTAATCAATTCCCTGTGCTGTGCTCTTCTATATAGCTTGGGGCTATTTTTTATTAGGTTATATTTATACTAAATGCACATTGTTTTTATTATGAAAAATATTTTTTCTAACCAATAAATATAGTTTTATTTCTTTACCAGTCTTAAGACCATTTTGAGAAATAAGATTAATTCTATCATTCTCTTTCTTCACCCTCAGGCGGGCGAGAAGCCCAAGAGCGCTGGCCTACATCCAGACAGAGTACAGTGGACACCCAGGTGAAGTCTTACATAGACGACGATGAGGAAGAGGAAGATGAGGAGGAGGAGGAGCGAGATGTCTATGGAGTGATGGGGGCCAACTTCCCTGCCCTGGAGATCATGGCTCTCTATGCTGCTGCAGCGATGCATGACTATGACCATCCGGGGAGGACGAATGCCTTTCTAGTAGCTACTTTCTCGCCACAGGTGCTGTTCACGCACTCTTTAAAATACTGAAGTGCTTCATTTTTGTCCAGTATCTCAATGCAGCATGAGGCTACCAAGAACGGGGTTGCCATTATTAAAACTCAAAAAAGAGTTAATTATTAACCAATGTTTTGGACCTCGGTTATACTATGGGGATTTTAAAATTATGAAGGACGTACTTAAATGAATGTCACAAACATCGATATTAAATTTTCAACACATAATTTTTCTTAGTATTAATTTCTGAATAAAAAAGTAGTTCCTATGAGAGATTCACGAAATCCTTTTACTCATAAGTAAAATTTAATGTAGTTGAATGTTGATTCAAAGAAAACATTTCATACATTATTTTGTAAAGGATCCCAAGCAATTTGAAATAAATGTTATGAAATTCACACTGGAAAAATATAAATGGGCCTTTTACTGTAGCATGAGCGTCGAATCTACGTACCATTTCAACATTTCTTGGCATCAACTGTAATAATAGAAGAAATTTAAAAATTTCTGAATAAAGGATAAATTACAGATTAAATTTATGTGTAAAATAATTTATTCAAAATATTTATGAGAAACTAATTTTTTTTGTTCCGTAATTTGCTTGTTTATATTAAAAAAAAATTACAATGTAAAGCAAGCTTTCTACATAAATGTCAATAACCTATTTACTTTCATCAAGTTTTTAAAATACCATTGCATGTCATAAAGTAATATAAGATACACTGTGTGTAGCCAACTTTCAAAGAACATTCTAATTCTGTCAAGGCCTTCACTTTAACAAGGTAGGTTAATAATTAGCAATAATAAAATGAGTTCAACACAAAATGGATTCTCTTTAGCTTCTGAATGTATAACTGCGTGATGTACTTGATAATACAGGTGGAACTGTTCTTCCCGTGATGACTATCAAACTAATACTAGTTGATAGATGTATTAACGACTTTATAGGGTTACCAACAACTACGTCATCACCTGATACGGGGCAATTTCTAGGCCAAAAATTTACATGGATATTCCTAATAAACTAGCCAGTTACTCTGAATAAAATAATTCCATAAAACAAATATGATATTTTCTTGTTAATTGTTTTTTTAATTTAGAAATAACTTTTCATAAATAAAGTTTTTTTTCAATGTAATTATGAAATAGGGAAATAAAAAAATCTATATACTTAATTAGCATTTTGGTATATTAAGCATATTTCCAATAACAACTCGTTCTCTTGCTCCATTGTATTTGGAATTATAATCAAAAATGCTTCAAAACCTAAATATGTAAACTTAAGATTTAATCAGTAAAACATGAAGATGAGAAAATAGTAAAGTCATTGACTTGAAGATAGAATCTCCCCTCGCTATTATAATGGCATTATTTTTTTAAGATCTATCTAGTAATCTAAACATGTGTCTCTTGTAGGCCATCCTCTACAATGACCGGTCTGTGCTGGAGAACCACCACTCAGCAGCAGCGTGGAGCCTGCTGCTGTCAGACAATCGATACAATTGGCTGCGTCATCTAGACGAGGCAGAGTTCAAGAGATTTCGATTCCTCGTCATCGAACTGATACTGGCCACAGACCTCAAACGCCATTTTGACATAGTCACTGACTTTAATGCAAAAGTAAGCATGTTCTCATGTTATCTGGTGCATTTAAAAATCACTAATCGGCAATGCACCATAAAATGTGCTGAACATTTTTTCACATCGAACGGGCAATGATATATGACAATGATTATTTAAAATAAATTGGTTCATATGTGATTAGAATTGTCTTCATTGTTTTGACATTGAATTAAATTTGTGCCTCGAATTTAGAACACATTGTTTTAGGAATCAATTATTATTCAAAATTATAAAGGCTAATTGTGCAGTACACACAGGATAGATTGTACAGAACACAAAATAAAATTTTGTTTATTGAATTACATGAATAATTATTGAAAATAAAATTTTAAGAACGAAAACACATATCCAGCATTTTAAACAGTCCATCAATTTTTTCTTTCTTTCTTTTTTAAATCCACGGAACACCCGCTTCTATCTTCTATTTTTAAAACTAGTTTTGTTGCATTCGCAGCGCAATCTTGCGACCATCGAAATAATTACAAAATATTTATAACTATCCTGTCTTTGTCACATTAGTCACTTCTTATGAAACATAACAATAACCATTTACAATGAATACGTTTTTTAAAAGTATTCGAAATTAGACCAAAATAAAAATCACATTCTTTAATACATGAAAATAAACAATTCAATATTTAAATACAAAGTACAACATTGTAAGAAACAAAAATTACTATATGCTTTCCAATCATGTTTTGAAACGAGCTTTCACACACCCAATATTTCATTTTTGTTTTGCCAAACTAGACAAAATGTATCAGCTACACAAACTTGGCGATTTACCTGCCTTAAACATTCTGATGAATACTGATAAGTGCAATTTATATAATAACTAGATTTTACACATGGTTAAGTCATATTCAATACTTATATATATATATATATATATATATATATATATATATATATATATATATATATATATATATATATATATATATATATATATATATATATATATATATATACACACACAAATTTATGTGACATTTTCACCAATGAGATCGAAGTTTTATTCAATTGATTAATTGAAAACAAGCATGTATTTAATACATAAACTTATAAATTTTAGCAAAAATAAAAATTATGAGTATATAAGCAGATTTTAAAAAATATAAGTGAAAGAAAGGCTGTATTAAATAAAAAAAAATTTCAGATGTCAGATGAAGAATCTCCCCCACTCGATTGGGCAAGTGAAGCTGATCGGCTTTTGGTAATGCAGATGGCCATCAAGCTGTCAGATATCAATGGACCCTGTAAATGCCGACAACTGCACATGCAGTGGACACATAGGATTGCTGAAGAGTTTTATGAGCAAGTAAGCACATGTTAAATATCAGTGAACTCAACTAAATTTTCATTTAGAAAGCAAGTGCAAAATTTAATGTGCAATGTTTTTAACTTTTTTTTTTTTTTTTTTTTTTTTTTTTTTTTATGATCTGATTTGTGGTGCTTACAGGGAGACGAGGAGCGATTGCTGGGACTTCCTATCTCGAGGTACATGGACCGAGAGAAACCGCAGCTCGCCAAACTTCAGGAATCTTTCATTGGTCACCTGGTTGCTCCCCTCTGTCGCAGTTACGCAGAAGCGGCCCTCCTCCCTGGCGTCTGGGTTCGCCTCGCCGATGACCAGAGTGAGAAGCCATCGCTGCTTGTGAAACTTAAATGGCGATATCCTTTTTTTTTCCCCTCCAATAGTTATTTTCAAAACAATAACCAGTCATGAAATCACAAAACAAAAAAAAAATACGATCAAAAATATGAAACCATTAAGATTTTTTTAACTTAACTTTGGGCACCCTTTCTACTACCAATGGTTACTATCAAAATAATAGCTGGAAGAGGAAAATGAAGTTATCAATTAAATATTTGCATCATTATAAATTTATATATTACACGCAAATTATGTTAATTAATAGTCCAAGTTAATCCGACCGCAAAAGTATAGCTTTGAAAAGGAAAATAAAATAAAAAAATTTATTGTTTCAACAAAAAATGTTTTTGCACAAAATTCCCTTTTTCGTGTTAAAAATTAAATGTCATTAATAAAAATTTTACTGATGAAAGTTTACTTACGGGTACACCTTGATTATTTGGCGATTTTTTGACGCCAAGATAGGTGACAAAATGTAAATAATAAATGGCAACAGTAAAACTAGTTTAAGCTCTAAAAATACCAGGAGTATCAGAAATTCAATTTTATTGCCAAATTTTTATGCCAAACCAAGGGATCCCCAATTCTTCATCGAACCCGTATTATCTTTTAATAGTTAAAATATTATTCTTTAATTTTTCTTTTAAAAAAAAAGGAGGAAATTTGTTGTAAATTTTACATGAAGATTTGTGAGGCTTTGCAATTTGAATCTGTGTTTTGTCAGATATTTTAAGAAGCCTTTGTCTCATGATTATTTCCCCACGCTGTATTAGTCTTAAATCAAAAGCAGTCCTATGTTTCTCCAAAATTTCATGATAACAGAGAATCTTAAGTACACAGAATCAGAGATGTGTGATATTGTGATTTCCGATTTCACATATTTTTTTTTTCCAATGGCAGATTGTAGACAGTTACAACTACAACAGGGTCCATTAATCTATTGTTCCCTGATGCTAAGGAACCGACCAGACACAGCGACCTCTTAGCTGCCGAGGCTTTGCCTCGGGGGCACCACAGGGGGTGGGCCACCATCGCACCCTCACACATGCCATAGGGACCCGTTTATAGGGTAGACATCACTCATACTTCATTCACACACACAAGGAAAGGACAAAGACAGGATAGAGAGAGAGAGAAAGTACATCCATGCCTGAATCGGGATTCGAACCAAGGACCTCCCTATCCGTAATCAGGCACGCTGACCACTAGACAATTTGGCCGGCCCGATTTCACATATTGTTAACAAATTAAATTTTCACTAGCGGGACTGGAAAACCTCTGCCCACACGTGTTGAAAACATTTGTATCTATAAATAATTAATATGTGGATCATCATCGAGAAAATGCAATTCAGAAATAATTCAACAACGAAATCCAAAGGCAGAATACTATAAAAGCAAAGATCTAAATTATAGTATCCAAAGTGATTGCTAAATTTAAAGCATAATTTATTGCTCTTATGCTATATATATAAAAAAAAACTCCATAAGCGTGATGTATGTAAAATCGTAAAACATTTTGCCTTGCAAATGAAGATGAATTGAGACTTAGTTGAATAAAATGAGAGCAATTTGATTTTGAGGTCAAGAGAAATATGATTTCTTGTTTTTGATCTAAGATCAATATTTTACATTTCTCTCATTGACAAAATGGGTTTATCTATTGAAAAAATCTTTAAACATCTGTTATTTACTCACTCGTTATGCGAAGTTTGTCTAACACTTGGAACACATTTCCCTACATGAATATGGTCAATTTTATTGCTGTTTACAAATCGATCTATATGGTTTTCTTATCGAATAATGTAAGAAAACCATATAGACTCCATGATTGTTACTTTTAGAAGATTTTAATCCTTTCGTACGACAAAATAGCTTAAAAACTGATATAGTTTTATTAGTATGAAAATATGCATTTTTCAGCAATGAACAACTTTCACTTTTCTGTACCAATGTTCTTTAAAGATAGAGTAGGGTTCAGTTACCCATTTTAAGCTCATTTAAAGAATGAAAAAGATTTTAATTCTTTAATAAAATATAGCCCAAAATCTACAAAACATAATAAATATTTATGTTTATCCCTTTCTAAAAGGACTGCATGTGACATGTCAAGGATGCTCGTTCCATCAATCACTGTTTATATAAGTATTCCTAAAATAGCGGTTACATAGGAAGATTAAAATTCAGATTCACATCATTTTCTTAAAACTGTAGCTTGATTCATCTGCAAATTTAATTATTATAATCTTTCTTTAGCAAAAAAGTGAAATGTTATTTTAATATCTAATTCTAGTATTTAAAATAATTACTCTTCAACTTATTTTTCTTTTTCTTATATTATTCTACATATAACAAACATATAACATAGACAAATAAAAATACATAAGCATTTTCAGATTAGGATTAAAATTGTAAATTATAATAGTTATTTTTTTATTTTATTTTTTTTATTTATTTATTTTTTTTTTTTAGAAGAAAAAAATAAATGCTATTTTAACATTTAACTGTATTATTAAACTTCTATTTTTCAATTGATTCCTCTTATATTATTCTGCATTTTGAAGATTAATAAATTTATAAAAAGAGTTGTAAATTTTCCTAAAATATATTACAATAACGGTTTTTGATTACGTTAAAATTTGTGTATTGTATATGCATCAAAGTATGTATGAATTATCGAAATTACTTTCGACAAAAATGAATACTTTACTCTCAAAACATTTTGAATAGACAAAGTTAAGTTTTGATAAGAGAAATTACATACTTAAGCAATTTTCGGTTTTAACGGCGCCTTATGATAAATCACAAAGTAAAAATTACGATCACGAGATCGTCTTAAAAATAATCTCAAAACAAAACCAAAATAATTACCTCTTATTTTCTACACAGTTTTTCCTATTTAAATTCAGTCAGTTCTGACCACTTTATTATTTCATCCTTAATAACTTTGTATTGCTTTGTTTCAAATAAATAAGAAGTTTCATTAAGTCGTTTAAGTAATACTTAATTTTGTTTTTTATCTTTCTTGATCTGAAAGAAGTATTATTCCGTCAGACCAATTTTATGAAAATTGAAATGCAATAAAACTGATACTTGCTGTCGATTCATTAAGAACGATTTTACATGACAAAAAAAATGCTGATTTGGAAAAATCGCAATGTGATTTCGGCAACTTTATTTAACATGTCAAATATGGGGTACAGAAACTTTTTTGAGAAATAGGGAAGTACTTCATTTAATAATATCCATCCCTTCTATTACTGTCCATGGTACCCATAAGATTTCAATTAATGAATGTATTTAATAGGATAGCCAACTATTATTACAATAATTTACTTTGGTGCATTATAGGTGCTGAAGAACTATCTGAAGACGATTTAGATCTTCCGAGACGGGTGGAAGAGATCATTACGGGTAAGAACCATCCACATTTCTTTTAATCCAAAATCTAAGTTAATTTGTATCGTTACGTGGCAGCTTGTCTTTCTGCAGGTGGCCGAGTGAAGAAGCAAGAGAGTTCAAAGGTGCGACGGAAAATTGTCCATTGCCAACAAACTAAAAACCTTCAAGATAATTATGACTATTGGATGGCAGTGCAACGGAGAGAAGAGGAACAATTGAAACAGGTGGGATGGACTTAAGTCTCTTTTCGACATGTTAGCGATATAAAATGTTAATAGAAATATAATTATAAAATAGAAAGATACAAGAATAAGTCCCGCATATATATCGTAATTCGAATAAGACTTTCTAAGCAATTCAGTGTAGCAAACTAACAAAATAACCATAATTTAATAACGTTTTATCTTCCAATTTTGAAGCTATTTGATGTTTGGATCAAAGTGAATATTACATTTGAAATGTAAGAGATTTTGACCAAAATGTAAGCTTATTACAGAATAAGCAAATAACATTTTAATCTCAATCATGTTTAAGGATTAATTGTCTAATGATCATGTATAATTGCAAGAAAAAAACTATAAAATAAAAAAATGTATAAATACATATGCTCATCATTTATTATTCTTTTTTAAGCAATAATTTTTAATACGTTTTTTATTAATTTATGACAATACGACTATTTTTTTGCTTTTATAAATTCTGAAAATTCTATATTTCTACAAATGCTCTTGAAATATATTTTCTTAAATCATTTTTCAGCACTTATAAAATCACGTAAATAGCATGCATAAAAAATTATAATGCATAGAGAACTTTATAAACTAAATTAAAAAAATTCTAAATGGAATCAGTTACAAAAGGCTTTAAAAAATAAATTACATTCGAACAATGTAAGTCAAAAATACTCTACTGAGAAGTGGGCTATAATGCAATATGACACATGCATACAACTCACCATTTCCTTACATAATCTCCCAGCCGCTGTCGCAACGTATCACTAATCACTCGATGCTTTAACGATAGAAAATCCCTCCTTGGTCCTTTAGCCAGATTATAACAGCTGCTTAAACCTGGTCATCCTTGGAAAATTGTCTTCCACTTAAATGTTCTTTGAGTTTGTCAACCACATGAAAGCCGCAGCACGCGTGATCATGACTATACCAAGGATACTTCCAGACCTCCCTTCTAAAACTGCGAATCATATTCTGTGCTGTACGTGCCTTGTGAGATCTTTCATTGTCGTACAAGAGAACAACACCTTTACTTAATTTTCCCAGTCGCTGATTTTTCACAGCTTTCTGCAAACCTCTAAATGTTCTGCAGTAGTTGTCAGCATTAATGGTTGTGCCCTTCCGCATAACCTCGGCGTAGACAACTTTTTTCACAATCGAGAAAAAAAAAAAAAACAATATCCATGATTTACCCGCTGATGGGAGGATTTTGTTCTCACAGGCGATGATGTGTGTCTTTATTTCATAGACTCTTCCTTCGTTTCTTGAGTAAAGTGATGCACCCATGACTCATCACCCGTCATGTTGCAACATCATTGCCTTCCGCAGAACAACGTTGAAAGAATTCCAGAGAAGTTGCAAACTTTGCTTCTTTGTTTTCTGAATTCAAAGAATAAGGAGCCCATCGTAAGCGTAATTTGTGATAGTCCAGTTTGCAACGCATGGCGGAATGAACACTACCAATAACTATTTCTAACTGCTGCGCAATATATGAGAATCTCACTCTGCACAATTTATGAGAATAATGCCTTCCACCCGCTCCATCATATGCTCACCGTTGTTAGCCTTCCAAGCCTTTCCGCATCGATTAAGTCTGTGCGATCCTCACCTCTTTGAGCTTCTACCACCATTTCACAATGGCTGGATGTGATAAAGCATATGGCCCATACACTGCTGATAATTCACTATGAATATCTACACTAGTTAAATGTTTTGTCCTCATTTTTGAGGACTTCAACTTTGGAGTAAGTTTCTAATAGACTTCAGTTTTTTATAAATTTTATGAGCAATTTTAAATCTTATATGAATGGTAATAAGTTAGTAAAAAGTCTTCCAATTTCATTAGTAGACAGCTGCAAGATTTGTTATTGCAGAATGCAATATACAATAAATTCAGAGGACAATTTATTGTAATTATAGTGATTACAATGACACAAAGATAATAAATTAGAGAATGTATGTAGTTATAAAGTTATAATTCACGATATCTCTGCTATGGATTTCAATAGAACACAGACAGAGACAATTCAGTCACAGGCAAAAATATTCAAATAAATTAAAAATTACATTAAAGAATTTTTGGAAAATGATTTGCATGGATAAATAAGTGTTTTAAGAATTAAAAAATGAATTATTTAATTGTTTTTATTATACGATCGGGAAACTGAAACTATGCTGTTAATTCAAACTATTTAAAGTATAAGTGAACTATATATGATTGTGATTGGTTCTTATTTCTTCTCTGTTTCTTTCAGGTGTCCAATAAAGAGAACACCGAGCCTTGTACATAAGATGCATATGTCTGTTCAAACCTTTTTCCGGGAACTCTCGCAGTAAGGCACAGACGCATGCGCACAGATTCCCCAAAAGACTTGAAATTTCTTTTCCTGTGCGCGTGCGCAACAGAACTGTTCGCGGGACAATCCAGAGCTTATTCTTCGTCAAACCTTTTATTCCAACTTCAATTCTTTCTGTGATATCCCACCTCTACGGAGTCCCAATCCGAAATCAAAAAAGTTAAAGAAACTCAAACAGAAGTATTATTCCCCCAAAAAGAGAAAAGAAGTGGACTCCGCGTATAAAGAACAATATTCTAGCTGCCTAACTACTACTTTGAGGAATGATTCACTTTTCCGATTGGCCAACCCATCCTTCTATTTATCGCCATATATTTATGTGGGAGAGAACGGAGACAACACCCGTGTAGATGTACTATGATCAGGTATGAAATTATATATGCCTGAGAAGAATTTTAATCGGAAAGAAAAAAAAAAATGATAAGCTCAAACCATTCTCTAGCATTCTTATGGCTGTTATGGATCTGAAAAAGAGGCATATCATATTAGATTCAATCGATTAGGACTATTTGTATACATTTGTGTGTTAATAATAATCTAAATCGTTTTAACGATACGTATATATTTTTAAAACAAATTAAGGCAAGCACTTTTTTCTACATTTATTTAAAATTGTTCTTCATATATACATATATATATATCATATTTATATCAACCTTTCTCTTCGATATCGATTAGTATAAAATATGACAATTTCTTAAACGTATTTCTAATGAAACTTTGGAGTTTAGAATGATATATAAATGGATTTAGCATTATATAGTTGATGGTTGCGCTTAGGTCCATGGTCCAAATTCCTTTCTTAATTTTTTGAAAATAACAGCGTTATCTCGCAAAATTTGATATGGATTCAATTTTAAATTTCCTTAGAAAGTAAATAAAAAAATACAATCAATATCCTGCCAATTAAAATTTAACCATGGAAATGGTTCCTTTGAAGCAGAACTCATTCCTTTACTGCCAGTTCTATGCCCATTTTTCTTACTGGTGCAATTCAAGGAAAATACAGTATCGAAAAATATTCCTACCGTCTACATCAATCAAGAATTGCTATACCTACATTGACAGGAAAAGGATTGATGAAACAGTACAAATAGTCAAGTTCGATTCACTGCATTTGCGCAGAACTTACAAAAATCCACGTTGCAAACCAAGTCCTTGAGCACTTGGCTATTTAATACTTGACGACAAAAAAAAAGTGATTGATAATGAAGCAGTTAATGTAATACAGGACCCAACGTGGACTACTTCGATGATGGATTACTATTCTAATATATTTCTGCTTTCTTATTAACAAAATATCCGGTGCTTGTTCCACTTTGTTAAAATAATTATCTGCAGCCTACAAGGTATTTGTTTCCAAAAAATATGATGCTTATACATTTTTTCTACAATCACTGTGTGGAAATTATTGCACTCGCATGAAAAAGAATAAAGAGAATACTCAGTCATTAAATAAAGTTCACAGAACAAATGGAATATAAGAATTTCAAGGAAAATCTTCATTCTCCATTGAAAAAGTAACCATTTCCATTCATGTCATTATAAGCATTCAAAATCATATTATCTTGTTTGAAAATAAGATGTTTTTTGAAAGCGTTGTTTTTAAAGAATTCCATTTACTATATTTTTAGAAAGTACTAAATTTAAATTTTATATATCTCCATCAAAATATATCAAAAAGAAGTTTTATTCCTGCATAAGGTGATATCATAGTTAATAATTAGAAATATGGAACTGCATATCTTACAACATAATAATGCAATATATATATATATATATATATATATATATATATATATATATATATAATGTTATAATAGCTTGTGATGTCTCTTAAGTAAGTTTAATTTAAATAGAGACATCACTTATGAAAATAACAAATGGTTAGGTGTAAATGCGATGAGAATTATTTTAATGTTTCCAAGCATTTATGAATATGTATCTAAAATTAAAATTTATGAATATGTATCTAAAATTAAAACACTTTTCCTTAATTTGAGAAAAAAACTTCGTCGAATTAAATTTTACTTTGCACTCTGTGTTGTGCATTTGTAAAATTAAACAGTGCCTTTCATATTATTCATAATTACCCATCTAATATTTCGAATTTTATCAACTTCATGTATTTATCTGCAAAATTATTTGATTATAAAATTAATCGATTAAATTGTAAATTATTTTAATGACCAATTTTTTTATTTTATTTTGAAAACAAAGAATATTTTGAGCTGAAAATAACTTATATTAAATAATATTAGACAGTTATTTATCAAAACTGCCAATTTCATACTTAGCAACAATTGGCATTTAAAATTTGTCTTCACAATCAAAAGTACACTTTTACAAAACTACTGGGACCAACCTCATAGAGTAGAATATGGTGAATATATCAAATTAAATAATTCGTACTAGATTTTATATTAAGATTATGCTATTCCTCGAATCTAAAAAAAAAAAAAAAAAAAAATAGTTGCTCTCTCTCTTTTATTATTTTACGATACTCCAAAAACGGATCTAAAAGAAATGACATTTTTTGGTATAATACATGCGTTACTTTTCCTTTTTAAAAGGAATAATATCATACTTATTAATAAGGTAAGCATTTATTTAGAAAACAGTTTATTTCAACCTCAAATATTCAACCTACTTAGTTTCAAAATTACTTTTATAAAATCATTTCTTAGGTTTGCATACAGCATATAGTTTTGTTAAGCAAAAATCTTACTGTTTGAAATGGAAAACCTTATTTTAATATAAAAGCGATTTACAGGTAAGATTATATAAATAACAAAATATGGTTTAATATTTCAAACATAATATTGTTCCTTTTTATATTGTATAACAGACCACTATAAAATTCGCTATATTAGAACCAACAAAGATCAATCTTTTAATAAGCATTTAACAATATTGGGAAAAAAATTTTAATGCATCATTTTAGTTGCTTAAGATCATTGTAATGCGCAATGTATTATTAATCATAAAACTATATTATTGATCATAAAGCAGTATTATTAATCATAAAACTATTTACAGCTATATCTTATCCTGTATATTATAACTGACTTACAACTTTGTGTAATGTCTTCATTACTTACTTCAATTTGTTGCCACATAAAAAATCATCATATCCATCTATTAAACAAGGTAATATAAGTCAATAGACAAAAATTTCAAAATTTGATTTCTTTTATCAAGTTATTTTCATAATTTACATTTTTTTTTCCTTTTTTGAATGAATGAATAAAAAAACCTTAATCTGTAATTACGATGGGGTAGAAGTTCATAAATTTTGTAAAATTCACTTACATTAATCGATATAACTATAAATTCATTATACTTTTGTCATGTTCAATATTCTTAACAGTATTACAAGCTCTCATTATATTCTTATCAGGAATATTTTACGCCGATTGTGTTTCACTTCAAGTTGATCTTCTAAATTCTAATTAGGTTTTCTTCAAGTTTCTAAATTGTACCTTTACACAGAACACAAGCAGGTAATCCACGACCAAAAGTGCCTGCTCTGATTAACCTATTTTAAATAACAGTATTCATTTGACAATACCAAAATTTTAAATGTCCGGATACGATTTTGTACAACAAATGGAGAGTTATATACATTTAACATTCCGTTGAATCCTTGATGGAAGATTCTAAAATCAGTCTTTCAGATCTGGCATAAAACTGCTATTTTTCTTAAAAATCTACCCAGGAGGCCATTACAAGTGATCCACTCTTTCTCGAAGAAAAGAATGCAGCAGTGCATTCGAAATCGAAAACATTGTTCAATGCAAGCGTGCTGAATGGATGAGTAGGCAAGGCGACTACAAGTTCTTTTCCTAGACTAAGTGTTGTGTGGGCGTAGTCTCCGCTCTCGCGTCGCAGGCCTGCGTGCCGCGTCGTCGTGGGGTGTTGATGTAAAAATTTTTAATAAACGTTTTTCGCTCTTCCTAAAACTGCACTTGTCTTTTTCTTCTCACACTAATCACAGACATTTGTCATTCTGAAAATACATTTTATTTCATCAATCAATAGATGAAATAAAACGTTAAGAAATTTACATCAACTTTCAATTTCCATATCCATTATAATGAATGTTAAAGGAATACAAAAACCATTGACTTTGTACTATATTTTTCTTTTAAAAATAAAAATAAATACTGAGTATTGGGGCAGATAAGCTGCTATATTATGAAGTGAGATTTTTCATACATACACTGCTGGCCACCGTAAATGCAACACTCTAAAGGAAGCATGCCAATGATATGAAATTTACTACATGCATTAGCGGAGGTGAGATATGCAAATAATTAGAATTTCAAGAGAGACGTGCATCACGCGCGCCTCCAAATCTCAAATCACGCGTGAGATTTGGAAAATTCGATGATTTCAACTTCGGCAATTGTGTTTTACTTGTGGTTTTTTACAAAAATAAAAAAAACTATCAATTATGCTTCGTAGAAAGCAGCGAGCAATTTTTGATCAAGTACCTAAGTTTAACAGAGGAAGGATAACTGCCTACCGAGATTGTGTATAATCGTTCATGGAAATCGGTAGTCATGTTTGACGAAACCAAATAACACTCTCGCACTTCTCTAGTACTCATTGCCGGTATTTTAAACAGGCAGCGCTACATCCCCGATGTGTTGGAGCCAATTGTCCTTTCTCACCTTCAGGGCTTGCCCACAGTTTTATTCAAACAGGGTAATATGAGAAAACATGTGGCACGCATTTTCTAATGGTTCTTCGTAAATCGCCAGATTGAATTGCTTCCCTCACCGTTTCGTTCTCCGGATCTTTCGCTGATGTAAATCATGGGGGCCATGGTTGCTCAAAGATTGACTCAGATTACATCACCAGTTTACCTTTGGCAACGTGTGGAAGCTGTTTGGTTTGCTGAACTCCAAGAACACATCTAAAGTCTTTTTGAATCAATGCCGAGGCGTGTGGCAGCGGTGATCTCCCACAATGGTGGCTACTGATTTTGGCAGGAACCAAACTTCAAAGAAGTTTATAAATTTATTCATTTGATACTTGGTCTACAAAAATTTTTTGTGATATTTCTTGTATTTCTTGGTGTTCAATTTGGATGGCTAGTAGTGTAGCAAAAAAACTTGTTTTTCATTAAACAAAACCATTTTATTTCAACCAAAAATGCAATGTACTATGGCAAAGGTGTTGTCAATTCTAAAATCTTTTAAATGAGATTAAATAAAATGAGTTAAAGTAAAGATTAATATTATCACTTATATAAATTTACACTTGAATCTACAAATTTCTTAGAATCTGATAGTTTTATTCTAACTAGTTTTCCAGAATATTATGTTGTAAAATCAAGGAATTAATAGAATTTTTTACTCTTGCGTAAATTGCTTGTAAGACTAGCATATAAATGTGGATATATGAACTGATAGCAATCAATTAATTGTGTCAGAAAAAGTGAAATAACCAATATATTGAGAACGTTTGTATTCGCATTTCGTATAGATTTAGAACTTATTAGAATAGTTTGTTCAGTTACGTAGCGAGCATAACTGGCCCTCAGATGATATTTGCACACCCACTTCCATAAAAAAAAATGTTCAAAATAAAGTGGTGATAAAAATGTGATGCACAAATAACAGTGAAAAAATGATGTAAATAACAGTTAAGATGATGTAAATGTATTTATAAATTTGAGACAAGAGAATCTAGTTTAAAAAAATCAAAATTTGAATTGTCATATCAGTAAAAATATCGGAATTACGGAAATTTAAAGTTAGTTAAAAAAGAGAGAGATGCTGTTTATTTTTACATACTAATATAATTGAAAAAAATGCAATTTTTTTACCATGAAAACTTATTGATATATATTATAAACACAAATAGGTGCATTTGTAAACAACATTAATAATCTAATAGTTTAATTAAACTCCATTTTCCTTTCCTTTTATGAAACAAAATAATCAATTACATCTATACATAACTTTACATCAAATTTTTCTTGTTCTATACTTAAAATATTAAGTCATTTAGGCGATCTTGCACCATTGACAGAATTAATTTTAATTTACTGAATGGGCGTTCTCAAGTAGCAGTTGTTGAAACAGAAACAATTGTTTGAAGGGAGATTCTCATTTTTGTAAAACTTCTTTCGTATGAAATTATGAAAGTAAAAAGCTTCAAATGTAATTTAAGATTTAGCTTCTTTAAAACAAAATTATCAACCTATACATATTATTTATTATATGAAAAATCAGAAATATTCCGAAACTGTAAATTTAAAGTGATATTAGTTTTACCAAAACTGATACACTGAATATTATATTTTCATTGACTCAAATTATCACCAGGAATTAGAATTTTGGCACCTTCACGACTCTGTTTACGATGAAGTGTCTTTCATCCTCATCTGAATAATTATTTCTCAGGCAAATTCAAAGGAGCTATTTAAAATTAAATCAAATTTTCCTTCATATTCATAATTTTTACATCAATTTGAGGACAAGACCTGCTATATTCATACGTCAAAATTGATTTCTTACTAATTAATGAGATGTCACTTGGAAGCTTGCTTTCAGGCACTTCGATTACATAGTTTATTCGTGTAATCATTATTATGAGTGGTAATAACCTGATTAGGACTATCAATATTATAATTAGCTTTATCATAATCATTATAGATGCATAGTTTTAGTATTATCTTAATAATTATTAGCTACTATCATTCGCCATTATAATGATAGTAGCTAAGAATTATTAAAATAATACTAAAACTATGCATCTACATCAAAATAATGGACAAATAGACATTGGACACTAGCAGTGTCACCTTATATATAAAAAAACTCTCAGTTAATGTGCACAAGTTTCCTTTATTTCCCTTAAAGAAAGGATACTCATGCCTGCTAATAGTGTTACTTCATAGTGTTCTAAAAGTAACAAGTTTAGCATCGTTATTTAAAAACAATGGTATTTATGGTAATTGACTTTTAATAGCGTTATGGAAGTTGCCCCAATCATCACGTCATCAATTCATCTACTGATAGCTTAAATTTTTTTATCACAGGATCCATGAATATTGGCGAATTAAAAGTTATATATAAATGATAGTAACTAAACTGGAGCAGATATGATCTCTTGATTGTTCTACCCTCGGAACATTTGCATTCTTCCTAAACTAGTGCAACGGTGGTGATAGTGATTTTTCTAGTATACAATATTCAAAACAGCGCAACCATTGTATTGCTTCAACTTAACATGCTGTCTGATATTTCTATTCAATGGATAATTTTTTTTGTGGCCTAAGTAATCCCTTTCTCTTTCAGACAACATTTCTAATGTATCTTTGAGATAGCTTTCTTGGAAATCAAAACAGAAAATAGAATCTAATTTAAATTAAATACGGGATTCAATACAGCATCATTTAAATTTAGATTGTAATGGGGTTTAAATGCATGTTGCGCACGTCTTTATTGCACATTGGTGCTGAAATGTTATGCGTAACTCTTCAAATTACACAGGAAAGCCACATTTCATTGCTGCGACTCAAGGTTTTCAATATTTTTCGCGATGGAGTGTGTCTCAAGTAAGGAATGAAGTGCAATATAAACGACAGCTTGGATGCCCTTCGATTTCAAAACCAAATAGAAACGAAGGTAAGTAAAAGTATAGCAATGATGCAAATTAAATTTATTTCACTGATTTCCAGAAGCAATTAAATATGCTAAGTGCTAATGTTTCAATACAAATATGCCTGCAAAAATATGTCACATTATGATAGTTCTTAAACACATATTCATACACCGATAAAAAGGAAATAAACTTACGTGCTTCTTAATCATTTTAAAAAAGTAATTGATACGAATCAACAGAGTTGAATAAAGAATAATAATTACTTTATTATATACATTGAAAAAACATAAAAAAACCTATAACTTAATTATTAATCGTGGCTTTTCATTTAAAATATTATTTTTGCATTAAACTTCGTATATACTGAACAATGCATTTTTAAGGCTGTTGAAAAAAGTTTTCCGAAAAAGTGATATTGAAGGAAATGGGAAAAAAAATTAGTTTAGTTTTCGGTTTAAAGTGCCAGAGGTCTGAAGTGCTTGTAAAAGGTTTTCCTAATCCAAAATGTATTTCATTGAAAAGCTTCAACCTAAAGAAAAAATACATTACAAAATTTATGAATCCACATCCAACATTATATATATATATATATATATATATATATATATATATATATATATATATATATATATATATATATATATATAAGAGTAACAGATTTTATATAGTTTTAATAAATGTTACAAATTAAATATACATATAAATTTAATAATAGTGAAGAAATATATTCTAGAATGATTACTATATTTTTTAAATATCCTTAATAAAAGAAAATTGAGTAGAATTTTAAAAATATTCTCATATTAAGCACATTGAAAAATATTCAAAATAATTTTGAAATATCTGTATGTTTACTTAAATTAACCTTTTTAGTTTTATACTCTCAAATTGTTTTCCATATGAAGAGTGTTTAAATTAAACATAATTATTATTTAATGGTTAAAAAAACTTTATTCACATTCTTTTGCTTCCGAATTTTATAACAATTTTCCATTGTAATTTTTCTCATCAGGGCATAAAAATTACAGCGTCAAAAAAGAAATATTGCAAACAGTATGAAAAATTGCGTGGCTTTCATGACATTGAAGCTAACGAAATCAGAAAGATTAAAATTATATAATAATGAAAAGTTACAAAGAAATTCAAAATTTATTGTTTAACTAAACCACTTCCTTTATAAATACAGTATTCAATAGATGATAATTATTTGGTCACAATCTATGGCACTGGTGTGGTTCTCAATGTGGTCCCTGGTATCATGCAAAAAGAAATCGGCTAAAAACTTTAGTTGGTGAGGATTTGCAGTTGCTGCTGACAAGAATTGAGCCAGACCCAAATACACTCATAACACTTCATTAGGTTCATTCATATCATTATTTTTTTATTTTAAACTAAAATTATAATCTCAATACATTTTCTTCAACATTTTTTTTTTTTAAATTTGAAATTTTTATACTATGTATTTATATAGCTTTTCCATGTTGGAATCCATGGTTAAACTTTGATTATTTATAAAAAAAATAGGTCTATTGGCCAAAAAAGTCTGTGAATTATTATAACTACACTACTGGCCATTAAAATTGCTACACCAAGAAGGCGATATGCTACAGACGTGAAATTTATACGAAAGGAAGAAGGTGCTGTGATATGCAAATGATTAGCTTTTCAGCGCATTCAGACAAAGCAGGCGCCAGTAGCAACACCTACATTGTGTTAAATGAGGAAATTGTTCAGCCGGTTCCTCATACACAAATTGCATTTGAACGTTGTTTTCTGGTGAAAAGTTGTTGGGATGCCTCGTGTAAGAAGGAGAAATGCGTACTAGCACGTTTCTGACTTTGATAAAGGTCGAATTGTAGCGTACCGGGATTGCGGTTTACCTTATCGCAGTACTGCTGCTCGCGTCGGTAGAGATCCAATGACTGTTAGCAGAGTATGGAATCGATGGGTTCAGGACGGTAATACGGAACGCCATGCGGGATCTCAACGGCCACTTATCACTAGCAGCCGAGAAGACAGACATATTATCCGCATGACCGTAATGGATCCTGCAACCACGTTACGAGCTGTAAGTCAAGAAACGGGGTCGTTTGGAAGACAACAAGTGTCAGCACGAACAGTTCGACGACGTTTGCAGCAGCATGGACTCTCAGCTCGGAGACCATGGCTGCGGCTTCCCTTGACGCTGCGTCATAGACAAGAGCGCCTTCAATGGTGTGATCAACGACGAACCTGGGCGCACGAATGGCGAGACGTCATCTTTTCAGATGAATCCAGGTTCTGTGTAGAGCATCATGATGGTCGCATCCGTGTTTGGCGGCATCGTGGTGAACGCACACTGGCAGCGTGCATTCGTCATCGTCATACTGGCCCATCACCTGTCGTGATGGTATGGGGTGCCATTGGATACACGTCTCGGTCACCTCTTGTTCGCATTGACGGTGCTTTGAACAGTGCACGTTACATTTCTGGTGTGTTACGACCCGTGGCTCTACCCTTTATTCGAGCCCTGCGAAACCCTACGTTTCAGCAGGATAATGCCCGACCGCATGTTGCCAGTATTGTACGGACCTTCCTTGATACGGAACATCTTCGGCTGTTTCACTGGCCAGCACGTTCTCCAGGTCTTTCACCAATAGAAAACGTCTGATCAGTGGTTTTCCAGTGACTGGATCGTTACCAAACGCCAATCACTACGGTTGATGAACTGTGGCATCGTGTTGAATCTGCATGGGCATCTGTACCTGTACATGCAATCCAATCTCTGTTTGACTCAATGCCCAGGCGTATAACTGCTGTTATTACTGCCAGAGATGGTTGTTCTGGGTACTGATTTCTCAGGATCTATCCAGCCAAATTTTTTGAATATTTAATCACTTGTTATTTCTAGTATAATATATTTGTCCAATAAATATCATTTTGTTATCTGCATTTCTTCCTGGTGTAGCAATTTTAATAGCCAGTAGTGTATATTTGTCTATTATCAAAACATGTAAAGAGGGACCCTTTGCAAAATGGACTTCAAAACCATTCTTACAATTCTCAACTTTTCTTATGCTACTAAAATTAGTTTCAATAAAAGCATAAAAAATTTGTAATGGTAAAAATTACTAAAGTTACACAATATCAGATACATTTATATATATATTTATATATCTAAAGTTCTATTTAAAGGTTATACATTTTTTGAATTTTAAATTCTTATAAAAGTATTGTTTTATACGAAAATTACTTTATTAGTAATATACACCGTATAAGTAGTAGTACTTACAAAATACAAGGTACATAGTAGAACTAAAATATTTTCTAGTAGAGTATTTGATAAATTATTAATTCATACTTTTGTAGATTTTAAACAATACTCATAATAAATACAAAAATTTTTCGTCAAAGTTAGCTGCTATATAAAAATGTATACATACTTACAAATGTCTGTGCACTGATTACCTGAAACATAAATATAAAATTAAATAACTAAACAAAAAAAAATCTTGAACACAATTATCTGCTTACATTACACTGAGTTACAACAAGAACTGGAGATGATTTATCAGTTGAAAAGTACAAATAGTTCATTAAATCATGTTATTAAATTATTTTATGTCATAAATTATGATATAATATTTTTCTCATGTTATATATTTGTATACTTTTCTGTTTATGGTTTTCTCATGTGTTATAATAATCAATATAAAACATAAATAAAAGTATCTACCGTTCTCTTGGCAGTTTTTATTTCACATATTATATATGTACCAGATATAATAGTTATACATAAGAATATATCATAATAATAAAAATATATAATAATATATTGTATTATTCTATTATTAGATAATAATAATAATGTATTATAAATGTACTATTTATAATGCTATCGACATTCAATTGTCATTTATATCAGATTTTAGAATCAAGTTTCTCCTCGAAACTGTAACCTTATCGCATAAAAGAATTTTCAAAATAAATCATAACTGAGTAAAAAATCATCCCAACTTAATATTTCAGAATAAAAACGCTTTTTCCCTGTAATTTAATTGTTTATAGTTTACTCGTAATTTTTTATTTGATGTGTAGTTCTCGAATTTGAATTGAAATTAAAATAACATACATACAGTTCAAATGATTATTCACTATTGTAAGGGAAAAATTTTAATTTATTTACATGAATTTGATTATTTTTGATGTATTTTATCAAAAATAATTTATATGTTAAGAACATTTTATATTATATATGTACCACATATAATAGTTATGTATAAGAATATATCAAAATAATATTATATTATAAATGTACTATTTATAATGATATCGACATTCACTTGTCATTAATATTAGATTTTAGAATTATTATTACAAAACATACATTTTGTATAAATATTAAGATATTAATTTAATAAAAATATAATTCCTTATAGAACGGAGCAAGGAATAGCTCATCTAAGTGATGTGATGCCATTAGATATGAACAAAAATCGACTGAAATAAGAAATAAAAATATTTTTTAGGAGTTTTATTTTTACTCAAAAGCAATTGGCAATAATTGATAAAATCGTCTGGAGAATTTCCCTCCAGATTGTTTGGGAATTTTTTAGCTGTGTTCAGTCATGAATGCTGAACGAAGAGAAACTTCACCTGAAATTTGAAAATTAATTATTAATTGCCATATTAAAAGCGGAAAACCTATAAGACAAACTGCTGAAACAGTTAACTTGAGTCATTCAACAGTTTACAATATCATTAAACGACATAAAAAGAATCATATGATTCAGAATAAAAGAAGACATGGCCGCCCATCAAAGCTATTCAATGGAATAAAGCGAATTATCGTTCGAATTATTAAAAAAAAAAATCCAAGAAAGAGTGCTCCTAAAGTTGTTGCTGATTTACAAGCATTATATGGAGTAATTGTTAATCCTGAGACTTATTAGAAGAGTGAATCGATCTGCTGGATATCACGGTAGAGTAGCCAGGAAAAAATTCTTCATAGGTGAAAACAATAGGAAACTCAGACTGGCTTACGCATAATCCAACATAAATAAAAATACTGATTGCTGGAATAAAGTTATATTTGCTGATGAAAGTAAATTTAATATATTTTATTTTTACCGTAGAATCTTGGTGTGGAGAAAACCGAGGGAAGAATTTCCTAAACAGGATTTGGTGCCAACAGTAAAACATGGTGGAGGAGGAGTTATGGTATGGGGGTGTATGTCGTCCTCTGCAGTTGGTAATCTTGCTTTCATTGGCACTAAAATGGATCAGTACAAGTATATTGACATTCTAAAACAAAATTTGAAATCTTCAGCACGAAAATCGAACTTTCATAACGATTTTAAATTCTACCCCGACAATAACCCCAAGCACACTACTTTGAACTCTGGCTGCTGTATAAATGTCCTGAAATAATAAAAACACCACCATAATCTCCAGACTTAAATCCCATTGAGAATATTTGGTAAGAATTGAAATCAAGAATTCGCAAACACACCATTTCTTCAAAACAACAATTAAAATCGGTGCTTCAAGAAGAATGGGGTAAAATCACTCCAGAAATCACAAAAAAAAAATTAGTCAAATCCATCCTAAAAAAGTTAAATCATGTTTAAAAAGTAAAAGAGGAAATCCAATAAAATATTAAAAACCTTTTAAAAAGTAAAATTTTTGTATAAATATTTGATGGAAAAGTAAGTGTCCCATCACTTATGTGAGCTTTTTTTTGCTCCGTTCAAAATAAATGCATTTTTATTTAATTAATATTTTAATATTTTGACAAAAGGTATGCTATGTAATAATTGCTACTAACTTTAAATTTGAAAAACGCCCACAAAAAATTTGTCCATGTATTTTTAATTTATTTTATTAGTTTCCTTTTCTAAAACATAAGTGTCCCATCACTTTTGTGAGACACTGTATATAAAATAGCTGTTAAAAAGTCTCACAGAAATCGTTTGCACAATTTATTCGATTCGAGTGGTTTCGACGTTCAACTTCCCTCACGACGCAACTCGGAAGAATATTGTTACTTTCGAAAAGTGGTTTTTCTCTCTATGACAAAGTTTCATTAACATTTAAACTTTATTTTATCATCCATTTCCCTTTATAAAAGTTTAGGTTATTAGTTTTTATTTAAAATTGTGATTATGTTTTTCCTTTTATAGAAAATAAAATGCTTTCAATTTATTCAAATTTGCATATAGAAAATGCATGATTTTACACTTCCAATATACACTTAATTTTAAAAAATAAAAATTTATATAAATAAATTAAATTTAATGAATATTTTTGTGGGTTTGATAGTATATTTTCTAAAATTAGTTTTCTATTGTGGATAAAAAGTCTTCAATAGAAAATAACTTTCAAATCAATTTTCCTAAATTAGACAGGGTATGCCTGAAAATCAGATATAAATTATACGTAACTCTTCCATCACAGCAAAAAGAAAAATATTTACATAAAAGTTGGATCCATAATCCAAAGAATGTGGTTTTAAAGTAATGGGACTGATATTCAAAAAAAGGGAAGTGATATCACTATTAATAAAGCTTACTTTCTTAAGTTATCCCATTCCCTAAAAGAAGATAGTATTGGTTTTTGACGTAGTTCTCTTGTTTGGCGTGATCTAATATAGCTCTACACTAAATTTTAAAAATGACCTTAAAGAATATTTAGCATACACTAAATTATAGATTAATTTAGTGCATGCTAAATATTCTATAATTTAGTGTATGCTACATATAATTAGACATAATCATTTACAATTACACTATACTAGAATTTCACTAAGGTGAAATGGCTAAATCTGAGCTGAACTACTGACTTCTGAAAATGTTGTTCAACCTCCATTCCATTTTCTAATGTTCATGCTCAAACTTACCATTTCGGAAAGCGAAATAATAATCTCTGTACAGCATGTATAGCCAATAATTATTCAGTCCCATTTGCATAAGCATTCTACATACATAATACGTATATTATATTGAATAATATAAATTTAAATAGGTGATTGCATACCTAATAAAAAAAGGAAGATGAGTTTTTTACCTGAAAATTGGCACGTATATATGCTATGATCCTGTAAAGATTTTCTATTCGCTTATAATTCTCCATTCGGTAGAAACATTCTTCCCCTGATAAAGCGAAACTCAGTCTCCAGGAGCGAATTTCTGGAAAGCCTTGTATGGGGAATGTTTAATTCCAAAGGTACACCTTGGTGGAGCAGGTTTGTGAAATTTAACCTAAATTTAAATTAACATGTTTCAAGAAATGAACTAAATGTGTTAAATTTAAGATATTTTTATATATGAGATAGCTTCTAAAATTTCTATGTTCTTAAACAGCACTGATTCTAAAAAAAAAAAAAATGAAATATTTTTTTTATATAACTAGAAAATATCAAATTGTAATTTTTCCTTGAAATTACCGTAATTATTGTCACTCATTTTTAGAATCAACTTTTGAAGTCATAAACTTCCAATAAGAGAATTAAAAATACAAAACTTCTTGTGAAACTGCCCACTTCTGATAATTATACCATTCTATATATTTGTCCATAAAATTAATATTAGCTAAAAAGAAGTGATTAGAATTAGAAAGTCTTGAACACTCGGCTACTGATACCATTCTGCGTGTTTGTAGTGCTTTGAAACTTGAGTATAGCATTATTGTTAGATGTGTGAAACTTACTTCATTTCCTTACTTCATCATTGCTTTTTTTTCCCCACTATTTTTTAACTAAGCAATAATTTCTCAAAAGAAAATATATATACAACATTTACAATTTCAATACAGTGAACAATTTTTTAAAAAAATAGTAAAAGTGATTACAAAATGCAAAAATTTCCAATTTAAGGTACTTTTCATACATTTAAAATTACATTTATTTATTTTACAAATGCCAAACACTAGCTCTTAAACCATTAATCCATCGACTCTTCTGTACTTCTTAATAATGTTCTCATATTGAGAAAGTACGGTACAGTAATTTTAAGGCTCAAAAATTATTGGTTGGTTAGAGTCACACAAAACACAGCTTGGGGAATCCACCGCTCCAATTCTGTTGGGATAGTCCTGTAATGTCCATTCAATCCTCCAAATATAGAGCATTTGAAATTACTTAATGATCATTTTAAGTTCACAACTTGGTGCTGTAGCAAAAATTCTGACATGTTGTCCTACTTAATTATTTTGACAGCTCTTGGTAAACTAATAAATGATGTTTTTTATTTTTTTTTAAAAAAAAATGTTATAATTAAAAGTGGAAACTTGATTTTTTTTGAACAAACTTGACAAACCAAGAAAAATCGTAAAATTCCTTTTTATATTCAAATATTATAAAAAATAATTGATAAAATGTTTCATTTATCGAGAAAAGAAACAGATACTGTTTCATTTTTTGCAATCGATTGTGCGTAAATGGACATAAAACGATACGATATGTAAGCGAAAAAGTGTATGTGCACAGCTAAAAATATCATATTAAAGCAGTTACTGAGATACAGAAGTAATGGACTATATGACATAAAACCTAATTTTTGATGAAAATATTGGCATTGTTTTTGCTACTGAAAAAGGCAATTTTTGAAATATTCGAAGATTTACAATTTTCGAGTTTTTCAAAAGTTGATTAAAGTCGCCAATAAAGTACGCGTTAAAGCAAAAAAGTCAAAAATCGTCTATTTAATTTTTAATACACTTTGGTTTGTTTTATAATAGATTACTTACAAAATTTATAGTAGTAAGACATGAACACAGGTACACTTAATTTTGTTCTATCATTTGCCTGAAAAAAATTTTTTTCTCTTTATGACTATTGTTGGTTAAATTTCAGCACAGTGACTCAAACTTGTAAGATGGTAAAAATCTTATCTAAAACCAGAATTTATCAAATCAATTTATATTTTTCTAGAATTATTATATCACATTCGCTTTTAGTAAAACTTCAAAGGAAAATTTTTACAGTATCTTCGACCTGTGACGCTAATATGGATTTTATCGACTCCTTTCCAAATAGTTTTTCGTTAACTTTTATTGCTTTTTTATAACAATTTTCTCTCTTTTGCAGTTTAAAAGTCCACTTACGTACAGTGTTGATCTTTCCTGAGGCCACTGTCGCATGTGTACCGAAAGGAGTCATACATTCGGTACAATACCTTGAAAAACATTCAAGATGAATTACAGATTCCTTAATTACATGTAAATTAAATTCCTCTTCTGTAACTTTTTAAATAGAACACTTTCAAGAAAATTTAAAAAAATCCCATATTTATCAAATTTTTAAATAAATAAAGCTGAAAAATTATTTCGGAAATTAAAGTATTAAGTAAGAACTTTTCTATGTATTTATATTTCCAAATATATATATATATATATATAATTTCAATATTTCTTGAAAAATTATAGAACTAAAACAATTGTTCCAACTTAGTTTTTTTTCAACAATAACTCAACAACAATTTATGAAAAATTCTTTATTACTCAGTAGCAAATTTATAAAATTTCTACGTTTTTTCTAAGAGGAATATTTTGAAAGTTCTTCAATTTTTCTGTTTCGTTTACTTGATAAATATCTCAAAAAGTCATAGGATTTCATTTTTAAAGAATATGTTTTTAATAAAACTTTAAATGCAACTGAATCATCAAAGACAAATTCACAAAATCGTATAAAAATTTTTATTTTATTTTTTATTACATTTTAATGAAAATATAACACATTTCATATCTGTGGATCAAGTATTTTAATTTTAAAAAAACTACAATTTATATTCTGAAAATATTAAATAATTTCTGTATAAAAATATTTCTATATATATTCTTTTTATTTCTTCAAAAATAGTTTCTACAAAATTAGTAAGAATTAAACCTACATAAAAAACTAACATTCGTTCATTTAATGTGGAATTAGCATAGAATTTACATATAAATTCAATGACATTATCTGCAATTTACATTATCTGCAATTTACGCTATAAATTCAATGATCTTCTAATTAATTTTCAGTTTCTATTGCGCGTCAAGTAAATGGAACATTAAGTGTTGCTTATGAAGCAGAAAAACTTACCTTGAAAGAATCCATACCGACATTATTAAAAGATTTTAATTTTCCATTTTTTTTTTCCAAATCTCGAAAGGTTTTATTTTTTGTATTTATTTTCTCTTTCATTTACCGTATTTTTTTTATTTCTCGACAGTTAAAGAATTGCTTAATCTTGTTGAATTGAATAATCACTCCAAAATTTCAATGAAAATGAATAGGCGCAAATGTGATTTTTATTGACATTTGCACAGTATCGAATTTTATAAGCAAGTACAGTATCAATTACAGAACTTAAAATTTCATTTATATGTTTATTAATTAGTTATCATTTGAGCCGAAATAATGCAGTCAAAAGCCATAGATTATTTTGATCTCCTCCTATTGCGTGTGCAAAACATTTCTGACATTTATTTAAGCTTTCCAGCATCGCTTCCCAAATATACCCGGGGGATTAGGCTACAATCCGTTTTTGCCCATGGGAGCAGCCCTGGATTTGTCAGCAAAGCTGGTTGTCGGAAATTCCTTGAAGTCTCTTGACATTCTTGGACTTACGGAACTTCTTGTTAATTAGGCTAAAATCTAAACGCCAGCTGTTGCTACAGAAACTTAATAAATATTTTGTTTCCCTATACAGCTATACATTTTTTACCATTTTGCTTAAAAGTTATATTTTTGGAGAGTTTTGTCAAAAATACTTATGTTTTTTTTTTTTTTTTTTTTTTTTTTTTAAAAAAAAAAAAAGAGAGAGAGACATAAATTAAAAAGTTCTCGAAGCATAATGGATTTTTTTATTTAGGCATTCTAACTTTGTAATACTTATACACTGCAACCATGTATTGTTTATTTACATTTCCTATCTAATGGTACTGATGGAATTCTAAAACATTTATATAGTTACATGTGTAATATAATAATGTGGAGTAATATAATCTTACAATAAAATTTCACAAAAATTTTAAATTACTATGTATTATTTTCACAGTATCTCTCTCTCTCTCTCTCTCTCTCTCTCTCTCTCTCTCTCGTGAATAATATTAATTTATTATCCAAAAATATTAATTGGTAGTATTATTACAGAGAATGTGGAAATAAGAGAGAGTGGAAGTTTCATATTGAACTCTAGCACAGTAAAATTTATAATATACACAGATAAAAAAATAATAGAACAATGAACAATAACTATGAAAAGATATTTGAAAATTGAGTTTATGTGGAAATTTAACACTTCTCACATCAAAGCAAGCATTATTTTCCTCTGGGGTTATTCTGAATAAGTACGTATGCAAAGATATAGATAAAACAAAACACAAATTCACTCTTATTTATATATTATATAACACACGAAACAACAAGAAAATATTAAAATCTATTTTAAAATATGATCAAACATAAATTTATGGAAGAAATGAAACATAAATACATTCAAATAAAGGAAAGATATATAAACAAAGAGAGAATAAACTAAAAATACACAAGAAAGTATATAAATTAGAAAAATTGAATACGTATACTGTTATATTATATCCCGGTAACTAGAATTTCCACTTCTTACTTAAAGTGATGGTGCACACATTATGCAGTGGGTCACCCAATGGGTGTGCCATCGGGGACCTGAAAGTGGATCTTCATAATTTAGAAGTAGAAAATAAGCAGAAGCCTCCCAAACTTAGACTGCTATTCCCAGTGGTATCATTTCACTTGGAGGACATTGCGATCACGATGCATTCTATGGTCAGTAAGGATATGAGCTCACTAGCTGCTGATAACAAGATCATTCTATCTAACCAAGCTATATATATACATAAATATATATATATATGCCAAGCTGACTTGGCTTTGTTTGGAGAAGCCGGGAAAACAACCCGAAGGATTCCGTGCGGAGGAAGACTACCAACAAGAGAGCTGGTTAATACTGAAAATGACCTCAAGATACTGAAATTTAGGAACTGGCTAAATGTCGCACTGCACAGACTAAGCTGGAAAAAGCGTGCTGTAGAGGCAACTAAGACCTGTAATAGGTTGTTACATTATTAAAGGAAAAGATTACATAGACGAGGGTCACTCTGACATTTTTGAGATACAACTAGATTTTTAAAGTTATACTTACAAAATTTTGGGTTTATTCAAAGTAGTCTCCACTAGCATCAATGCACTTTTGTACACGAATTTTCCACAGATTAAATGCCTCAAACCATTCATTTCTTGGAATAGATGAAAAAAAAATGCATTTATAGCCACATCAATTTCTCCTTCTGAATGACGTCCACATAAGTACTTTTTTAGATTAAAGAATAACCAAAAATCGCTCATAGCTAGATCAGTTGAATACGGCTGATGTTCGATCACTTTAATTTGTTTTTGTTTAAAAAACTCAACTGTTAATCCGGCTCTATGTGAAGATGCATTGTCATTGTGAAGCATTAGTCCCCTAACATTCAGTTCTTGTAGAATTTCTGGCAGACATTTAGTGGTATACCAGTTTGCTGTTATTGTCTCCTATCCTTCCATCTTGATGGCTTTGACCAATCTCGTACTTCTGAAGAAAACGGCATACATCAATTGTTTTCAGTGCGCGTTGTTTTTTCACCATTGTCGGCGTGGGATCATCTTCAAAGACCCATACTTTGCTTTCTTGACGTGTTGGAGCGTCAAAAAACGGTATGTACGTTTCATCAGCTGCTACAATTTTAGAAATGATGCGGTGGCCACCATCGTTACAAATTAAGAATTACTTTACTGATTCTGACACGCTCCTCTTTTTGATGCTCAGTTAGATTATAGGGAACCCAACGGCAAACTATATTTCTCATATGTAATTTTTCATGAATGATTTTGTGTATGGCTGCTTATCCAATGTTAAGTTCCTTCTGTATCATTTGATAGGTGCAGAGATTATTATCCATTAACATTTTTCGTATGGCAGACACTTTATCTGGGATTACTGCTGACGGCGGCCTTCTTGTGTGTTCCTCATCCTGAAGAAAATTGCGACCTCTTCTAAATTCTCTAAGCCATCTGAATACAGTAGCACGAGCTGGAGATTCATCACCAAATGCTAATTGCAATCATTGAACGCATTCTTCTTGACTTAATCCTGCTTTAAAATCGTAGAAAATCATAGCGCGAAAATGTTCTCGCGTCAACTCCATTTTCTCTTCTGTTTAAAATTTATTCTACGCTAAACAAGTTGAAGTAAGCCAGTAAAAAATCGTTTTCTGTGTTAAAATACTTTGCATTTTAAAATTAAACTGTTTTTTTTTAAATTCTCGTCTGCGCGTATCTCAAGAATTTCAGAGTAAACCTCGTATGTATGTATAATATATACATATATATATATACAAAGAGAAAATATTTGTAGAAATTTTTTTCACAATTGTATTTATTAATTATAAAATTACCTTTGATAAACTTAATACAAAAGATATATTAACGCAGGTCTCAATTTTGAGCGTGACATAGAGTCTATTGCAAATTTAATAATCAGTAGTCATCTTATTGTTAAAATAAATCTTCTGAAGTAAAAATCAGCTCAAAATTTGAAGAACATATACTAACTTCAACCATTATATTGAAACCTAAACTGAATCCGAGTCAATCGATATAGCCATAAAAAACTTCTAATTCAAATAATAACATATTTCTTTATGGTTAAATAATAATCGAATACGAATTACAGAAGAGCATTCATTCATCTTACCAAATGAAGTTCGTTGGAGGCAGGGCCAGGTGATTCTGCACACGTTCTCCGAGAAAATGTCTTACTGCCAATTGTGTAGGCAGGAGGTCTCTCTTTGTTAACGTCAGTTGGTGGAAGCTTGTAGGCTGCGGGTCCCGGATTCTGCATTTTAAAGGCATAAGTGATACATGATACAAAATAATTGAGGATTCCTGTATCGATACTTAAAATCAATACCGAAATTCTATAATATCTTAACAGTGCTTAGATTTTTTTTAATTAAAATAATAATCAGAAGTATGACTTACCACAGAAATTCCCTCAGCGTCTAACTTTTCACCTATTTTATATGCTGGTCCTACAACATAGGGTGTTTTCACTATGCCCATAGTCTCCGGAAGAGTATATGAGCTGGGATCTGAAAAAAAGTGCATTTATTTATATTTAACTCGTTAGGGACATTAAAAGTTTTCTTCAGTTTCACTTTAGTACTACAACTAAAGCATTGAACTTGAATAATAAATGTAATTTCGGAACATTGCTTTATAACTTCCTCATAAGAATTTTTGCTGAACTTGTAGAGAACAAATGTATAAAATATAAGGAAATTTTATTTTGAATCAGTAGTTTCAATTATTCCTTTTTAATTTAGAGTTTGATTTTAGTCAGATGATCTTTGTATTCATAAAATGTATCCATTAATTTCCTGGAAAATCAGAAAGTTATATTTATCTATCACTTATAATTTTATTTTATTCCTTGCATACATACACAGAGTGCATTTCTGGTTAGGGGGAAGTGGGAATTATTTCAAGAATAGATTAATGAATAGGTAATTTTTTTGCATACCCAATCTGCAAACTACAGTCTATTCAAGACTAACAAATGCATGAGAAGGCAAAAAAGTTCTAATAATTAACAAATCTGCAGATTGTGAACGTTCAGTCTGATAAAGTAAGTAGTATTTTTCACAATTACTTTCCACCTGAATACCAATAATAGATATTTTTACATTTACTAGGACAAATTATTTTATTTTACGAAAAATAAAAATATTTCTGACAAAGTAAAATCTATTAACATTTAATTTTATTGAAATCGATATCTTAAATAAGTTCTACAAATACTTGTCTTACTTAACGAGGTGATACATATTATAGTAAAACTTCAATTATCCGAATTTATTGGTACCGGATTCTGTACTGTAAACATCACATTTTCATCAACTGCTATTGGAAATCCATGGTCTGTGTGAAAAATAATCATAATTCATTCTCCTATATCTTCAGCACTAAATTTTGAACATCCAGGAATTCCTTAAAGAATGTTTCTGAATTCTACAAGTGACGCGTCTCATTCGCATCTTTTCCTTTTCCTTCGCTTTAATTTTCCTCAACTTTTTTTGTTGTTCTCTTTTTCCTTTTCAGTCTAATTTATTTTTCTGAAATTCTAAAAGCGATTCGGATTGCTAGTAATTCCGATAGACGGAGTTCGAATAATGAAGTTCTTCTTCTTCTTTCTAATCCCTTTGATCTGAAATCAGAACAGATACATGAGATAGTCTGTTTTTAATTTCAATACAGGCAAACCGGACTCCTTTGGGAAATCCTCACGAAGTAGACTGGTGCAGTCTAAAAGATGTTTGGGACTGGCCTCTTCAATGTGGCATTTGGTGCAAACTCGGAAGGTCTTGGCACCATTGGAAAATGGAAGGGTTTTAAATGTTTAGTACACTGTCGAGCCAATTCAGTTTGGTCTCTCCTGTCACCGACTGAGCCAATCAATGTACCAGGACCCTTACTTATGTACCATGGGTGTTCTGGTGGATGCCTCCTAGGGATGTTTATTATGGCCTTGCTTAATGAGTACTTCTCAAGGTAGGTTAATGGAGACTCCTTAGTAAGTGGCATGGCAGTTCCCTCTTTTGCCAATCCATCTGCCATTTCATTGAAGATATAAGTGAAGTATTCATAGCCAAGGGGTAAATAAGCAGCTTCGTTTAGTACAAAATACCTGGAGCACCATAGGGCTGAAGTCTGACTTTGCTCCTACGCCTGTTATCTGCGGATCAACAATACAGCGCTCCTAATATGGAGAACTGACGCCGGAATTCGGATCGGAGTTTTCCTTCTTCTAGGTATCCTTTTTGGTCTGGCTCCTACCCAATAAAAGCCTGTCCGGCAAGGGCGATCCTACCAGTAGCTAAGCTACCACCGGCATAGCTCTCTGAGTTGCTGGAGCACGCAAGCCCACCCACCACGACGAATGAAAGTTATACCTATTTATTATAGCTACTGTATTAATTTTTTCAAATTTCTGCTTGGCTCTGCAAACCTAATATAAAGAAATTTAAAGGATTTACAAATTTAATTTTATTTAAATATTTATGAATAACATTTTTTAAAGAACTTATTTCTAAATTCTTTACCAAGATATGGACAATGTTTGAATCTATCACCGTTTTCATAGCACGAAAAACAATCCTTGAATCGCTCCTTTCATTATTAATAAAATTTTAACTTTTTTTTTTTCCTGTCAAAATGTTTTTTAGGCCTTCCACTTTTACGTTTATTATTTACCGCAAATTAATTTTGATCAACAATTCTCGCAGTTTTAAAATTTGTTCACTAATAATTTCATGCATATAATTCCCATTGTTAAATTTTGAATTTTTTTTTTTTCCTTTGCATGATTTTTTATTTCTGAATGAACGCTTCAATCAATTTTGACCAAACATGAGTGAATTGTTCTCGCATTATATAAATTAAAAAAAAAAACAAGTATTAATAAATGCGCATGTTACATATAGAATACTTATTTTTCAATTGATTACATATAGAATACTTATTTTTCAATTGATTACATATAGAATACTTATTTTTCAATTGATTACACATAGAATACTTATTTTTCAATTGATTACATATAGAATACTTATTTTTCAATTGATTACATATAGAATACTTATTTTTCAATTGATTACATATAGAATACTTATTTTTCAATTGATTACATATAGAATACTTGTTTTTCAATTGATCTGTAAGAATAAATATTTTAAAACTTAGAGTCACTTACATTTGATTTGCATAAAATTTCGTTTAAACTTAATTATTCAATTGAAAAACGCAATTACATTTTTATAATTATATCTATAATTCATATAATTTTTCACGAGTTTCTTGGTACTCATTATAAATTCTTTTCACAGCGCATTTTTATCACAATTATTTGTTTTATATTTTGATTCTCTAAACATAAGAATACATATAAAAAATAATATTTCATTTTAAACCTATTTTTTCATTTAGTTAATCTTCCAAAAGTAATAAAGTATTATACAATATCTCCACCTTTATCATATTTAATAATTTGTAATAATTTCAATTCTCAAAAAACTTTTTAACGTTTTCAAAAATGCGATTCCATATTACGTTTTGCTTTTTGTTCGAAATGTCTTTCCAATTTGTATCATTCGATTTTGTTTTTGAATTTTTTAACTATACGATAAACTATTATCTGTACAAATTTTAATACTGTTTTTATTATATTCTTTGTCCTTGAAAATTAATCTTTTTAAATTAATAAATTTATTACCTTAGGTCCTCAATATCTGTTATTCCAATTAAGCTGACTTTTTTACTCGTATTACAATCAAAGAACGACATAACTTCGTAACTTTTAATTTACATTTTGTTTTCAACTTAAAGTTCGTAAATATATCTTCAATCAGTTAGTTAATGCATGTATTAACACCTGTATAACTGTTCATAAATTTATTTTTTATTGTTTATCGTTGCATATAAAGATGGCAGACAATTTTCAGTTGTTTTAATTTTAAATTATATTTGTTGAGAAATTACTGTCTTTTGTAAAAATCAGATTTTTAAAAATTCTTTCATCAAATAACCATCCCTTAAAGCAAAAACAAAATAACTCTTATTTCCTCCACAATTTTTATAGCAAATTCTTTTCTGCTTATGTCATTTTCCATTATTGTATAAATACAAAGCATTCATTCAGTTGTTTATTTACATTGTTTTTGCATAGCAACTTACAATGCTTTTTTTTTATATGCAACTTACTTTACAACAAACGTTTCATGATAAATTTATCTAACTTTATAGCATCAGATAATATAAAGAGTTTTCATAACTCAAGATATTCCAAACTCACACAAATTCATAGTATTCCAAATAAAATATAAATTAATTATTAATACAAGAGAGAGTACAACAATGAATATTCTAATTTAAATGAAATCTGGGAATTTAATAAAGCTGTACTTAAAGAATAAATTAAAATAAATGCAAATATAACCTGGTGCAGTTATGTAATGTGCCTTTACTGTCTTAGGCCTCATGGTGAATGCTGGGGCCTTAGGATATACGAGGGCATCACTGTCCCCCCTGTTATACTTGTCAGGCCCTGGAGAACGGAGGGTTGTTAATCCCTCCAGTTTATTTCCAATGACAGGAGCATGGCATTCGTCTTTACCCTTGTTTGTCAGTGACCTAGTGTTATAAGCAGCTGGTCCTGGAGTTACCGATGTGTATTGGTGCAAATCTCTAATGTATAAGGAAAAATTAAAATATTTGAGAACATCGCTTCTGAAACTAAATCATATACTCTAAGTTCAATGCTTATAATGAAATTCATGGTACAAAAATTTGATGCATAGTTTTCAAATTCTATATTCAAATTAAATTTACAAAAAAAATATTAGAAATTTATATATCACACTTTTGACATACTTCAAAATTCGAAGAGGCGACTATTGTTTTATATCTGAGGTATGGATTAATAATTCGCAGCCTACAGGCCAATTGTTGTCCGTTAAATTTATAATGGGAAATTCGAATGAGTTTGTATGAAAAAGGAGTTGCTGTCATAGGTTTAAAAATTATAATGGTGAAATAATCTTACATATTTCACCATCAATGTATAATTTAATAGGTTGGGGAAAAGAAATCCATTATTTTTTCGGTAGATTGCTGTAGTGATTGATATTTTCATAAACTATCAATCAAAGCATTTCAAATTTATGCTCGTTATCAAAGTGACATTTCATCCAAAAAAAATTCTTTCGCTGTTTTTTGTTTGGCCATCCACTTGTGAATTACAGGGTGTTAAAAATAGAAGTCAACAAAAAGAAAATTCAGTATATTTTACAGTTTTTCTTTGATAAAGGCGAAAATGCACGCCAGGTGGCTGAAATTGTGATTGGTGCTTATGGTGACGATACTGTAATAGATAATTACGTGCAACTTTGGTTTCGTCTATTCCATTCAGGTGTTTTTGATGTTAAAAATTCACCTCGCACAGACAGGTTCGTTGTCGAAAATGTCGATAAAATCACAGGAATAGTCGAAGTTGATTGGCACGTTTCTGACTTTAGTTCCCAGGCGATGCTATGACTACTGTCTTAGTATTTCCCAGAAACTAAAGATCGGCCATAAAACAGTTTTTAACTATTTGCGCAACGTTAGATTTAAAAAAAAGTTCGATATTTGGGTGCCTCACCAATTAACACCAAAAACATGATGCATCAAATTTCCATCTGCAAAGCCTTGGCTAAACTGAATGAAATTGACCTATTTCTTAACGGATGGTGACTGGGGATGAGAAATGAGTCACATACGACAATATATATTGTGCGAAAACGATCGTGGTTAGAGGGCGGTGAAGCAGCCCAAACGGTGGCCAAACCAAGACTAACGGCCGAAAAGGTTCTGCTGTGTATTTGGTGGGACTGGAAAGGAATAATTTATAATGAGTATGGCCAAATACTAAATTGAGATCACTACTATCAACAACTGGACTGTTTAAAACTAACGATTGACCAGAAATGGCCAGAATTGGCCAACAGAAGAAGTTTTGTCTTCCATTATGACAACGCCAGGCTACACACGTCTGTAGTGACTCGCCAAAAACTCTAGGAGCTTTGTTGGGAAGTTTTAATTCATTCACCATATAGTCTAGACCTGGCACCAAGCAATTATTATCTTTTTCTCGCATTGCAAAATTTCCTGGGTGATCAGAAACTGAGATCAAGAGAAAATTGTGAAAATCAATTACTAGAATTTTTATCCAATAAGGACTATTAGAAAGACGTTATACAGCTACCTTTAAAATGTCAACAAATTATACTAGAAAACGATGCACATTTGACCCAAATCGGAGAATCCGTAACATGTTAAATAAAATCTTGAATTTTACGCAAAAATAGTAGATTTTTTTCCCCGACCTATTACTTTTTAGTTTTCATTTCTCAATTTTCACAAATATTAAGAATTTTAAGCTATATAAATATCGTGAATGAGGCTGATTAAAATTTTATGAAATTTAATGCGGGTCTTTATAGAAACAACTCATTCTGTTATATCTCTTCAAAAACTAAATTTCTACACATTGGTATGTCATATAAAAACATCAAGATAAAATCAGTTAACTTATTTCACACATACAATCAGAATTTCCTTAAATCATCTGTGTTCTGTTTTAAAAATAGATATACAAATTGTTTCTCAGTATTTTCGATAATAAGTTTCATTCAACATAATAAGTTCAGCAACAAAAGTATTTTATTAGTTAAACCATTAATAATATAATTTGGAGGATTTCTTTTAAGTTTTGAATACACTTTACTTAATTTTAAACGTATATAAATATTTTAAAATTTATTCAACTTAAGATCAACTTTTTTTAGTTAGTTAATTGAAAATAACTTCAATTATTAAAAAAAAAACTATGTATATAAAATTATAGGTATTTTAAATATTGTTGAATGTTTAATTTCACTTTTTTCAAACAAACTTTACACTTGAAAGTCACAAATAGATAAATATTCTTCTAATAATTGCTATCGTGAAGACATATTTCAGCAAAAATTAAGAGAAGAAATAGAAAAAATGTAATTATTTCGAAATATCCAGAATTATAAATTGGTAATTCTTACTAATCCAGCAATTGGTAAATTTTAGTGATAACAGATTCTTCAAAATTTACTATAATTAATAAAAATATAAATTGTAGAAAAGTTTTTTTTTAATGATTATATAGAACAGCACAGTGGCTTATCACCTTTTCCTATACAAATATCAATTATCAATATTTATGGGCAGTTTTTGAGATCTCAGAGCTAACAATGCTTTGATACTTTGTATCTTTGCCAGAAATGTACTTAGTAACCGAATTGATCTTGCTTGATGATTCAGTGAAACTCCATAAAAGAACCCCGAGTTTAGAGGGTCTTAGATATTCCTTGGATCAAATGTCTCTCTGCTGACAGAGTGTGGTGTGGAGATGAGAAAGCAAAAATTGTTCACCGTAACAGCAGACTATGTTTTGAAATTAAGAGGTGATTAAAGATCATAGTGGTCATCCAACTGAAGTGATGATGAATCATCTGTCATTTTAGTTTCAAGAAATTAATTTGGCCTGTTAGAATTGAACATGTCTATTTTATTTATACTGTTTGCGCTTATTTGACTCGTAGTTTTTTTTAGTTTTTTTATTCACTTTTAATAAAAACTACTCAATGTATTTTAACATTTCTGAGTAAATTTCAAAAACATTTTAATTGTTTTTGTGATTACTGAATATAACTTTACAAGACGATTTTGAGTCACTAGCCAAATCTTCTCCTTCGTATGTGAATATCCTATGCCCTTGTGTAACTAAGACTGTCTAATAATGTTATTTTCTCATGTAAATGTATGCAATTTTAGTTCCAATATTGGGTTACATCATAGAAAACGCCCTCTGCTGGCACTTTCTTTTTGAGAGAACTATAAGCCAACAGACTTGTATTTACCACTTCACCAATGGTCACCTAAGGAGCCTCAAATATGTGCAGTGTCCAAAGACTTTTAGTCCATGCACAAAATGTAAACCTAAACAGGCATCGCCAGAGAATATCTTGAGCTGCTTGAAATTTGACTTGGAAGAGGCTTTTTCAAAGCCCCTTATGTTTTTGGATTTCCTGGCTGTTTATGGACATGTGGAGTTGGTTTAATATTGGAAATGGACCATCTTGGATCAGTAGCAACAACAACAGAAGTTGCACTATCATGCAAATAATTAAAAAAAAAAAGTTGTGTGATGAAAGTATTCGAAAATTTTACCTTATTCCAATCTTATAAGCAGGTGATTTTACTTTCCGTACATCAGTACCTTGATCACCTAATTTAAAACAAGAGTCACATTTACTAATTATTTAATGTAAGTGCATCTATGTACCTAAATACAGTTACTAGTCACGTTTATGAAAGCGAGAAAAAAATGGTAATAGAAAAAGTTTCATTTTTTGCTTTAAAATACAACTGTGGAATATAAAATGTAATTCAAATTGTCTGCCGGAAAAGACATTTACTTAATGAATTCATATTAAAAAAGGATCTCTTCAGTCCTAGGCTGGCTAAATATGGAAAATTCAGTCCCCTAATATGTTGTATTCTCAAAGCTCAGCACTAGTTCTTTATGATATAATCAATTAAACTTTTTCGCTTAATTTTTTCTCTAATGTACATGATTAATTTAGTCACTCCATATAGAATTGTACATACTTAAAATTCTTATAACCACCGCAATCTAAATTATTTTACTACATCATTTTAAAGAGAGAGAGAGAGTTACATGTAATTGATAAGCTTGAGAGATACTTAAATTTAGGAATTTTTAATGGTCTGAAATTCCCTATTTGCTTTAAAATTCAAATCTTCAAATGTCTTTTCCTCAATTTTGAATCCTTAGCTAGAAATCTTCCCATCTAAATTTCTACAATGTTTAAGAAGACTTGTTGTGGAGGAGTTTCTCATAGCATCATTGCATACAAGTTATAATTAATATTTTTAATATACAATTATTCTCAGCCTTCACCTCATTATGCAAATCTTTCTAAAAACAATTTACCTCTAGTTTTTTTTTAATTCCAGCTTTATAATTTATTTTATATATATAAATTTATATCTTAATAATTATATAAATATATACAACGAGTAAAATTGTGTTCAGATTTATATTAACATTTTTTATAATATACCAACATATATTTAATATATTTTCCTCCATTTTTAAAAATGGGAATTTCTTTCCAAAATAGTTATTAAAGTACACTTCTTCCGTTGTCAACTATACTCGCAATGGATCCAAATGCATTATAATTAAGCATGTCTAAGTTCTTACCTAAAGTCATAGGTAAATTCACACCAGCCGGACCAGGGCCTTTAATAGATGCTGCAACAGCTTTAAGAGGTTTCGTGGGTCTCCATTCCCTTTGGTAAACATAATAGCTTAGATATTTTCTATTTCCGGGCTGCAACAGAATTAATGGTTTAAACTTCTGCAATAAATGATTAGCAACAAGGGATACAAATTACTTAAAATATAATAGCCGTGGTGGCCTGGTTGCTAGGGTCATTCGTTCTCGTTATCAGAAAGGAGTGAATACGAATCCTGACCGAGGAGAAGATCCATCACATTGATCAATGGTGGTTAGGACGCTTTCAGTTGGTCGTGATCGCTATGTTCTCCATGGGAAATGATACCTCTGGAGTTGGCAGGTCAAATATGAGGGTCCTCTGCTTGGTATTTGCCTTTAAATTATGAAAAAACTACCCACTTTCAGGTCCAAGATGGAACCCACAATTTATAAGGTGCCATTACTCCCACCTCTTATGCCAAAAGGGCGAAACATAATGGCATTCACTGTCAATTGTGTTAGGAATTGAAATAAATAGAAATTATCCAACACTATTCGCATTATGTATGTAAATAAATATGGAAAGTACGAGATTGAGAAAAAAATATGCTGTAGATGTCAAAATTGATTATATAAATTCATTTCATCCACACAAGTCTGAAATATAATGAAAGAGCAGAGGATGTTAGCTGTTATTAAAAATAAGGAGTTATCATCGGAGTAGAAACTCGGTATATTCTGCCTATCATACCAATGTATCTTCGATTCAGTGCGCTGAAGAACAATGGAATGCTCTCAAACAGAACAATTCTTGCTCTGTTCAGAGGACTTGCACACCATGTAGAAAGTAGATTAAGATATACATCCGTTTTCCATAAGAACCTCAAGGTTGAAGGTTGAAAACCCAAAATAGATTTGCGTACAGAAAACTTGACTTAATAGCCTTGTGTACAGAATCTTGAAATGCAACGCTTATCCCGCGTTCGCCAAATATCGCTAGGGTTCAAGTACAAGTTCTTCCATTCTGATAAGCGAGATTTGACCACTAGGCCACTGTGAACTCAATTTCAAGAGATTTGAAAAGATATTCCAAGTAGTGCTATTCTTATGACAGAAATTCAATGAGTCCTGTATTAACTAAAACTAATTAAATCGCAGGCAAAGGAATTCTAATTGACACTGTAGATTATTAAAGGGAAATATCATAATGCTTAATAATCCTCTTGCCTGAACCTTTACCAGAGAAATACCTTCACTGCTGCGTTTTGCAAGTATCACATCTAGTAACCTTATTTCTGAAATACTTTTGATCGTAAATTTCTGTTCCTTCCAGTAACTGGCTATTCATCAATGATAACATTCACTATCTTAAGGATGCTATTACCAATAACTATCATTGGAATTAAGAACTTCATATGATGAATTGACGTGAAAAAAGATTATTTGAACTTGATATATAAAATACATAAGAATATTTTGATGAACAATTCGATGGTCCATGAATGTAACCTTGAACACTGGAGATAATTAGAAATTTACCCCCTACTAAAAATGGAGTTTCCTGAATTAAGTTTTTTTAATAGTTTGATAATGACAATATTTTGTTGCTACCCCCTAATCTGCATGTAGAAAAGATTCTAATTTTTATTGAGTATATTGATAATAAATATATGTATTTTTCTGTATTTTAACTTTTTTTTAAATATTTTCAAGATGAAATCAATTTGGGATTTGTCTTTGTGTATTTGTGTTTATTACTAATAAATGATTAGAATTTTTGTTATTAATTTATTTTCATCATTATGCATCCCTACTTATTTAGATTCTAAATCATCTAGTTGGTGAATTGTTGCATTCGTCATAATTATCTGTTGGCTTTGAATTTTGAAGATGAGGATACTCTCTTTGTAAATACGCAGTCTTTAGTTTTACTATATTTTTAGTTTATTTATAATTTTTTAACATTATATTTATTAAATTAATACTTAAATAATACCAAATACAAAATTATAAATGTACTAAGCACTATTAGTTAGAATAAAATATTATATAAAAATGATTTGATATGAAACTACACTAAAATAAAATCTGGATTCCAAAATCCAAATCTTAATAACTATAAGTTGATTATAACTTAAAATTATTCAAGGGAATCTCAAAAATAAAAATAAATTTTTCAGAAAATGCTTATTCATATAAGACAGTTTTTAAAATAAGAAGAGGTTAGATATAATTATAAAAAATATAGTAATTGTGTTGAAGCTAAAATATGCAACCTGTAAAGAGACTAAAAATTAGTGTTTGTAAGCAAGATTTCTAATTTTGTTGTGATACTTAATGAATAATTCATGAATGATCAATTTGTAATACTATCTATAAATTTGGTGACAGATTTGGCATTTTTTAATCAGAAAATTTGATATGCAAAAATATTATAAAACAAGACCTGTCCCAGCCATATAGAAAACGCCTGATGTCTAAATATGAGTCTAAAAATATAATCCACAATATATTAATGTGTTAGAATGCTTATAAAATTAAAAATCTAAGAAAGAGCAAAATATCTGCTCTTCATTTGACAGTAAATCAAAAATACTATTTTGTCGATCCAACTATGAGAGTATATATGCAAAATATTGGGAGATTAGGGATCCACAAAGAGGAAGAACAAATGACAAAAAAAAGTACTGCTTGCCACCATTTATCTTCATATATAACTATAGCTGAATTTATGTGATAAAAAATATTGGACAGCAAAATTCATTGGGACAGCAACGTGGCATTCACAATTTCTTTTGATCTTGTTCTTTGACTTCAATAAATTTGAAATGAAAATTAATTTAAATACTCTAGTTTTTTATTAATTGTTAAATTTGTAATTTTTATTTAGTTTTTAAATTTTAATGTTTTTTAGAATCATATATCTTACAAAATAAAAGTTTAGGTGGTTTACATGTAATAAATTTAATTTTCAGACGAAATTAAATTGCTCTGAAATATTTTTTAAAATGACTAAGAACAATTGATTGAATAAAGTGTATATGAATAATAAAAAATTAATGAAGTAATAAAACAATGAGATTTATTAATTCACTTATTTTTATCAGTAACATGCTTTGTTCCTTAAGTTATTCATAGACATTTTTAAAAATATATTAGAGTAAATTAATTTTATTTAAAAATTAAGTTTACTGAATCAATAACTTAAAATTCGAAGTAATGAAACGAAAAACAAAATAAAATTGTGTCATTTTAAAACATTAATCTATTTTTAAATGTTATTATCTGTGTCAAACATAAACAAGGTATTAAAACATGTCTAATTGAGAAAAGTAGCCTATTTTCTTTTTGTTTATTTTTTAAGAAACATATTTTATTTTATATATAATTTCATACTTCGTATTAGGTTCTTTTAAGTTTATTAAAATATCAAAATAGAAATGTATTTTGCCTTCCTTTTAAAGAGATATGAAGAATGCCATATACTTATAAAAGTTACTTTATCAAATTTCTCTTCTACTTATTATCAGGTGATATTTTCTCAAAAAAATTATGTCTTATGAGTAATCTTTCAAAGAAAGAAGTTTTACTTGAGCGTACATAAATCTCTGTATCGAAATTTTAGAACATATTTTCAAAATTGGAACATTTCAGAGTTTATTTGGGATGTTTATAAATATTGTATAAAAATTAAATATTTGTCAAAATTCATAAAAAATACGTGAAATTAGTGAGATAGATAAAATTTAAAAACGAATTTCCGGTGGCTTAATGTAAAAAGTGCTGTTTATGACGATTTCATAAAATCAAAATAAATATCAATCAGAATGAATATTTCATGAAACATGCTTTATAGTTTTCATTCGATTTTTATCATGAGAAAAAAATATATTTTATTCAATCAGATAATAAACCTCTAAAAAAATATTTACAATCGAATGAGACCTCTAAATCCACAGAATATTGTCAAAAAAATTACTATGATGATCAAAATAAAATGTATACATATAGTTACATACGTAAAATTTAGATTCGAAAAAATATGAAATAATTTAATTGATTAAAATCATTCATATTTTACCATGGTTAAATTTATTGTATACTTTTAATATAATATTTACTTTTGTTAAATCTTCCTCTTCAGCTGAGGATTCAGGTTTTTTCTTGTCTTTAGTTTTATGTTTACGTTTAGATTTGTTTTTTTCAGTCATGCCTATAATTGTTTATTGTATACTATATTTGTCGAACTAATGTGATTTATACATGAAAATTTATTAAAAATTTAAAATAATTTTTTAATGATTTGGTTTCCTAAAAAGTGATTAATTTCCCAAAAGTTGATTGTTTGATTGAATTGAATTTCAGAGGGGCATCTTGCTTAAATAACTATGCATGCTTTGGTCAACCTCTTTTTTTTTCGTAACAAAAAAAAAAAAAAAAAAAAAAAAAAAAAAAGTATTGTTTTTCGGAATCACTCAATCTCTGTACAAATTTCTATTTCATGAATAATATAAGAAACAAATTTCAGATATATTTGCGTGACGTATGTGATAGACAAAAAAAAAAGGACAGCTGAGGTGTCAACGTTGTTATTCGACAGTGAATCAGAATTATAAGTTTGTTGACTATATGCTTAGCAAAGTAAAGCTGAAAGAATATAGCACCAAAAATAAGACATCCGAAAATGAAAAATAAATACACAAAAGTCATGAACTGCATAAAATCTTGACTTCAGTTTCCAAATAAAAACCAAATTCAGAGTAATTGAATGTGAAAAAAGAATTTGAAAGGGTTATCCATTACTTTTTTAGGTTAATCTGTGGTTTGGATACCCCTTTCTCGCCAAATGTGCGATAGACCCGCAAAGCGTGCTAACCCTCAGTATTTCATCCTAAATGCACTCCTTGTGGCAATCCTGTCTTTTTTGTTATACAAGTATATGTGCGTTTTTTGCTATACAATTCGTAAAAAAAAAAAAAAAAAAAAAATCATTGTTTTTGTTTTCATTGCCATACCAACTGTGAAATTCGTTAAAAACACGGATTTCGGTTTTGTCACCAAAGAAGCGCCGTTTCTGCGTAGTGTCTCTCGAAGCATTCAACTTCGCGAGACAACACGCAAAAACGCGTCAATTGACGACTTTTTGAAAATGCGCCAAACAGGGGACCCAATGACATTTTCACCCTTTTTTTATATTATAACCTGTGAATAGAGTATGCGAAAGCGCAAATGATACTGGAATCAATCTCGATTAAAAACTGCAAAATAGTTGACTATATTTAGAGACTTCTCAATTTGTAGACATAAGGAGCTTGAAGCATAATGCGATAGTAAATAAGAATTATAAAAAAAAAACTTTAATTTAATATGAATCATTTTTAACACATAATTTAAAAATCGGTTTAAAATTCGGTAAAATTCTAATACTTGGTGCTTTTTTGACAGGCTTTTTAATTTCATTGCCCGCTATATAATCCTTTGTGCACATTTTTAAATTTATTGAATTGTTTGGGGATTTTACCATTTTCTGATATCCTGTAGTTTTTATTAAGTTAAGAAACTCGAGACTAGTAAAGATATTCAAATGACTTATACTTTAGGGTGCACTTTAGTTTCTTGACAATTTGATGCCATGTTGTTAGCGATGTTGGTTTATTCCTGATTGGCCTATCATGTTTTCACTTCTATCCTGTTTCTTCGAAGATGCACTAAAACAAGCTTGGCGACAAGAAAATCACCATCGGGCAAACTAAATATTTTTCCCTCATACTCAAGAACATTTTATTTTGGCAACTCTATCTGAAACGCCACCGTGGGACAATTTAAATAACTTATGTCAAGTGTGTTACATACATTATGATTTCACCATATTTTATTTGAAATTCGCGTGGTAAAATCATAATATAGGTAATATGTTTGGCGCTATTTTCACAAATGTAACCAAAGGCTGAATAAGGTACTGATGTTTCTCACCAATTTGTTGCCAATTGTGAAATAACACTTTTACAATTGTCGCTTAGAACTGGCAAAGGAATTAACAAAGAAAATGGTAGTCTCAAAATAAAAAATAAAAAAAGCATTAACCAGAAACACAGATTGCTAAAATGCAATATGGCAAATGCAATAATCCATTGAATCTCGTTAAATCAACGACTACAGATCGCAAACTTTATTGCTCTTCTTACACATCGCCAATGTTGCCAAATCCACCGTGTTATTGCGAATACAATGATTAAGCTAAGAATTCTTGAGTCAACAATCTAAGTGAATTTTCTTTTTCTAAAAGTTTTAATATTTCTTAATTTAATTTCTGATTATTTTTATTATTAGTAGATTTAATTTATTTATTTAGAAAGAAATTACAGAATTTTGAAATAATTTACTAATTTAGAATTAGAAATAAAAAAGTGAATTTTACATTTACATATTTTCAAGAAGTAATTTCCACAAGTATTTCAGGGGTCTTAATAAATTCCTCTATGATGTGTCTATACTAACATAATGAATAAATATTGGTTTTAATGCTATGCATCTATAATTATATATAATGTCTTTCAATTACATCAATGATCGATTCATAAATATTTTCAAAAATTATTATAAGAAACTAAGATTGACTATAAATTATTAAAAACAAGCTATAACTATTTCCTTGATATAAATATTTTGTCTAATTGATTGTAAATTTGAAATATAAAGGAATCAACATTAATCATTATTGAATTAATTTACATTTCAATACCACAAATTTCATATCTGTATAGTTAATTTCTACTCTTCCATAAAATAAAAATAAAATTTTTTTCACAGAATTATATTCTGCTTTGTAAATTTTAGATGCATATTAATATATTAATTCTAGTTTTATGTTACAGAATATATATATATATATATATATATATATATATATATATATATATATATATATATATATATATATATATATATATATATATATATATATATATATATATATTGCAATTAACACTTTTTATTGACTTCTTTGATATCCTTAAAATGATTTATAATCTTAGATTTATGAAAAAATAATTTGCAAACATAAGCATACTCTGTCTATATTTAGAAAATGGTTTTGCCAAGTGGATGACAGAGATTGAAGTTTGATCAACAACCCTAATTTAATAATCTGAATGATAGTAAACATGTGAGAAATGGAAAAAAATGTATAGCAATGTTCTTAAATGATCAACCCTTACAAAATGTAATCAAATAAACAAAATTATTTCCTTTATTTTTATCCTCCCCAAGTTGAAGCTTATCTCATTTTAGTTGATTGGGTTTTATTGCGCAAGGACCAAAATTGGAAATGCTGCACCCGTGTCTCATTTGATCAGAATATTCGTTTCCAAGGAATCCCATCACATGTAGATCTTTTTGGCAACAAGATGGCAAACTATCTAGCCAAGGAAAGGTTTGCATTTGATGAACTTACCTACCAGGAACTCTTCTCTCAAACAAAAACATAAATAGAGAATTTTGACTGGAGCAGCCCACTCACAATTGGTATAGGGCTGTTATACATTTTTAAAGTGATTCTGTGAAGTAAAGTGTTTAGCTTTGTAATTTATAAGAAATGGAGCAAAGATTAATTAAAATTGCATATTTTGTCTTTTATAAATATAGATTAGCAAGAAATAGTGTTAAGTGAATTATATATGTATATAATATTATATTTAAATTTTGATTTCCTGCATGATTTTTGATAAAAAAAAATAGCTAAGCATAGTGTTTATTGAATTTTAGCTATTGCACTACAAATAATTAAAAAGCTACTCCTGAAACTTTAATTTAAATAATTCCTACATATAATTTTAGAAAATGCTGTATTTTAGTGTTTATTTAAGTAAAATAATAGTATTCAATGTGTAAAATTATTTCTATAAAAAATTTAATTGGGTATAAGAAAAATAGGGAAATATTGTACACCAAATAATTTAATAGCAAATTATATATGAAGAATAATTATATTTAAAGTAAATAAAGTATATAAAATTCAAATTATAATTTTATTGAAAAAGTTAATTCTTGTAGAGAATAATAATTAATAAAATATATCAAAATTTGAACACTATTAATGGAAATATATCTGCGTAATTAGTTATATTAGTAATGTTCAGGAATTTAAAATAAATAAATAATTGTGTAATAAGTAATAAATTTCTGATTCAGTAAACTTCAATCTATTAATTAATCATACTTTTAATATGTGAAATAAATATTAAAAAGAAAAAGAGGTTGAAAATGCAGACGATTTAGTCTGTTTTTGCGGAAATAATTGATGCTATTCTGCATGACATTTACCTAGGTATAATTTGACAAATGAGCAATCAGATTTCTCCACTGGTTCAGAAAAAAGGTGACAGAAAAAGTAACTGAACCATATTGGTTCAATTCCTTTTTCTGTCAAGTTATCAGTGAATACGACTTTCAAATTCTCTGTTTCAGCTTGCTAACCAGTGATAACTGAAATGCTGGTTAACCTCTTGGTCCAGGTTGATTGTGAATATATAGGTTAGTGGTAACTTCGCCTCGGTTACACCCCATGAAGTTGGTGTTGAATACCTTTTCAATTATGACCAGAGGTTTCCTCCGTACCTAGTTGTCGAAATTGACTGTCAATATACGACAGTTATTTTTTGCAGTTATGCTATCGAAACGGCGCCAACTGCACTCTTGTTATTGCTGGTTTCCATATTCCCATCATTGCATTTAATTTGGCATCAAAGTTTTTTTTATCTTTCCCTATGATTTTAGCCACATGAATATATATATATATATATATATATATATATATATATATATATATATATATATATATATATATATATATTCGATAGAGAAGAAATATTATTTTTCTTAGAAAATGACAGAAAACAATATAGACGTAACAGTTTTCTCCGGTTCCAGAGTGTATAGCTAATAATTTTATTGTAAATATAATCATAAATATAAACAAATATAGAGGTAATAAAAGAAATTTAGATAATTTTGCCCAAGTTATCAGCAGATAACTGCAGATGGTTGGGGTTTTTTTTATTCATTTTACATTTATTTTGTAAAAAAGAATGAAATCTGATTATTATCATTGCAAGAATTTAATTTTTTTCCTAAAAGTAAGTATGCCATTAACGTGCTTTTAAAAATTGTGTGATTGTATTTAATATAAGGGTTATACATAAAACTGATAAAAATAAAATTTTAAAAATAATTCTGTTATATTTTTTGCACTTTATGCAATCTAATATTGTTATGTACAAATACGTCTTCTGAATTAAAATAAGCATAAATGTATAACAACAAAATTTATATGCATTGCTAAATTAACTAAACATTTGTTCGAAATTAGAAAAGTAAAATATGTTTGATTTCATACCTTTTTCATCTTTAGTAGTGATTTCATTTTTTATTGAATCCAATCTTTTTTAATAAGCACTTACTTTGATGGATATTTCATTTACTTTTAAACTTCTATTGTATATTCAATAGATTAAAAAACTTTTAATAAAGCATTCACTGTTTCGTTAAAAAAAAAAAACTCATATTTTATTCTATCCTTTAAACCAACTGAATTGTAATAATCAAATTTTCACAACTAATGTATTTTGCTGTTTCTCAAACACGTAGCTAGAAAGATAAAATCTTAGTAAAATTAATATGTTAAACCCAGACAATAATAGAATAGAAAACATAGGAAGAAGTAATATCGTTTAATCACCAGATATTCCATTATTATTAAGTTTGCTAAAAATTAAAAAGGGAGTATTAATTTTATTTAATTTGATTTTGATAATAAAAAAGCTGACAACTGCTTTCAGAAATTCATATAAGAAACCACAGAATGGGCAGCCTGCTTTCTAACTTCTACCATATTGTTCAACTTCACGAGGAGAACCTTGATCTTTTACATTTAGCTTATTGAATTAACGCAGTTATTTTTGGCTTGATTTAGAGTGAAACCTTTATCTTCTAATTACAACTGTAAGTCTTTTAAAAGCAAGACTTGTGACCACAGTCCATAGTTCACTTTCTGATATGTATGGACTAAAAAACGTAAAAAAAACTTCTTATGGATTTCCTCAATGATGATAAATGAATAGAAGATATGGGTGCCCTTAATGATGATAAATGAAAGAATGATATTTTCTTGCTGTGATTCAAAAGGTTGTTTCCTATGATTTAATCAACATTCTTGTTATATAGACTAACTACCTAAAGATTAAAAAATTTCACTTTTTACATTTTCAATTTAAATTGGAAATTTATATTTATGCATGTTTCTTTTTAAAAAAATGAAATTGATTTTTAATTTTTGCTTTACGTTTTACAGCGCACTCTGATGGTCTTCTGATGACTTATTTTCTTATCAATAGCTGAAAATTATTCTCATATTTTAATATTGAATTTAAATAATGTCATGAAGTGAAATGATTGCAATGTGCTTTTGTAAACCGTAAACTTTATGCACATGTTTGGGTAATACTTGCGAAAATTTCAAAATTAATAAATTTTTACATAGAAAAAACAAAAATGAATTCTACTGTTGTTGACAATTCGAATGATTTAATCAAGAGTAATATTGATAGTAATGGTATGTTATAGTAGAAATTTTTAGCACGTATATCTTCGTATTTTTAATAAAATAAAGATCACTACTTTAAATTTTTGTCTTAAAACTAAATTAGCGCCGATTTGCATAGTTGTGTAATTTAATATGAATACATAATACAGTTATCGTCTGATCAAATGTAACAAAATTTTGAGACATTTTTAAATATAATTATTTAAATATATTTCTATAATGGCTTTCTTTTATAAACCTCTCATACGATCGCATCTGCTATAACTCTGTTTTGATCTTAGAAATAAAAGTATATAAAAACAGCTGTAGTAACAAAGTAATCATATCAATTTTGGTTGATAATTAAGCATTCTTTTATTTTATTATTATTATTTATTTATTTATTGTGATTTATGAACTATTATAACATTAAACAAAAACAATGCGCAACGTATGCTATCACTAACTCTTAGTTATTTAAAATATTATCCTATTAAATTCGAAAACTGTTTCGTTTTAATACATGTGTTGTATATTCATTTTTAGATGTATTTTGAATTATTTAGACATATTTGTAAGTATATTTTAAAAAATATTAAGGCTAGATGTTGCTTAATCCTTTTAGTATGTTTTTTGAATTTTTTAGAGATTAAAAAATGTGTTACCAAGCTTGACACAGTTGTCATTTCTTTCTAAGTAAGTAAACTAAATCAGAATAATAATTAATGTAAATAATATTGTGAAATATTACAGTTTTCTGAAGGAAAATTCTTGAATTCTCTTAGCAAGAGGTCTAATAAAAATGCTTTGTTAACAAAAATTAGCCTATGATAGTATATAAGCTAGAATTCTCCCAAAATTGAATATCCTTACCATTTCAGATCATTCTGACAATAAAAATCAAGGTTTCTAGAAAACTTTAAAATGTTCCATAATACTCAGCAAATTTCAAAAATGTTATAATGGATTAAACGACATATGTACCAAAATTAATTCTCTTAGTATTGCTAATTAGTAAGCATTTTTATAACTATAAATTTAGTTATTTGAAATAAAATTTAGGATTGTATCCTTCTATATTAACATTTTATATTAATTTTGCTGATAAAAAATTTATATATATATATATATGGATTACATAAAAAATTTATATGTATATATGTAGATTGCATATAGATCAAGGCAATATATACATATAGCTTGATGGCAGTAATATTTAAAATGTATTATAGGAATTTAAAACTTTTGATTTTATCGTCATCTGTTTTCCTATTTTTCAGAAATCAGTCAATATAGTTTTGGATTTATTTTTAACATTTTTACTCTTATGTAATAACGGTGTATATTTCCAAGAAATATATGATAGTAAAATTATTTAATCTTTTGGTGATTTTTTTTATTAATGGAAAAATATAAATCATCATTAGTTAAATGATTGTGTAATTTTTTTTTCAATGAACATTATGTATTACAAAATAACATGAGTATTAATCTGCAAATTCTTTTTTTATGAATTTAATTAACCTAATAGCTTGAAGAGTTCAATTTATAATAAAATTTAATCTTTATTTATAAGTTTAATTTATTTTATTTTTAATTCATTAATATATACAGTAGATTCTTGATTATATGCTAAGTTTAAATTCCAAAATGCTTCAATCCCTAATAAGACAAAATAATCACTAAGGTAAGAAATAAAAATTTTCAATGATTTCCAAAAGATTTAAGTCAATAAATATTTAAAAGATAAACAGCTTTATTATTCCTCAAATAGCAAGTAAATTTATAGTACCTATTGTATGTATAAAGTTTTCAAATGAGTACTTGTTGATTTTTTCCGCTTTTTCATAATTTTGTAAATAATCCTCAAATTGGCTAATCCATGATGGTTGTAACTTCTGATCCATTGAATATATAATTTATTGCTTATTGAAGTTTTATTTCATTTATTTTAGATTGGATTTAATCAATAATTTTTTTGCTACATAAGTTGTGTTGATAACTAGAAAAATCAATGGGAAAACATTAATAGTAAAGAAATCTTAAACTTTAATCCTAAGTTCATTAGAGTATTTAAAGTAACTTCTAATAAACATAATAAAATGGCACAGACAAAGAATTGCTCTTTTATTTTTTATATAGTTTTTTTTATAGATTAATTAGAATAAAAGATATTTAAGAAATACTATTGTTTAAGTTTATGAATTAGTGTTTTTGCTGATGCATAGTTCATATGAAACAAGTTTTGATTTGAGAGTGAAACCTGTGTTTGGCAACAAAATTGCTGTATGTGAAATTTATTTCCTTGCATCATTCATTTATTGCATGTATTATTATTAATATTCCCTTATTTTAAAAACTTATTGCTAAATTTTTATCTTTATATTTTTATAAAATGTTTATTAAGAATAAATAAAGAATGCTTTATATAAATTTCTTTGCATTTATTCTTAAATAAAGTAAAACTTATTGGATCAATAATAAATTGTTTAAAAAAATATGTACTGGGGTAATTCTTTGATATTCTGTAAAAATAATACACATTTAAAAGCTCTTATTAAAGTCACAAAATTTTATGTAATAAAAATCACAAAATGAATAAGTTTTAATTTTTTGAATTATTCAGAAGACAAGATTTTTTTAACAAAAAAAGAAGAAAAATCTGAATTTTATTGTTTTAGAAAAGAATTCTGTTGTTTAGTAGACATGTTTTAAATGTATTATCTTAAAGTTATTAAATCAAGTGTTTAGCATTAATGTTGATTATAGTTCTATGGGTAATCAAGATCTTAAAAAAATAATTATAAAACTTTTTTTATATGGAGTTCATTTTAAAAATTAAATATGTTAGCTATGTTTTCGTAACGAATTCATTTATAAAAATTTATGCTTTCATGTTACAATAGAGTTTTTTGATCTATTGATAATACATTTAAAATTAGTGTTAATATTTTGCAAGAATATATTGCAAATATAATTGAAAACCTCTTATTTGTAAGCATCCAAATACTTACCATGCAGTAAGAATCAAGACTTATTTGCAAAGTAGCATGTGAATAAGTTGCAAGTAGCATGCGTTTATTTACAGAAGTTTGATGATTTTCCAACTTTGTAGAAACAGTTAAAAACTAAGGTTATTGTATATTTTGTCTGATATAATTTTTTAAAAACCATCAACATAAGTTATTTTTGAATAAATAGACTAATTGTATGAAAAATAACTGTGTCTTTCAAATTTGTAGTCTATCTAAAAATATACCAATCTCAAATGTGAAAACACTAACTCCTCACTTAATATTGTTTTTGTGTAATGCAAAAAGTGCATAAAATTAAGAGCTGTTAATTTAATGTTCTATTATCCACCGCAATAAATTTAGTGCTCCAAAGTTACCTTAATGATTTCTTAATAAATAATTCTATTGAATTTAAGTACATAGAATTGTTTATTGTCATTTCAAGTGCTTTTACTTGAGCTAGAATATAAAAAAAGTCGTATGGCAATTTGTCTGGTTATCTGAAGTAGCTTTTATAATATGAATAAATAAACTGGTAAAAATTTTATAACACTTTTTCGTGTGTAGGAACATTATGAGATGAACATCTAAAATATTGTAGTCACACTATACTACATTCACACTTAACAATCATCATCCCTCATTAAAATAAAAAATTTGTTTAATTCATATAAATGTGTTTCAGATGCCTGAATATTGAAAATAATGAGTGGAAATCGCACATATGGCATGACAAGGCGAATTATGCCTAATAAACGAAAATGTACGCTTGTGTAAATATGTTCATTTAAATAAATGTTGCTTTTTTTATTGTATTTAACAAGGTACCACTTGTTGCTGAGCATAAATATTTGCTGGCAAACTAGTTTGGTATTAGAATGGCAAACTAGAGAGCGTAAACAGAGTAATGAAATAATATTACATTTAATCCAAAAGGCAAATTCAAGTAGTACCTTGTAAACAGAATTTTTTTGTATATATAGGTCATAGATGTTTCTGATACTAATAAATCTGCATGCTTGTCGTTTGAACTACTTACCTCTTAGTAACACTAAAGTAAAGTATCCTTTACTAATAAATGCTTTTTAACCATACTTGTATGTTATGAATTTGTTATTAAAGAAGTAAGTTTGTTTTGTTTTATAAAGATGTTTTAAATTTTGTGTATTTTTCTATTGTTTTTTGTAAATGTTTAATTTTCCAAACTAGTATCAATATTTATTGCAATAAATATCTGATAAACCCCTTTTAAGACTTTTATTAACTTATAATTTGATAATTATGATGTTAAAATAATATGTAATAAGTTTATTTTCTCATTTGATTTGTATTAATATTTATTGCTGTTCTGAAATGAGCATGTTAAACTGCTTGTTGATTTTTCATGTTTAATTTACAGACAATGCTATTGAAGATGATGAAGGTGGTAGCTATTCAGGTAGTGATGAAGATGATTTGCAGTATGTTGGAGAAGAAGTAGTTTCTTTCTCTGCACCAACTTTATGTTTGTTTTGTAAAGAAGTTTTTAATCAAGCTGAATTAATGTTTGACCATTGCCGTTCTCAGCATATGTTTGATATGGTTGGATTCTGCAGATCTTTAGGATTAAATTGTATAGATTACATCAAATTTGTAAATTATATTCGAGCTCATGTAAGAATTCATCACTTTTTACTTATATAAGTTCTGTTAAATTTATATAACATATTATAGTTTATAAAATAGTTTAAACTTTGCTTAAAAACTGTCAAATAATTTGTGTCATTTGTATTTAATACTGAGAAAAAATTTTTGTAAATTCAGAATGCTTTTATATTTAGATAATTAGAATAATTATTTTATTTTGAATTATTTTTATACTTCACATTTTTTTTTTCATATCAATATTTTTCTGTTATGCATTAATTTTATGAAACTTATTTAGGAAAATAAATTTTATTTTTTATTGTTATAATTCCATTTATAGTTCATGATCCATAATTAATAAAGTTTCTTAGAAAAATTTTTAAATTATTTATTTTTAAAAATAAAATAATAGAAATAATTAATTCATATGTGTAAACAGGAATTTTTAATTTTCATTTCAAATCAGACACAATAAAGAATTTTTAGCTATCATTTAATAATATAAACTTACTTTTGAAAACATTAAATTTTTATGTAAAATGTACACGTTTTAGTATATTTTTGTTACTTTCAATTAAAAATAGACTAATTGATAGAGCAGTATTAAACTTGTCATTGATGAGCACATTATTGAGTATAAAATTTAATTATATTTCCAAAATTAAATATCTACAAGTAAGATATTTTACTCAAAGAAGAACAATGCAGATTGAAATGATAATATCAAATATTGAGATTTTAAAATTTGTGGAAAATAAGTTTTACAGCATCAATTTTTAGTATTTTGCTTAGAAGTCTGATAAGCAGAAAATATCATTGATTAGCTGAAAATGTTATTTTTATAAATTCTATTAATTAAAATTTCTTATATTGGGTATATTATATATTACTTTTAATTAGTATTGTTTTTCAAGGGTTATTTATAGTAAAAAATATTTGAAGTTAGTATATATTGTAAGATCATGTCAAGTTTTCTTGACTCCCTTAACACAGATTTTTTTTCAATAAAAAATGATTTGGTAATATGTAAATGAATATTTAATCAAAATATTGGATTCCATTGCACTCTGTATATTTATTTTTATACAACCTAAAAAGTATGCCATTACATTTAAAAATTATTATGGCATTTATTTTTAATATTGTAAAACTTTATAATTTGATTATAAAGTTTCATAATCAAATTATAAAACTAAGTATTAAAAATAAATGGTACAATAATTTTTAATTAATGATTTACTTATTCTCTTCATAATATAAGTAAAATTAATTAAATATAAATAAGTTTTAAATCAGAAATTTTTTCCATTTTTATGTTTAGAGAAAATTTTTTATATATGATAGAAAAAAGTTTTTGTGAACCATATAAACTCTGAATCAATTGAAAAAGTAATCCACTATGGTTTTTAATTGGTGAAAGTTTTTTTTTTTTTTTTAAGAATTTTTTTTACTGTGTATTAACAGTGTATAAGAATAAAATGTGCATTTCATAAGAAACAAGATAATTTCATGGAAGGAAAAATTATTGCAATTGATGTTTTCTTAACAGTTATCAATCTAGTGAGCACCTGAAAGTGTAATTTTCTTTAAATTCTACAAATTGAAATTTATTGTTTTATTTTATGTTAGTATTTAAAAAATACCAATTTGAATAAATTCTCTAAATATACCTCCACAAGTCTTCTGTAAGATTGCATTTGTTTTACAATGTAGAACACTCCTGGAGTTTTAACAATTATATAGCAGGTTTAATCCCATTGTCAAGTTTTTTTTTCCTGTTAAAGAAGTGAAGTGATGACATTAAGAAATGGGTTGATACTTACCTAAGCACTCCTGTTGAAAGATATTAGATCCTATGTTAATTCATTGTGCACAGATCCATTTATCCATTTAAACACAATAGACCTGTCTAGTTATTTGATTCACAGGACAATAGGTACCACCATAAGTAGGTATTAGATTTCAAAAAATATTGTCTACTGCTTCTAATAATAGTTTTATATTTAGATAGAAAAACATTGTGTCACTATATTATTACACTAAATGTTGTACTTTATACAATAGTCAGACCATTCACACTAATATCTGATTATTATCAATAATGTTCACATGTATTTTCTTAGGATTTTTTTAAAATTTAGAAATAAATTTTGTTAATTATATTAACCATAATTGTTATGGAAGAATGTAAAGATTCAGCTATATCATGTAATTTTTCACAAATATAAAAAAAACAATCTAATTATTAATATAAAAATAATATTGAATTCTTTAATAGGAAAGAGCTTTTATTTAGCTCAAATGTATTCACAATCATATGATTAAGTAAATAGATATATTGCTAATCCTTTAACAATATTTATATTTTCAATATTTAATTTCTCAATTATCTATCATTTCATGATAATTATCTTTTTAATATTGCATTTGTTACCCAATTCAATTATTTTCACCTTTATAAATTTAAATGACTGATTATTCAACATATTCACAAATATAAATTATTGCTTGATTGTAAAATTTATTAATATTCTTTCATATGGTTAATTTCTTTGAATATAGGAAATTTAAACACATATTATTGATTATATAAAATTAAATTTTTTTAATAGAAAATATCTTCATCAGAAATACGAAATGTTAACAAAGATAATTGTCCTTGGAAAAATGATGATTATATGAAACCTTTTAATACCTCTGATCCACTGCTAACATTTGGTAAGACTAATTTTTTTGTTATATTCAAGTTGTGTTAACTCTGTAATTTTTTAACTAAGTTATGCATGTAAGATTGATTTATTAAAAAGAAATTTCTAATCATATTTGAATTAATAATGTTTGAAACTTTGAATTTTGTTCTAATGAAAATGAATGTAAAATACAATATTAATGTCTTTTTAGATATAGAAAGCTATGTGCAAGAAAAATTGGCTGAAAGGAAATTTTGTGATGAAATGATTACAATACCTCAGTCTCGATTTGAATCCATAGTAGATGAGCTTTCCCAGAATAAAATCAAACTAAAAATTGCAAATGAACGAATTGATAGAATGAAGTAAATATTATTGCTTATTGTTATAATTTGTTTACATTTATATTGCACTAAAACTTAAATTACTTATTTAATTTTATCATAATTTTTTGTAAAAAATTTTTCATAAGCATTAATTTTAGTTCATCTATTACTGTTATATTTTCAAAGATTAAATGAGCTGTTTTCAAAAACAAAGAATCAGAATATAACACGTTATTTATTATAGGATGACTTGTACAGTTGATGTTGTTATTGTATATTTAATATACATTTACTTTTTACAAAATTACATTTAATTTAATATAATTATAGGCATAAAAATCAGATTTTATATTTCTTTTACAAATGTATTGGATTCACAGTCTTATGTTATATTTTTAATAATGTTTATTTTTTTTTATCATGCATTAAAATTGAGTTTTTTTTATGTTGATCTTTTTTTTTTTTTTTTTTTTTTTTTTTTTTTTTTTTTAATAAAAACAGGCTTTGAATTTTTCTGAAAAAGTTAAATGTATCAGAGAAGAATAAAACATAGTAAAAGTTTTAATAAAAAATAATTTTATGTAACATCTGGAATTGTGAAGCATCTTGTTCACAGCTGTCATACTACTTGTTGTTTAGAATTAATGGTGGTGGTGAGACAGATTTCATTTAAAAATGATTATAAATTAGTGTATTCCAATCCTTTTTCTCTATTGTATCAAAGATAGATTTACAGACCTTGGTAAGTCTAATAAAAATATTATAGCAATATGACAAAAAGTAACTGCAACTTCCTGTTAAAGAAGTATTTCTTTTGAGATGGATGTTAATTAGGTATATATGTATAATTTTCAGAAATCTGTCATCTGATATTATATAATTTTGTTAAATTAAGAGATATTGGAGTATTAAAAAATTGTATTCATATCCACTAGATCTTATATTTAAAAAAAGATTTGTGTGTGTTTTATATTTTGATAGCTTAATAATCAAATTTTACATTAAGTTTTTATTTTCCTTTTTGTTGTTCCTGATTTGAAAGTTTATGAATAACGCTATATATTTTAACATTCTTAAATGTAGTTCTCAGTTAATTGCTTTAATATTATGACATAAATTATCAGCTATAATTTATTAGATCTAGTTTTTTTTCCTGCTTTTTGAATTTTGAAATAAGCTGTGAGAGATTTTTTCAAGTCAGTTTAAACTAATGTTACTTTTCTTTTAGTAAAACACTGTTATTTTTTTATACTTCCTATCACTTTAAGTATCATTTTCACATAACCTAATTCATATGTTTATAATAAAATGTATTGGCTTCAACCTTATAAATTTAGGAATTCTATAAATACAATGCCATAGAGAACTAGCCTTTATAATTGTTTAATTTTAAGTTCTTGTATTCGTGACAAAATGTATATCTGTAAATAAGCTAACTTCCTTTAATTACTGAGTAGTTATCCGTAATATGAGGACTTCTAATATAATTGATAATGTTTTTAATTATCTAGAAAGTATTTTCTTTTTTGTGATTATTTGTTATTGATATAAATCAATTTGCATTGCTGATATTTTTTAAATTTAAATTTATTTGTGTTTTTCCCAAAATTAAAATTTTACATTGTAAATAATTTATATATTTATTATGAAATGTTACTTTTACTGTTACATCCATATTCAAACATTGAGTATGAATATCAATCTTTTTATGATTTTCATAAAATTCTTTTTATTTAATATTCATATGAAATTTAAAAGGCCTATGTATCATGTCTAGCTTGAAAAAAAATTTGAACAAATTATGGAAGTGCAAAAATTTTTCATTTTTTGATGCATCTATGTAACTGATCTGCAATTGACTGAAGGCAGTAGGGAAAAACAGTTTTTAATTTTTTGCTTATCTTTGATAAGTTATTATTTGGTAATTACTAATTCTACGCCTAGGGTGCTTATTTTATTCATTAGCGAAAGTTGGTTTTATATAAGTTGGCTGTGTTTATGTGAAAAGAAAAATATAGTTGTGTTATTAAACACTCAAGTAATATCTTTTGTTTATTTAAAGGAAAATACTAATTAAAGTTTATCAAAGGTATCATTATTATTTTCATGTATCAGATTTTATGTTTAATGTAGAACCCAAAATTTCCAAACATGTCTTACAAGTAAGAATAGTGAAATGATAAAAAATTAATCCCCCTATTTTGTGCAAATGCAAATTTCACCATTGTTTTCTTCTACATTTCTTATTGGCTTGTAATTGTAGTCTAAAATAATTTTGATTTTATTTATATTTTTCCAATTGTGTAGTTTATAACTATTGTGATTTTTGTTAGTTCTTGAATGCTTAATATTGGAAAAAAAACATAAATAAAATCAACTTTATTGGAAAAAAGGGAAGGAATTCTCTTTGTCTATTTTTTATAATTGTTTATACCTTGTTAGTTCATAATAAATTCCTTATTCTAAAATTAGAATATTTGTTTGAAAAATGAACTAGATTTACTTTGTCATTATTCTATTTTTATAGCATTGAAGAAGATAATAAGTTAAAAAATTAAAGTTATAAAATGTATTTAAGGAATATTTTGCTTTGAATAATGTGAGAATTTAATATTTAACTTTAATTTTTTCACAATAAGCTAAATTGTTACTTAATTATGGTAATTCTCAAAAACATATTCTGTTATTTTTTTTAAATATTTATTTATATAATCTAAAGGTAATTAATTTACATTTAGAGAAACTGCCAAAACTGTATTACTCTGTAACAATCAGCAATGTTCTTCAGTGAACAATAGATCTTGCGCACAAGAGAATAACAAATCTTACAACCATGATGAAGATGAGTACTATTTTAGCACTTATGATCATTTTGCTATTCATCATGAAATGCTTCAAGTAAGAATATTGTCTTTTATGATTTAATTAAAATTAGTTATCAGATTGTCTTACAAATTGATAGTAACTGCTTCTTATTTTAATATCTCTCCGGAATTTTTCAGGATAAAATTCGAACTCTAGCTTATCAAGAAGCTATTTTAAAAAATCCTGAAATATTTAGAAATAAGAGAGTTTTAGATGTTGGTTGTGGTACAGCTATTCTTTCAATGTTTGCTGCTAAAGCTGGAGCATCTCATGTTGAAGGAGTTGACAAGTCAGAAGTTATTTTTCAAGCCATTGATATTGTGAAGTATGTTTAGCAAATATAAATATTTATTTTCTTGTATTCTATATAATATATTTATATAGTTGTATATATTGAGTTTTCAAGATTTTGTTAATTATATAAAACAATTTTGTATTGAGTAACAAAGAATTTTTTTTTACCATTTTAGTATGATTAGTATTTTTGTACAATATTAATTTTATTATTATAACATTAATTAGCATGATCCATATTTTGTATTTTATTTAATTTTCATTAAATTTTATTTTCTCACATTGAAAATATTATAGAATAACTTTCCTGCTATAGCAACTAGTTAAATTAAAATTATTATTTAATCTAAATTAATTTGAATGCCATAAAAATTAAAATAACTTGCATAAAACTGTACATCAATAATGTATACATTAAATCTTTTTTGAGTAATGACTGATTTATCTTTAAATATTCACTTTAAAATCTTCTAGCTCAAATTTTAAATATTTCACACGCAGTGTTATCTAAATTACCAGGGCTCTTACAACTCCTGGAATTTTTATTTGAAACATTTATAAGAAGATATAAATCTTAAATTTTTATTTGTTTTAATATTTTAAAATTTTCAATGAAATTTTTAGTAAACTAAATTGAGTTTGTAATGTTAAAACTAAATGGCAGCAGAATCAAAATTATATTGATATTGCATTCATAATTGTTGACTAAAAGATCTAGCTCAACCATGATAGTTTCCTGATGAACCAATTCATCAGAACTGGATGTACTATTTAGATTTATGGTGTGTGAAATGAAGTTATGTGTATATCTCCTATAAGATCGCCATGTTGTGGCAGGCAATTTTAATTTATTCTATTTTGAAGTAAAAAATGTACTTTTCATACCTGTTTTCTTGACAGCTTGTTTATTTAAAATAACTTGCGTAAGCTGCGGAGTGGGATTCTATTTTAAAAGAATCTCATAATTTTGTAGAGTTTAAATCATTAGAACCAATTGTAAAATTTTAAAGATTATGTTAATGAGAAATTTTATGTTATTAACAATAGAATAGATTCTTTTTTATTTTAATTTACTTTCAAATCAAAGAAATTGTCAATTATGGAAAGTAATTTATTTGCTTTTCCTAATCTCTCATAGTATATAAAATAATCAATCGTGTATATGTATCATTGTCGATCATGTACAAAAATAGGGGATCATGTACAAAGGTATAAATTTTATACATAGATCCATTAAAGCCAAAAAAAAAAAAAATAGCTTCTAATAATAGGTGGAAAATAAGCAGCACTTGAAAAATTTAGTGAATTGAAAATCAAAATGATGTGTTTAAAAGATGTTACATATGAACATGAAAAGTATAACTGAAAATGCTGAAGAAGCTAAAAGAACTGATAAATTAATATTAATTGCAAATTCAGATGAGTGTCATTGTGGTATCTTCAGAGATGAAACAGTTTTTACTTAATGTTAATAGAAAACTAAAAACGAAAGCTTTAGAGATGAAAGTTAGCATTTTCTGATAACAATATTGTGTATGTATAAATGACAAAAAAATGTAAAAATCTATTAAATGACTAAAGAAATAAAAAGTCCAGAATATGAATGTGCAATTCTATAGATTTAAAATAACTTGAAAGTAAACAGTTGTAAAATTTTGAATTGTTTTCATTAAATTGGGAGGAAAGTCATCCTGAAAATTTTATCTAATAGTTATATTTATGTTATTTTCAATAAGTATACTTATTTGAAAAGAGATAGTTGTACACATTTTGAAACACTCAATAAATCAATTGATAAGATTGTAATGAAGGTGCTCAAAAACTGTAAAATTATCCATTATTTTATTCTGTAATATTAAGAATACTGATTATTTAAATAAAAAAATTTTGTTGTAACTGCAAATTCATTTAAAGCTTTTGAAGTAATCATTAAATATAATTCTAACTTAAATAAAAAGTATTCTAATGTTTACAATTATTTATTTCTATTATTTATAAAAATAATTGTAAAATAATGCACATACATAGTTATATGTATATTTGGTTAAGAGCAATTGGTAAAATAAAATAATAAAATTAACATGAATGTCAACATCTCTTGGAAACTGTAAATTTGAATCCTGGAAAACTCCTGAATTTATTTCTGGGAAATCCGTACAAACCTTGAATTATGTAAAAGACTGTGTTATGTGTAAAAATAGTTAAAATCAGTCATCTCATTAGCATAAAATAATCTTTTTGAATTAAAGTGTTTAGTTCCTATTCATCATTATTTTGATACATATTGTAAGGTTCTCTTGCATTTCATTTACATTGCTGTGAAAAAGAGCATTTAATTCTAAGATGCTACTTAAAAAGTTACTACAAATTCATGTGAAAATACTTTAAAAACAATTCCATAAAATTAGCTCTTCAAACATTTTCATCTATAATATTTATTACACCTTCATTATTTGTTTTGAATAATTTCTTGAAAGTGATGTATATTCATGCCTAATTTATATGCATTCCATTTTTATTTAAATAAAGAACATTTGCAACTTGCACTTACGTATTCATTAAGAAGCTCAATTTTTGAGAATGACAGTGAGTCTTAAGTGATTACTAAGTAAAATGAAAATTTTGTAATTTTTAAGTTTATAATTTATGCTCTTAATTTTATTTTTTACTCATTGTTTTCAGCCATCAAAGTAGTATTAACTGATTTATTTGTCCCCAGTGAAATCTATATATAATTAGATCTGTATTGTAAAAATATTGATTTCTATGTCTATGAATATATAATATGTTAATAAAAGCATCATAATGCCTGTAGGATTGTTTTAGAACTTTGTTATTTAGAAATAGATAATTTAATATGTATGTATCAAATTTTTTTTCTTTCTTGCAATCCTTTAATGTTGGTTTTACTTTTTTTATAAATCATAATTTGTTGTATGCATATATATGTTGTGCTGGATAAAATAATTATATATTTGCCAATTTCATATTTACAGTGAAAATGGTTTCAGTGATGTTATCAACCTTTTTAAAGGGCGAGTTGAAGACATGCCTATGCCTCAGGGAGGCAAGGTGGATGTTATTATATCTGAGTGGATGGGTTATTTTCTGCTTTTTGAAGGCATGCTTGATAGTGTCATTTATGCTCGAGACAAATTTTTAGCTCCTGGTGGGCATATGTTTCCGGATCGGTGTACTATTTCAATTATGGCTGTTTGTGATATGGGTACGTAATGCTATATTCTAGATGTTTTAAATATTTTATTATCATTTTACTTGAACTTTTATAATTTTAGTTGTCTATTTAACTTCTCAGATAAGAATTCTTAAGCTTATTCTGCATTTTATAATGAATAAAATTTCAAATCATTTTTATACTGTTGTTAACTTTTATCCAGTTTTTCGTACATCTTATTCCTTTGTTTTATTGAACCATTATTGTTACTTACCAAGTTCGTATGTTTTACACTTATAAGGAATTATCTCCCTTTTTTGCTTATTAAGGAAAAATTTTTGCACAAAGTTATAAAAATTAACGTTTTTAAAATTTTGTTCTGTTTATGAATAATGTAATTTTAGAATTAAATTATGTTAGAGGGATTTTTTCATAAAAAAGAATATTACTTTGTTAAATCTATTAAAATATTTATTTTTAAGTATAATTTGCAGTTTTATTTGCTCTCAATGTCTAAAAGCACATTTGGATTTTTTTTTTTTTTTTTTTTTTTTTTTTTTAAATTTTTAAAGCATTGTGCATCTGAAATGTATAATATCTACTAGCAAGCTTCGAAATTCTTAAAATTTTTAGCATATCTCCTGTTTCATCAAGCATTTATCATATCCCATTTCCTTAGTACCATTCTCTACCACTTTTTCATATATAATGAAGAAATATTGCCACAGATATTTTTTCACCTCTTGTCTAATTTTTGTTATACAGGGGGATATTGTCAATGGTGGTACTTGTTGCCTTTTCTGTGAAGGGCATCCCTCTCTAATTACCCATTGTGTGCAAAAAATGACCATTGAGCAAGAAGCAAACCAATTTGCAAAGGGCATATTTCTTGAAAGCATTAAAAATATTTATTTTTCATCATTTTTTTAGTTGATATTTTTTAATGAACTTTAACTTTCTGTAGATTTTGCTTAATACTCTAGTGCAATAGACCATTGGTGATAGTACTATAAATAGTTTCTTTTGGAACTACCATCCTCTAAATAGAATAATTTTCTGTTTTGGAGAAATCACAAACTGATGCACATAAGAAATAAATAGGTTGAAATTTTAAATTTTTAACAATCATGATTATTTTATGACAAGATTTAAGGCTGAAAGGATTCTTGTAAAACTTATCAATTTTTTATTTTAAATAATTTTTAATAACTATTATATTAAAATGAGGTTAGACATATTTTAAAAAATTATATATTTGTTTTATTAATAATTAAATGGATTATTTTTTAACTGTTTGTTGCCATTTTTTATTTGCCTTCCATATATATGGCTTTTAATTTAATATTTGCTGTGTAGCTTAATAGTTTTTACTTCCATATAAATTTGAATGCTTTCAGATAAAACAGCTCAGGTTAAGACAGAATGAGAAATGACGTCAGAAATTTCAATTTTAATACCCTTTTGAGGAATCAAATTCATTCTTGAATGTAATTAAACAATGCTGATTATAATTAAAATAAGTCAGTCAAGTTGTGACATTATTTGTTACTTATTTTGTTAAATATAAATGGAATTTCTTTCAAAGGTTTATAGTAAACTTTTCTGACAAAAAATGCTTTTTATCAGATTATCTGTAGCAGCTTGCAATACACACCACGAAATTCAAAACTTTTTTAACACATAATCCATGAATTATGTATTAGAAAATACAATTAGTCATGCATATCTGCAATTCACAAAAATCTATGGATATTAGAAACAAGAATTTGTTGTCAAAAAGGAAATAAAATAAAATAAAAATGAAGGCAAAACTTTCTAATCAATCATTACTTCATGCACCTTATTTCACCTGTCCACATTGCTAATTGCATTGCCATTTTGATTATGTTGCAGCACTAAACAATTTCATTTTGAACAATTCGAACTGCAAGAACGAATGATGTCTGAGGAAAATACTATGTTTTCAATATAAAAAGAGAAATTGTGTAGTGAATCAAATCTCATTGGTTGCTAATGAAAATCACTTTAAATAAATGATAGCATTTTATGATGACTTGAATTAATCATTAAATTCTTTTTTTTTTTTTTTTTTTTTTTTTTTTAAGTGTAAGAATTTATAAGGGAATTTTCTTCTGGAATCATAAAACTAGTTTTGAATATAACCAGATTTGTATACATATTTTTGTTCTGTTCCAAGAACTCTGTTTTCTTCTGACTTTTAAGTTTTTATTTATATTTTTTTTATTAATAACAATTTTCTTATTTTTTTTAAAATATATTGGTAAAGCAAATGTCAATTTATCCTGTCCTCCTTAACATTTTTAACTTTTCGGATTGTAATAATCTCAATTCTAGTAATTATGTTACATTTTTACATATCATAGTTTATTTAATTTTTTATTAAATGAATGCTTTTAGCTTTAATAATGAATAAAGTTGTCTAATCTAATTACTTCAGTTTGGATTATTTTCTCAGAGAAGAAAGTATAAAAAAAATTATTAATTGTTTGTTTTAATCTGTTTTACTATGGAATAAGAACTGTGTATATTGTAAACAAGTTTTAATGAGACTAACCAAAATTAATTATGTTTGCATATCTGCTTAATGTAGAAAAAGATGTAAAAACTTAACATATATATTATTTTAGACTTGTACCTGTTATTTTTCAATCAATTAAAATAATTAAAAACATTGTTTTGAGTTTATTTGTAGTTAAGAATGCATTTATGAAATAAAAATAAACTAATTCTTATACTAAAAAAAAGACCTTATGTGTTTGTTGAATTGTTCTCTTCATATCAATAATATAACTTTATAGTGAAATACAAGGAATATGTGGATTTTTGGGACAATGTTTACAGTTTTAAAATGACAGCAATGAAAAAAGATGTAATAAAGGAAGCTAATGTTGAAGAAGTAAAACAAGAAACTGCTTGCAGTGAGCCTGCAATAGTTAAGGTAAATAACAATGTCTCATATTATAATATACTTATTTGGGATTTGTTTTGAATCTCTTCACATATACTTTTGAAAATAACTTTTTAAGATTAAGAGATTAATTTAAGTGGAGTTAATTTCTTATGCTTGACATATTATTTAAAAAAATATGTAATTAAATTGGCATGGTAAGATTCTTTCATTTAGTTTTGGAAGCTAGTGCTACAAATTAAACTTAATGAAATAAAATTAAATATGCTAGCATAGAAACTTTAATTGTAAATTTTATTACGTTTAAATAGCTAATGCATGGAAAAATATTTTAGAAACTAATATTTGCTTCAGTGAATTGTGACTTAATGAGAAAAATTATAAATTTGAATAAGAAAAAAAAAGTAGAAAGTTTTTAAATGATTATATGATTGAACACTTAGTGATTATATAAGCAAAAAAACAATAGATTTTTGATTTTGAATGAGAGCTTTCGAACATTGAATTGGGAAACATTATTTTTCTTTTTATAATAAGTTGCTTCTGAAAAGTTAATGGCTTAAAGACATTTGTCAAATAAAACATGAATTCTTATTAAATGTACTATGTGAAATGAAAAGTTACTCATCAATAGTAGAAATATAAAATTAACAGTCTAAAACATAGTAGAAATATAAAATTACATTTGTTTAGATGTAAATTTTTTTATTTGTTAGTTAGCTGTGATTAAACAATTTTATATTAATGAATATAAAATTGTTTTAGCATTAAGATTTATCATAACTTTCCTGTATTTTTTTAAATAATTTTATCAATTTTAATTTATTTTTGATTTAAATTCACATTATTTTACTATCCTAAAGAAAAATAAATTCTTTAATTAGATAGAAGTTTTATTTAAAAATTATTTCCTGATAAAACTTGAAAAAAAAAATCATAACTTACAAGAGGAAAATATTCTGGGATCTTATAAATGAATTTTAAAAAATTATTTTTAGTATATTCCATTAACATAAGCAAAATGTTTATGAAATTAACAGTAAATTAAATTTGATTTGATAACTTTTATTGAAAATTGAAAACAGTGCAATATTTTGAGTGACAAATGTGAGACAAATATTCATTTCTATTAATTTATAGAAATATCTGTTCAAAATGAATGATAATGAAAATAATTTATCAAGATGAATACATGTATTTAACCTAGAATTAATGATGATAAGGAAGTTTCTTTTAAAAACTATTATTATAGGAAATCCTATTAAATAAATTTTAGTGTCATTTCTTATCCCATGCTATAGTGGTAGTGTTTCAGGCATCCAAGGCACAGGTTCAAGTTTTGATGCTCAGGCTGGCCATGGTGAACTCAAACTTTTGTCCCTTCAGAGAGTCAATAAAACTGTACCAAACATGATAGGAAATTAAAAACTGGGGTTTGGCATTAAGCTGACCACCTAACTGGGATATTTGCTTTGTACCTGAGGGCCTTTGGTCAGGAAAATGAACAATGGACACTGTAAGCCTTGATATTATGGGGGCTGTCGTGGAACCAAGTTTAAGAGTTATTTCTGATAACACTAAGATTCATTTAATATTAATAAAATGATAAAGTCATGTTAAATTTTATTTGCTTGTAAATATTGATTTGCATATTGATTATTTAATTTCAATTATACATATAAAGCGAATATAAATGAATTTCATTGAAGCATGTTGTCATATTTTTCATTATATTATATTGTGATATTATACTTTTTTGGAAAATCAAAACTCTTGAGGAAGCTTCTATATAATAAAATTAATACTTGGTTATCTTATTATGGATAATTGTATTTAATAATGGATAATTGCACAAAAATAAGATTAATAAAAAAGTAAGATCAAAAATAATCATACAAAAAAGCTTTATATTTATAGTTCTAATGTTAAATATTGGCTTGGTACCAATATTAGTTTTTATTTCACCTTTACTTTTGCATCAAAATAATAATCTAATCATTACACATTAATAATAATAGCTTAATTAGGAAAGAAATCTTTTTTAAACATTTGATTGCTAATGTGATTAATAGTAACTTTTAAGAAACATTAAGAGCTATGTATGTAAGTTCAATTAATTTCAGAAGCATCACAAAAAAGAATACATCGCAAATAAAAAAAATAAGGTTGTAAAATAAATATTTACTAGGAATAAATGATATTTCACTTGGTATATATGTTTTTTTGATATAGAACATTTCTAAATTATGAATGTAATATGAGTTTGTCATCTTTAAAAATGTATTTTTGAAAGAGATGATTTAATGATAACTAAGGCTCATCCAGAAATATTACAAAAATATTTTTTATTTATTTTGCTTCTATTCTAAAATTATTATTTGATGACAATTGGACTCATTGATATTCATGCGTTTTGTTTCTTAATTTTACACATATTAATTCAAATTTCAGAAACTCTTTTATCAATAATGAATATTTAAGAACATCTTGACACTGGTAAAAGGATACCTAACAACTGTAAAATGTTTTGCGCTATTAAGAACATCATTTTCGGTACTTAATGTAAGGAAAATGTGAGAAAATATTTGAGTATAAAAGGATAGAAATTTTTTTAATTATTTTTGTGAGTAAATAAAAGGACAAACTAGTAAAAGAAAAGAAATGAACTTGTTTTGAAAGTGGTAAAGAAGGTTAATTTAAAATTTTGATTCCTTTGACAAATTCATCCTACAAAATTGCTTCAAGTTTGGCTTGCATTTAAAATGTGTGACAATAAAAAAAAAAAATATTGTATTTGATGTAGTTTTTTAATTTTGAGTTGAAGAGCACCCTGAATATGGATGGCATTTTTAATGTGATTTATTAGTTAAAATACTACATTAAAATAAATTTTCTTTTGAAACTAATTACTATTTGAAATATGTTATTAAACTAATTACATTTCAACTATATGTTTATTATATTGTAACAATATGTTTATCATTGTTATTATCATTATAATTACAGGAACTTGATTTGACTAAATGTGAAGTTTGTGATGCAGACTTCAGCTCTACATTCGAACTGACAATGACCCGTGAATGCAAAGTTACTGCTCTTGTGGGTTATTTTGACAGTTATTTTGAAAAAGGACTTACACATAAGGTATTTATTAGATAGAAAATTATTTCATTATTTGATATAAAACAAGAGCCTATAAAATAAACTTAGATTGAATTTAAAATGTTAAAATTTTTACTAGGTTGTTTTATCAACATCACCTAAGTCTCCAACTACACACTGGAAACAAACTATGTTTCTTTTACCACAACCTGTTGATGTGATCGAAGGTCAGTATGTTTATGTTGATTTTCTTTTCCTTTTAATTGGTAGTAATTAGATTACATTCCAGTTTTATAGGATTTTACAACATAAAATTAGTAATCAACATATGAACAAATAAATAACAATTGAACATTTCGCTGAATTTGGATAAATTCACAAATATTTTTTGTGATTATATATTACAATTCTTCATAAAATTCGTCATTTCATTAAATTTTTTAAGTTTAAACTAGCAAAAAATTTCAGAAAGGCTTTCTTTCCTAAATTATCACACTTGAGTTATGTGAGCAGTTCGACATAATAAATTTATAAAATCTGTTGACCAATTTCATTTTCATCATATTATATAGGTAACATAATACTTCAATGTTTCCAGCTTTAATTCATATGTAAATGAATTACATAATGAATAAGATTAAGTATTATTCATAAGGAAGTTGAAATATGTATCTTTAGTATGTATTGAATATACTTAATTGTTCTAAATCAATTATAAAGTAGATAAGTGTAAGCTGCAGCAAAATCAAATAACTTAAAATTTTTTGTTATAGGTTTTGCAATCAGGCATGATGATGTAAGATAAAAAAAAATAAAATTATATCTACTACATGCCTTTTTTTCATTATTCAGAGGTATCCAATAACATTTCGATTTACAGTAATATTGCATTAATACCATTGACAAGGGCAACAAGTGTGAAATACAGACTTTTGACTTCTACTTGTTGCATTACATTTTTGTTTAAAATAATCATATTTTAAACAAAATGCTATTTCTATTTCTGGAAATATAGTAGAGTTAAGAGGATTAATACAAGTTCCATTATTTTTCGTACTAGGTAGTTGCCATCATCCTAAAATATAATTTAAGTTTATACATATCATGTAATTATTAGGAAATTAGGTATTTGTTCTCATTATTTTCTCCGGCCAGAGATAAAATATCATAAATCCATACTTTTCTTCTTAGAAAATTGAATTTTGAAAATTGGTTTTATAATTTTTTTATTTTGTCTAATTTTTATTATATTAAAAACAGACATTTGTATCATATTAATATTTTGATTAGTCAACTTATAGATTTAAATTTACTGGAAAGTATAACAACATCAAAAAGGAAACTTAAGATCTATATCACTGTGATTAAAATAATATGAAAGGTGTGATTAAAAATGTAATGAAAGGAATTTCCATTTACATCTTAAAATTAGTTCCACTTTTAGAAGGAAAATTTCTTTTTAATAATAGAATGTTATTTTTATTTTATGATTGAATACTTTAGCTGTTTTGTAGTGTGTTATAGTTTTTGTGGAAAAAATAATATTTCACATTTAAACATAAAAATATTAGATTTTATAAACTTTTAATATGTTATTTTTTACTAAATTGTTTCACTAAGATTGTATATACATGGAATAAGTTAAACTACTTTTTATTTTATATGTTATATTCTGGATTAAACAAGTATTGTTTTCTTTTTTCTCCCTTAACATTTGGTTGCATGCAAAATTTTATATTATGATAATGGTTTTCAGCATATTGTTGACAGACAAGGTACACACAATGATCTCATCGATGTGTAAATGAATATTTTGTTATTCTTTTTTAACTATCTTATTTGTTACAATGTCTTTAGTTGGGGAAAATTTTCAAATATTTTTCAGAGGGAATTTCAGTCTCGTTATCAGCATGACATTTAAAATTTTATTTTGAATCAGTTCAGTAAGATTTAAACTGAACCTCTGGGTTCTGTTAATTTCATTTTAACCACGCTATTATAAAGAGTGCTTTATATATGTCACTATATTCAGCCTGTACAGTTAAATTGTTTTAATTTCTGATTTGTATCAGTCAATATGTAACTTTTTTATTCTGCATATTTTAAATTGATATAAAGTGGGGAAATAAAACAAAAATGCTTACACTTTCATAATTCATTTTGTACTTCGGTAAAGTGGGACTGAGAAGTTTTGAATTTTTAAACCATTAATTTCTTTTTTGAATAATTTTATTTTGATTCTATACGTTAACTCAATTGTTTGATTTCCTACAATCTTGTTTAAATAATGTTTTTAAAAAAATATTTATTAAATAACATATATATATATATTTATTTGATAAACAATCTTTTTCAGGTGAAATAGTTCCATGTAAAATATCATGTCGAAAAAATCGAAGAGATCCTAGAAGTTTAATTGTTAAAATTGACTTTGGGAAACATCATAATCAATACTACCTCTCTTAGTGTTAAATATATGATTATAAATTAGGATATAGTATATCCTGTATAAAGAATTTTTTCAGAAATCTCTTCACTGAGTTATATTTTATGCATTTCTTGTATACAACATTAGAATTTATAATTCTTTTTTATAAATTCAATTATATTTGAATTTTAACTTTTATAATTTAAATTAAATGTATATAAGGTGCTTAATTTTTGTTACATTGTTACATGTTTAATTGTTTTTTCAATACATATGTAAAAATCATATCATCTTTCTTAGCTATTGTATCACTTTCATTTGTTTTGTGGCCAAATAAATAAAGTGTTAACATAATTGTTGAAAATTTTGTGAAGATTTTTTAAAAAAAAACGTTTGGTGTATTATTTGTAGAGGAAATAGTAAATAAAAACGATATGATTCTTATACTCATTTCTAAAAGCTCCAATGATTTGTTAATGGCAGCCATTGATCTTATTTTAAAAGCAGTGCAATGTTATAACATGTAATTTGCAACTTTGCGAAAATCTTATTTAATATTTTTATATAAATTAACAGCATTTATATTTATATATATATATTATGTAAAATACGAAAATTAATATCTTATAAGCATAGAGAGAGTGCATTCAAGAAAAATATGATATCAGATAAATTAGGAAATATTGTTTGTTTTTACTTCCCCTTTAAAAAAAATAATAATTTATCTTTTTTTATGTTTTGGAGAAATAATTTACAATATTACATGTAATTGCAAATTATCATGGAACCTATGTAAATACATTTATTATCAATAGAATTTTGTCAAAATAATTTATTACAATATTACAAATAATTGCAAATTAACATACAGTAAATGTAAATCCATTATTTTCTGCTATCTATTTGGTGTGTACAATATTCTATTATTATTTCAGTAACTTGATCAAAATATTGTAATTAGAAAAATATATATCAAATTATTAATACTTCTAGACTTTTAAAAAAATTATATTTTTCATGGATTTTAGTTATCTTCTAAAACTTTCATTTCACGTTTTTGAAATGCCCTATTTAATAGTGAAGTGTTTGTGAAATGTTCAATATAATTTATTTTAAAGTTATATTGCCTTTTTTAACTTGTATAAAAAGTTATTTTCTGAATCTTTAGTCATTTGTTTATTTTAATTTTGTTTACTTAGAATGAATTCTGTTAATTAAAGATCAAATTAATTTCTAAATATTATTTTTTAAAGTTCATATTAAAATCTATCTTGATTATAAAATATAGATTCCTGCTGAGATCTATAATTTTAACATTTTCGTGACAGATTAATTTGTTTTCAAAAAAACCTAAAAGATGTGAAAATATTCCATTCCAATGTATTCTCTTATATAAACAGGATTGTTTTTTTCTGCTTTTTAAATAGGATGAAAATTTATTGTTAAGGGAAGTAATAGGGGATGATTTTATTGATTCCAAGAATTTTATTCCAGTCGCTATTCAATTTTTATGCACATGGATAAAAATATTCATGAATATGGTACCACTTTAAAACTATCATTTCTTAATTGTAGAAAAATGCAAATATTAAAGAAAAATAAATTATTTAATTATTTTCATGTTATTATTTTCTTTTATAGTAATTCTTTTTTAAATAATTATTCATTGTAAGAATGGATAAAATATTAATTGACTATATTGATTTTTTAAAGAAAATAATTTTATTGGCTATGTTAAAGTAGTAATCACGCCTGTAAAATTAAAAAAAATATCTGAAATTAAAGTTCTAAATATTTTGATATCCAAAACAAAAATATACAAATTAAAACTCGTCTCCTAATATGGTATATTATAATTTTATCATGGTAATTATTATTATCTAAAATTTTGGTACTGGAAGGAATGGTTGATATTTTATAACTATAATTCATTTGATTAAAAAAGAAATAGTAATATAGCACTGAAATATGTGTTTCTTAGAATTTATGAAGTCCAGCTGAATTAGTCACATAATATTTTTTCCTTGAACTGAATTATTTTAGTTTATAGTTGCCAAATTATGGTTTAACCTTGTAATATTCTACTGGCATTGAGTAATGCTTGCATTCATAAAAATCATTGAAGTTGAGGCATTTGTTATTTTAAATTTGTCTCACAATTATCATGCATGAGTTACATCATTCCCAAATCTCTATTTTTATAAACAGAAAATTTGTTTCTCAGTCATGGATATAATGTTCTATAAACATAACTTATGTGATTTTTTGTATGTATAGCATGACAGAGTGTTTACTCACATGTAAAAGACCAAATTACATTTGATTATAAGAATTGAAAAACTTCATAGTACCATTAATATTAAAAAATTACATTGTACATGTTTGTCATCGAAATGGCAATATTTTATTTGAGATATGCTATTGATTGTTAAAATTAGGTGCTTGGTTTTGGGGATGAATTTTAGAACTTGAAATGACAGATTTAGATATTTTGAGCCTAAAAAATGAAAGATATTAAAAATGGTTTTGCTGTGATCACTCTTTACACGCTTGATCTATATTTGATATAGATTAATAGTTAAAAGTTCATTCTGAATTGCCATTATGCGTATCGAGATGTATTGGCTTATGTTAAAACATAACAAGAGCATGAAATACCTTTAGCAATAACATTTATTCACAGTTTGTACTTCATTTCAATTAAAGGTAATAACTATGTAAAGAAAATATTTGTATACCAGAATTTTATGCATTTGAAAACATTTTTATGTTGTAAGAGAAAGTTTCTTATAATAGACATAAAAAGCAAATTGAATTTAAGCACTAATTATAAATTAATAGTGATCTTTGTGTGTGAGTTTTGCTTATGAGAGCAGACTAGTATAGCGATGTTAAGAACTAAATTTGGTTCAGTTATTATTTATGATCTAAAAAAATATAATATGCTATTTTAACCATTACTAAAAATAAGTTAAATTCAAATTAACATCAGTATATTTTTATGAGGATTTTGGAAGCTACTCTGTATACTTATATGGATATAAACAACTTAATTTTTAAAATACTATTTACATGTAATTTATTCATTGCATGTAAATAAAGATAATAAAAGATCTTAATATTTGATCTTTATATTTTTTTTTTTACCATAGCAATTTCATTTTGATAGAAATATGAAAAAATGTGTGATGTTTTCTATATTGCTATTGTAGAAGAATTCAGATTTCCCTAATTCAGTTCATTAGTAATATTTTGTAATTTTTTGAGTGGTGTTTTCTTAAGTGTAGATAAGTGTGGTTTTCGTCAATGTATAATTCAAGGTGATTCCAAAGTTTGGGGAAACCTTAAAAAATTACTCATTTTATCGTTATTTATGACACAGCCAAGCTCACTAGCCAACTATTTCAAATTTATGGCATAAGGATGTGTCTGCTATGATATGCCAGATTGAGTCACAAGAGTGTGCCTTTCGTTTTAACCAGAACACCACAAAGGTGAGAGAACATCTTTGCTCCATGGCTCCTCCAATAGATGCCACCACCAGAGGATCTACTCCATCAATTTTGACTTTGATCTGGCTTGGGAGGACGTTTTCTCCAGCTCAGGTATAACCAGCATGTATATCGCTTGTACTCAGTGGATCTTGGCGACATTGGCAATCAAATCCATTCTGATACCTTACCAAGGCCTTATGATTACTCATAAATGTATGAAGATGAAAAGATGCAGTGTTTAATAAATGAATGATTTCAGAAGTAGCCAACTCTTATGATATTTAACACAAATTGTTCAAATAATTCCATTGTTGATCAAATGATGGAAGAAAGCAACTGCACCTAACAAATGCTTATCAAAGCTATAACAAAACTTATTTTTTTATAAGAACTTTTATAATTAAACATATATACTAGAAGGCAGATCATAGATTTTCATGTTTACTAAAAATGGCTAAGGAGTAATGACGTGTTTTACATTGTCTCCTAAAATAATGGAGAAATTACGAGTTAAAAGCTCTTGACGTCATATTCAAAGAATGGCTCACCTTCACCTGTGAAACGATCTTAATCGTTGTCGACTGCACCTGTAATCCATGTCGATTGCACCTAGAGAATACACTATCACTGATGTTCAGAGTGCTTGTGAAGAAGCTTTTTTGAGAGCATAGAGAGATTTACTCTACAAGCTATAACTTGAAAAGGTACTGGCCTGGTTGTTATGGTGGTGTTTTATTATCAGAAGGTAGTGAGTTCGAATTCCGGCTTAACCGAAGATCCGTCGTGTCCACTAATGGCGGTTGGGGCATATTGAAACTGGGTGTGATCGCAGTGTCCTCCAAGTGAAATGATACCTCTGGGGATGGTAGGCCAAGTATAGGGGTCTTCTGCTTGGACTCTGTTTCAAAATCACTGAAGACTCCATCCAACTGCTTCTATGTAACTTTTGAGCCCAACTCAGGGTTAGGTGCAGGGAAGCGTGCTGGTGCAACAACAACATGAATAGGAACTGAAATCTAACTTCCTATTCATGATTTTGTAAGAAACAGAAAAAGCTTCACTATTTCGAATGAATGAAATTTTTCCTCTGCTTAATAAGACTAATGTAAAAAAGCGTGGATTGATGACAAGCTGTATGCACATTTGATAAAATAACTCTTATACCTGAGTTACTCTTGAAACAATTTGTGGAGTTTTTTCTGTAATTAGTGTATTTATTTCAAGGAAATTAAAAGGACTGATTCGAGCACAAATTCTTTCCCTGGTTAACTCATTAAGATTGTTGCAAATATATTTTTTTTTCGGTTTCAGGAATACAATTTTTGTTTTTTCTGCTGTTTTGCATCATACTTAGCAACTATGCTTTTTGAACGTTTAATTTTGTGATTTAATCTCACGTTAAATACGACCGGATTATTTATTTTGTGGTTCTTATTTGAATTTTTGATTTGAGAAACTTTTAACGATAAATTACTGAATAAAATTTTAAAAAACTTGAAATTGTTTAAGATAAGATTGATTTGCCATTTATTTTTGGAGCGGCAGTTTGAAGTTTGCATAAATAAAATATTTATAAAACAAAATTTATAACTAATTATCAATAAAATATTGCGTAACCATGTCCTTTCAGTATAAAATTTTCGTTTTGTTTAAAAATATATTTTTTAAGATTGTAATTTGTATTAGAAATAAGCTTCTAGGCATGAGATTTTAAGTTGATGGCATAATTTTTAAATTTGTGAATATGGGTTATATGAGTGACCATACAATTCATGAAAATGTGTGCGCAACCTTTTTCTTAAAATTCATCTTGTTTTAACTCATGCATTCAGTTTTATTCATAAATAGGGATTTTTCAACTTTATTTTCTAAACGTGTACTTCTGAAACGCCCTTTAATCAAACTGTTTCCTTTTCATAGTTATAATTTATGAATTTCATGTGAGTATATATTGATTAAATTGCTACATATATTGTTGAAAATAATATAAAAATAGATTGATGCATATCATCTTTATTTTAATTTTCACCACGGGATTATGTTACAAATACCATTTCAGTTCTCAATCCCTTACACTTTTCATTGAAAGACAATTTTTTTTTTCTGCAACCGAAGCAAGTAACAACATCGTATTCTGTGATTTGTAATGTTTTTAATGAATGCAGTCTTTTCTGCTGAGAAATGAATCGTGAAGTTCGTCTTCATTCGATCGCTTTCACAAGCACCAGGGGAAAAAATGCTGATGTCTGTTAACAGTTTTTTATGAATAAAAAGGAATAAAATCCGTCAATTTTTAAAGCATGTGGAATGTGGAACGCTCTACAAGAGAGTCCGTCACGTGTTTAAAGATGATCATATTGATAAGGAAGGTCTCTTCTTCCTGTCAGAAGCACCCTTATCACCCCTGCCGAACACCATTCCTATCATTTTGGACAGTGCGGGTCCTGCCTTCCTTCTCACTGGCAGTGTCCTAAGTTGCTGGGCCGCCCTGGCCTCCCGCATCAGGGATTGGAATGCCAAGCTCACGCCCACATAATTTTCTGCGGCTGACACTTCATAGAACTGACACCGGAACTGAAGTGAAGCTTCGTGGCCATCGTCTACTGCCACCTTGCGGCCTCGTTCCAAATCTCTCTTGTTGCCGAGCAGAATGGCCGGGGCTCGTCTAGCTCCCTTGCTGAGTGCGACAGTTTCTAGGAATTTTCTGGCTTTTTCGAAGGACATCCTGTCACATACACTGTACACTACGACGTAGGCATCTGCCCAATCGATATGATCCTGTAAGCAGCAATGATCCTATAAGTGGAACAAATCGATGTAAATCACATAACAAAAAGAAATAGTTCTTTTTCCAAGAAATAGACCTTTAAAAGGTCGTATTTAAGTATATAAATTTATTTATTTTCTCTGCATTCTTTAATATAATGTCATAAAGTTTTTTTTTTAAAAAAAAAAAAAAAAAAAAAAAAAAAAAGTTACTATTATTATGACAATTTGAAAAAGATAGCGATGTTAACAGCCACAACTTAAGAAAATTGGGAACCCAAAACACATTCTAGTACGCTGCAGGATCAAATAACAGCGAAAAGTTCTAAATACTTAAAGTTTTTATAGTGTTGAAATTAAAAATCAATGCAATAGTCAATTATAAATTTTACTCACTTATTACAAATTCATTGTCTTAATTATATCGAAGTTCCAGTTATATATCATGCAGTAAGGCATTTTTTTACAATGCAGTAATTCATAATTTTTTAAATGTAGATAATCTATTTCTTATCCAGAGAGTTATGTATATACTCACTTGCATATCATTTTAATGAGGTTTCGTTTATCAATCTGATAGTAAAAGATTCTAAAATTTTTCCTTTTGCTTACTAAAGATTGACTTGCCTTTTAATACTGAACAGAGGGTTAAGACTGTTTAAATGTTTAAAGATAAGTTTTGGAACTTTATTTGAATTATATAAATTATCCCTGTTTCCAAAACTGAAAGTTATCGGTTTTCTCAAATGACTTCTTAAAAAAAGTAAACGTTTTCTTGTACGGTAAAAGTCTCTTATAATACATGAACTTCCGTCGCTTTCATTTTCAGTTCAAACATTTCAGAAATTTTCTAATTTTAAAATACTTCTATAAATGAAAGTCCCTTGAAAGAATTCGCTAGCTGTTGCAAAGCAGGAAAAACAGAGCCTTTGAACACATGAAGACAGCTTAAGCGATCTAATGTGTTGCTGTGTTTTTAAAATTTATTTTTATGAATTATCCAAGACTCACATGTTTTCCTCATGTAACAGTAAAATAGTTACTGAACGTATAATGTCTAAATGAAATAGTTTTAAAGATGACAAATTATAAGCATGTTTGTTATGTCTAAAATGTAATTTATTCGAAAACGTTCACAAAAATAAAAAATGATCCTGACAGTTTTAGTGAACATAAGTTTTAAAATTTTTCATTTGCTTTTAAATTTTTATATCCCAGAGTTAAATTCATTTTGTACAGCTATATATGACTGACAATATTTAGCGAAGCAATTTATACGCAGTAAGAGAATATAAAAATAGAAATTTGTACTCGAATATTGATTCACATAAGTGGCTATTTTTTTTTTAAATATAGTAAACTTACACATCTTGCTGTATATTATTAAATATTAATAAAAAATAATGTTACCTCACATTGTGAAGCATCTAATATTTCTACATGTGTCGTTGTATTGTCAAAGCTGATTGTTTGCTTGTACAGATATTCTGAAATAAAGAAAAGTAATAATTTTTAATAATACAAATAAAAATTTATAAAGCTATTTTTTTTTATCCTTTATATAAAAATCATATCATACAAATATAAAAAGCAAATATTTCATAAGTAATACCAAATTTTGAAGTGTGAAAAAATATTAAAACCTTAATTTATTAGATTTAAAAAATATATAAACATTTAGATATGAAGAATGATAAAATGATCTCAAACTCACGTATTTTTATCAAAAGATATTTTTAGAGATAAAATAAAAGCGAACTTTTTTTTTGGTACAAAAATGATTGTATTATTTTTTTTTTTTCCGCTAATTGTGCAAAACAAAAAAGTCAAATATTTAACACACCATACATTTGGTGTATTTCATGAAATGTGAATTCAAAAAAATTTTAATGTAATTTCTTAACATAAGTTCAATTTCACTTACTATGCATTTTTTTTCCCCTTAAAAATATTTACTGTATACTTTGTTCAGCTCCTTCTATGCGTTGAACTCTAAACATCATATATATTGCTCTAACGTTCATGGTTTCCAATGCAAAACATGTACATGTACCTTTTTTTACCATAAAAAGAGTTTTCTAGAATACATCAGCTGAAAATAAATTATATGAGGTAAGAACGTTTGAAAATTTCCTTAGGTTATTAATTTATTTGCTGTTTAAATCGGAACTTCTGTCATCTGTGTTTCAGTACATTTATGATTTTAAAAAAAAAAAAAAAAAAAAAAAAACGCGTGGGCTTGGGGAAGAAAAAAAAAAAAACCATTCGCCTCGGTTTTTGAAGCGAGTTTAGTTCCTGAGTGCATTGTGGCATAAGCAACCTTTCATTGCATTCACATCAAAGTCAGTTGTTAGCATCAACCAGTTTCTTCTGTTATTGTTATCGCTTATTTATCGTTCAAAAATCATTTTCTGAACACAAATCGAGATTTATAATTTAAGATGCATTACGATCCTCTGAAAACCTAAGGGAAACGGAGTCCACGAAATATAATTCCAAAGGTCAGTGCACTGACCACTAAGCTATCAACTCAGTATTCCTTAGGCGGACAGACTAATGACGAAGTTTTAAAATGAAATTACTGAACTAAACTTAGGTTTAATGGAATCTTTTATAAAGCAAATCAATCTATCTTCCCCACATAGATTAACACATGAATTCTTATAGCATTTATCACTTAAATATTATATTCTTCGTTCCATAGCTTCACTTCTTATAATATATTTGAAAATAATAAGCTTGTATTAATTTAATTTCGAAGTTAACTTGTTTATAAATTTAACTTTAAACAGAATACAGATGAATCTATGCCTTGATATATGAAGGTTATGTTCAAAAATTTGAAATAAATGAAATACGAAACAATTTTATATGCAGAGATGCTGTAAAATAACTGTTTCAATGTGAGAAAGTGGTAAAATGTGACTTTTTTTTTATATTTTTGAAGCAAAAAGAAAATGGATTCTCTCTTATTTTAGACAAATAAACAATTTATTTGTGACCTAAGAAATACCTTTCAAAATGAATCGAGTATAGCATGTAATCAATAGATTCATAAATGGATTCACGATTTCGTAGGGAAATTTTATAAAATATACTCAATAATCTTAAGTAATATATTGAACATCATATAAAAAAAATTTAGCCCATGATTCTAGGGTTACATACATATGCAAAATAATTTACTCGACAAAATTGTAATATTATTTGACTGTAAATTAAAGTATGAAATTCAAAAGATAATTTTAATATATGTATACAAATTTCGGATGTCCATTATGTAAATGTATGTAATTCGCCAGTGAAATGCGCTCATTCCAACAAATTTAATAAAAGTTCGAAATCCTTTGATAGGAAAAAAAAAATGAAAGTTATTTTTTGAATTAATCATGAAACTTAATATAATTATCTACAATTCTCTACGAAAAATTATTAAGTTTTTGAAAAGAATTTAAAAAAATTTTCAAATTAAGCTTTATTTTTGCACGGTAAAAAAACGCAGAAAAACACAAACAAAAATCCAGATCTAATGTAAAGGGAAGTAATAACAGCTCTTTAAATGTTGCAATATTTCTAAATTCTTGTTGTTCCGATAACGCCTTAATGATTCCGTCGTGTTTTTAAGATAAACTACCAAATAGCCCTAGCTTGCCCAAGGCCATGTCTTAAAAGGTAACTCAACTACCTGTTTGCTACACGTATTATGCGATGAAACCCGGAAATTAAACGGCAATAAACAAGGTTCTCTCCGAGCCCTGGCAAAGTGTCTCGTGATTTGGGTCACAAAAGTCTTCGAACATAAGTTCTTAAAGTAATTTTGTTTACTTGTTTTTTTTCTGTGTTCGGCGCCCCATCAACCATCTTCTGTCTGATGATGTCAAAAGGGTTAAATTCCTATTTCGAAATCGCGCGAAGTAATATATCACTCAATTAATTGTTCCAAACTTGAATTTTTTTTTTTGTTGCTTGAATGAGGAAAAAGACAGTGAAAAGATTTTTTTTTTTTACACAATTATTATGATTTTAACAGGTCGTGAAAAATTCCTTGAAGAAAAGGAATATTTTTATGACTTTACTATGTAAGATATGATTTATTGTCTCCGGTTTCCCTTTTATTCCTGCGTAATTCTGTCAAATAAATTTTTATTAGCTATTATTAGAACAAACTGTTATGAAAGAAGGATATTAGACATACCATGGAATATAAATGTAAAAATGATGAATTAAGAAATCCACTTTCTAAGTTTTTATTTAAATATAACTTCATGAACTTAAACTATTTTGAATGTTATGCACAGTAGCTTATATTTATATGTTTCGTGAATAATTGTAGAGCAAATGCACAGTTTATATAATTTGAAAGATGTGTCATTTTATTTAATCGTCTGTGTCAATGTATTATTTATTTAATCGTTTTATTTATGCATCGTTATCATTCACTTTAAAGAATGTAACAAATTATAAAATATTATATATTGTTACAAATTTATAAATAATTATTGTATATGTCTTAAAATATCTCAGACAGATCGGAAATACTCACATTTTGGGCAAAAATTGCGGTATTTAGACGTGCTATACATTAAAAGCGGGTTTTCTAATGATTTGGTGACTTGGCGAGAAAACTTGGCGACTTGGCAAGAAATAGATACTTCAGGAAATATCCATCACCTAAGCTCTAGGATCAATAGATAACGAGATAGCCTAGAAGTTTCCAGAACCTTGGCGAAAATTAATAGATTTCCCCGCCAAGTCAGGTATAAGTCAGTTTTGTGAAGACGATTAGTCGAGATTGCTAGTTTACAGAAGCTGTTCTCTGTCTGAGGTATTTGAGACCTGTGATTGGAAGCTGTTACTTATTGTATCTGACGAATTGTAGCTGTATATTTGTGATTATTACAGCTGGTATTTCTAGTGGAATTTTTACGAATAAAAGTCTTGTGTTCATTGAGTGGTTGCTTTATTCAACTCTCAGTCCACACGAACCCCGTAGCTCGGTACAATATAAACAAAAATTAAGACAATTTTAAAATATAATTTATTGACTATAAAATTTAATTGCGTAATTTTACTGTATATTTCTTTTTTGTAGATGGAAATTATTTTCATTTCTCCTCAGAGGGAATTTTCGAATGAACTTTTTATTAAAATTAAAGTAAAGATTCATTTATTTCTTTAAATGTGAATCTCATTTTTATTGGTTGCAATGATTGTTTGAATGCCCTCCAACCAATTGTAAGAACTTGTCATTTGCTTTGTTTTTATTTTGGAACGTTCTTATTAACAAAAGTGTTTTTATTCTGGAACGTTCTTATTAACCAGGATTTGGAAAATCCGGGCAAAAAAACTTTGGATTGGAATTTTATTCAAATAAATGGTTGGTCGATATTTAACCTCTTTAGAAACCATATCCAAAATATACCTCAAACTGTGTCTCTAGTAATATTTCAAACAATTCGCTAATATTAGATGAATATGTAGCTCTAAAGTGCTTCTGTTATGATGTAATAAAGATGTTAGCAAATGATGACGAATGACACCAAATGCTTTGATAAGTCCTCTCTCATCCTTTTAACTTGGTTATGGTCAATAAATGGCCAAATGCTCTCAATAATGGCTATTAAATAAAACTATCAAGTTATTGGGAAATGACTGTGCTACAAAATTTTAACGTTTAAGAATTAAAAGATTTGCAGTTTTACTTAAAAACCAATGCAGAAATTTTGAACTATTTAAACTATCAACCTCGTGATTATTATGAAAACTTTGATGTCCTTATCATTTCCCAAAGAAAAACATTTAGAAGAAATTTTAATCATTAATAAATTTATGATGTCAGCTCTTAGAATATTATAATAGAAATATTGTCATTCATATGGAAAAAGTCAAGTTGTTGAAATATGTTCTCGGCAGAGTGTTTGTGTTGATTAAAACCGCTAAACAAAACAAATATCAGAACATTGAACAGCATTTTGAATCATGTTCAATAGATGAGGTCAATACACCTTCGATGGTACACTTTTCAGCAAGTCACACCACAATAAGACACTGAATTGGAAAGAGATAATAAATTGTATGATAGATTAATGTGCACGTGCTTTTCAGCGTGAGTTTAAGCTGATATACAACTCACTAAATAGCATTATGAGAACAAACCCTTTTTTTTACCAACCTAGCTAGAGCAACAACATCAGGAATTTCGAATGTCTAAGTCAGCTAGAAGAGAAATTAGAATTTGTACCTCTAAATTAAATGTATCCTTTCTTTATTTTGTGTTAAAAATTATTATGTAATTTTGATGAAGAATATAGGTATGTGTGTGTGCTTCTTAAATTAAATTTCAAAATTAAGGTAATTTCAAAGATTTTTGTAAGCTTTCCAATCATAACCTAACACTCTACAGAATAATGAGTCAAGAAACAATAATTAAAATAATTTAGTTTATAAATTACTTTTAGAAAGGAAAATTATTTGGAAGATCTTGTTCCAAAAAAATTGCTATACTTGTTTTTATTTAACTCCAACAAATTAAATAATATTTTGCTTTTGGAAAAAATACCTAGTCACCTTTCAGGAAGAAGACCAATCTTTCTGCAAGATGACTTGGCACTTTTTCCAAGTTTTAGTTGTGATTGATAATTGTTTTTGTAAGATTGGTTTGCGATAGGTTTTAAGATGTGAAAATTTCGTTTCGAATGAACGATATAGTTTTCTTAATATTTCTTGATATAATCCAAAAAACTATCACTTCTGCAAGTAGTGTTTGTTACCAAAAAAGTAATGTTAGTATTTACATCATATTAATGTATATTTGAAGATAAATACATTAATATATGTACATGAATTTGTCAATGATTTTGTCTGATTACAAATTTAAGAAGAAATTGTATTGACGGCCATCTACACACACACACAGAATACATATAATTTTTCCTTAATAATATTAGAAATATTGGAGACCATGTTTGTAAATTTAAGTTTTAATTATTATAATTATAAGAATACATACATTGTTATTTCAAGGGTGCACCTTGAATTCTTACCAAATTTATCGCCAAGCAGGGCGATGATGTTCTATTTATGGTAACCCTAAACGTTATTCTGAAATCTATTCACGATTCTTATTGGTTTAGATTTAACCGTTACTTATGAATGTTTAATTGTGTATGTAATTGAGGTCATTTGCTTCCACGGTGGATGTCGGCTGGTAAGATTTAATATTATTTTTATTTTTAAATTTAATATTATAATTATTTAATTTATTATAATGATAATAAATTATTTATATATAATATTATATTTATTATATTAATTATAAATAATAATAAATTAATTTAATATTAATAATATAATACCTCAAAGTGAGTATATTCCAGAAAATAAAGTGAGTAGATATTTTTCCTTTTTTTATGTGATTATTGCATTATTTTTGAAATTTCATTGTGTTTTGGCCGCATTACTGCTTGCACAGGGCTCCGCGCGAACTGGATTGGCGCCAAACAAAAATCGCCAAGGGGCACCCTCTAATATATTTTTATCCTTATTTGGACGTACCCCATCGCGAATTATAAAATACAGAACCAAATCAGAAGATTACGACGCCAAGCATAATTCTTTAATACAGCTAATTTAAAGCGCCTATTCTTTGATTTTTAGTATCACGATTTGCGAAGTGAACTTTTATTGGTTGCTATGACAACCACAACGACATAACATTTTTAAAAATAATCTTCAGGCTTGTTCCATCAAAATACATTAAAATGATACTTTTAATGAAGAGAAAATTAAATCTGCTGGAAATTTCATTAAAAATAATAGTATTCTAATATTTCACTGCCAAATATTTTAAAATTAATTTATTTATTAGAATTAACTGTTATAAGAAATATTTTACTCTAAAAAATGCAAATGATTTTCATTCTTTATTGAATACAAAAATAATACTATATTTATATATATGTTATCGCTTGCTTTTAAAATATTAAAACACTTGTGTTCTTTTTAAAAGAATACATTTCTTTATGATTTGTTGTTTTGTATTGATCGATATAACACAGTATCATGAGCTGATGCATAGCCGTATTTTTCATGTTGTTGAATGTGCTAGAAGTTAAAAAAATATATATAATTGAATGATGTGTGAAACTTAATTTAATTTTTAAATCGCGTATGAATATCTAAGATGTAGTAAATGATGATACAAATGTAAATTTTTAAATGAAGTTTCAAAAATTTAAGAACCTGAATGTATAAATGATGTCAAAGGTAATAAAATAAGTACATTTATTATTTAAATTATTATTTCTAAACTATAAAAAGTTAGAAAACTTAAGATTGTTGTATTTGAGACTTAAATGTAAACATCAGAGAAAATAAAAATATTTAATTTGAATTTACAATTTTTATTCTCGTTAGTCATTTATTACTCGATTGTTAATCCCTGCCAGGGAGCATTAAAAAATATTAAATTGTCTTCTGGCCAGTTAAGTAAAGAGAAGATGCGGCAAAAAAATTCAATATTATTCCCCTTTTTGATGTACCTGTATTGCATGATTAATTTAAAATAAATAAATAAAAAATCTTTTATTTTATTTTTAAAGTAACGTATACACGTCATTTTTTTTCACGTTTTATTTCTTTATAGTTTATAATATAAATCAGCTCTAATGGAATTAAGTTAACTTTTTAGCATTTTGTATGGATGTGACAGGCAGTAAAAAGAAAAATCCGAATTCACGATTTTCAAAATTATATAAAATCACATAATCATTTAAATAATAAGAAATATTCGAGCTTACAATATTTAAAAATTGAGTTCAGTGTAGAATCGCGTAACCTTTTCTTTGACAATACATCTTGGAGATAAAATTAAATTTCTGGTATTCTTGCTAACCCTATCTTCATATAACTTTAGTGTAGCGATCATTTTGTTAGTCACATCTTGGCGCCTAGTTTGTAGTCAAAAGAATCACCAAAGAGTTAAGAAGTATCCGAATGTAAACTTTTACCTCAAGATTAATTGAAATCGCATAAAAACGCCAATAAAAATAAATACACGATAATTCGATATTCGAATTTTATAAAATTGCAAAAATGGCACAGGTGCCGTATAATCCATGTGTCAAATTCTGAGATTGGCGATTTTTTGGCGGATTTTCTTATATATCTGGCAACCTTGTTTTTGTTACGTCATACATATGGAGATCTATAAGAATTATGCAGAAAATTCTATAATGGTAACCCTAGTATTTATCGCATCACGCACGTCACATATGCCACAAAAATTTAGAATTTGGAATCAGGGATTATATGGCATCTGTGCCGCAAAAATACCTAATAAAAAGAAATATTTGAAATCGCAATTTTCAAATTCCCATAATCATCTAAAATCGCACCATTTTGGTTAGCGAGAAAATGTTTGTCGCCATTTTCCCAGCTTTCACCAAGCGGTGGGCCAAAATAGGACTTCACCCTTTTTTCCCAATATGAACCTGCATTGTAAACTTAAATTTTGCTTTTCTAATTCCATATGAATAATTAATGTTACTATAATTGTTTTTAGGAAACATCGAATATAAAATTGTAATTTTATAATGTATTATTTCAAAACGATACAAATATTCTTTATTCACTTATTTGATACAAATATTTTTTATTCATTTATTTGTACGATGCTAAATTTATTTACTTTTATAATCTCAACTTATACGAATTGTTTACATTAAAACACTAATAAGCATTGCATTTTTACCAGATAAAAAAAGAGTCAACTACACAACAAAAGTATAAAAAGAAATGACGTCAATGACATTTCGCTTATTTATAATGTCATTGCCACGCTGGCCTTATAATTTGGATAAAAACGGATTCATCTCTTTTTAAAATAAGACTAATTTTCTGCATGTTGGGACAATCCGTTATTAACCATGACATGGACTTATATGGGACGCGTAAAAATACCCACCTCCAATAGAATAATTATCTTAATTATACCCCAAAATGGCCACAAGAAATGCTAACCTGTAATTACACATTTCCATGCCCGAATATAACCACACCTGTGGCTTAAATGATTAAGTAGCCTCATGCCGTGAATATGTTTGTAGCATGTTCTTTAAAAATGACTTGCATTGTTAAAAAACTTTCTTTTCGAGCAGTTTTAATAGGTTGGATGGCTTTAATAACAGCAATAATGATTTCCTTAAATACTTGAGAAAAGTTTTTAATAATAAAATTCTTTGTTGAAATACTTTGTTTGACAGTAAATCATGTGTGGTATAATACAGAAGGAACAAATTTTCACATAAAGCAAATTAAGAAACTATGTGTTGCTTATAAGTAAAATTTTAAATAAATATAAATACATTGCATTTACAAATATTGCTTAAAATTTCCATTTAATATTTCATTTTCCAATAAGTCACGGATACTATAAATTTTAACAAAAATATGAAATATATGAATGTTCTATCTGAATGTCAATGTGGACCATGTGTCTCATGAGTTTAAAATATACAACATGATGCTCGATTCTTTCCGCTTGAGGTAAATTATTTCTTTCAGGTCTTAAATAGCTATACTGTATTCAAAAAGCAACTGCATAATTTTACAAAATAATCGGAACATTTTTACATATGCTCGTCAAGACAATGATGCAAAATCACTGACAATTTGATGCCTTCGGAATGTCTCTTGTGATTGAATAGGTTGTTTTCTGGGTGTACTAAAGTTTCAATGAACATGCGATATGAATTATAGTTTGATCGTGGGGGTTCGGTGTAAAATTGGCAACTCCTTGTGTGTGTATAATATATATATGGTCAAGCAAAAATTTTAGCGATAAATTTCGACGAGAAAATTTAATTTCTGGTAACTCTTGTATTTAGTTTAGCTTTGTGTAGCGGCACCTACCACCATGTTTGTCACATATTGGCGTTAAAAATATGGCAAAAAAATTAAGTGGTAACTGATTATAAACTTTTACCAATCGCAGTTACAGTTGATCCTCTATCAAACTTAAATAAAGAGCCAGATTAATCTATGTAACTAACACAAAGCAAACGAGATATAATATTTACAATCACAGAACATCGAACAACTTTTGGCTAAACCAACTAAAGCTAAACTAGTTTTCCAAAATCTTTAAAGAAATTTAAAAATTTTTCCTTTTAATAATGAAAAATGGAATATTTCCATCTGCTTAAAGATCTCAATATATGTATTCTGAACACATTTATGTTCTTAAATGGTTTATTTTATCTAACAAAATATTGTGATATATAATTCACATATTATTTATGTGAATATATAATATGTGAATCATTATATCACAATTCACATATTATATATGTGAATCTCTCTCTCATATATCACATATATATATTTATATATATTTCCTTCTTATATATAACTTACATATATTTCCTTCTCTCTATATATTTCTCTCTTAATTTGCTTTTCCATAATTGGAAAATTACATTGTTACCTAATCGTATTTTAAGCAGTTGTTAAGTTAATTATTAATACACTACTGGCCATTAAAATTGCTACACCAAAAAGGCGACATGCTACAGACGTGAAATTTATGCGTAAGGAAGAAGGTGCTGTGATATGCAAATGATTAGCTTTTCAGCGCATTCAGACAAAGCAGGCGCCAGTAGCGACACCTACATTGTGTTTAAATGAGGAAATTGTTCAGCCGGTTCCTCATACACAAATTGCATTTGAACGTTGTTGCCTGGTGAAAAGTTGTTGTGATGCCTCGTGTAAGAAGGAGAAATGCGTACCAGCACGTTTCTGACTTTGATAAAGGTCGAATTGTAGCGTACCGGGATTGCGGTTTATCTTATCGCAGTATTGCTGCTCGCATCGGTCGAGATCCAATGACTGTTAGCAGAGTATGGATTCGATGGGTTCAGGACGGTAATACGAAACGCCATGCGGGATCTCAACGGCCACCTATCACTAGCAGCCGAGAAGACAGGCATATTATCCGCATGGCCGTAATGGATTGTGCAACCACGTCACGAGCCGTGAGTCAAGAAACGGGTCGTGTGGAAGACAACAAGTGTCTGCACGAACAGTTCGACGACGTTTGCAGCAGCATGGACTCTCACCTCGGAGACCATGGCTGCGGCTTCCCTTGACGCTGCGTCATAGACAAGAGCGCCTTCAATGGTGTGATCAACGACGAACCTGGGCGCACGAATGGCGAGACGTCATCTTTTCAATTGAATCCAGGCTCTGTGTACAGCATCATGATGGTCGCATCCGTGTTTGGCGGTATCGTGGTGAACGCACACTGGCAGAGTGCATTCGTCATTGTCATACAGGCCCATCACCTGGCGTGATAGTATGGGGTGCCTTTGGATACACGTCTCGGTCACCTCTTGTTCGCATTGACGGTGCTTTGAACAGTGCACGTTACATTTCTGGTGTGTTATGACCTGTGGCTCTACCCTTTATTCGTGCCCTGCGAAACCCTACGTTTCAGCAGGATAATAAGCGACCGCATGTTGCCGATATTGTACGGACCTTCCTTGATACGGAACATGTTCGGCTGTTGACCTGGCCAGCACTTTCTCCAGATCTTTCACCAATAGAAAATGTCTGGTCAATGGTTGCCGAGCGACTGGATTGTCACCAAACGCCAGTCACTACTGTTGATGAATCTGTGGCATCGTGTTGAAGCTGCATGGGCTTCTGTGCCTGTACATGCAATCCAATCTCTGTTTGACTCAATGCCCAAGAGTATAACTGCTGTTTTTACTGTCAGAGGTGGTTGTTCTGGGTACTGATTTCTCAGGATCTATCCAGCCAAATTTTTTGAATATTTAATCACTTGTTATTTCTAGTATAATATATTTGTCCAATAAATATCATTTTGTTATCTGCATTTCTTCCTGGTGTAGCAATTTTAATGGCCAGTAGTGTATTAATGCTAATATCAACTATAGATCGATTGTAAATATAGAGGAAATATTTCTATGGAGCTCAGAAACAGATGGCACTAGTAATTTATTGAATAGAAAATTTCCTATTTGCAAATTTAATTTTATTAGTTGCTATATTTAAATGCTTTCTTTATTGAAATAGTGCCGATAATGTGCATTTTAAAATAACATTTTACATGCAGCAGTAAATTATTACTCTAGAAAATTTTGAATAGTGAATAAGTGTTTGTATTGAAAGAGCAAGCATAGAATAGCACAATAGAATATTAGTTCATTTAAAACCAGCTTAAAAAAATTCAAAAATATTATATCCTATAAGAAAGTTTTCATGCCTGCAATGAAATTAGGAATCATAAAAGGTTATGAATATTTTAATTTTTCAAGTATATTCTAATTTGAATTTCATAACAAATATCAAACGAACAAGGCTTTGAAGAATATTACATAAATTATTTGCTATGGATACCAAAAATTGTTAGGAGCTATTTCATGGTAATTCTCAAGGCAGTTTTTCTCAGTATGAAAATACAATTATTGAAAGAAATAATATATAAACAACAAATTAAAAATTTTCTCTCCTTTTGATATTTAAATACCTTGCTTATAAATATCTCGCTTCCAAGAATAATTCATTGTATATTCTATTCTTTAAATTATTAAATAACTCATGTTTGCCATAATGAAAACGTCAGTATATTCTTCCTCTTTAAAATAAAATTTAAAAAAATTATGATTCTCTCCGTAATTTCTAACTGCAGTCTTCCCTTTCAATAGAATGCGGAAGTTGAAATCCGTTACCGCATTACAAAAGGATATGGGCGCGATCAGCAATTCTTTCTGGTTTGTCGTGAAATCTGTCTCGCGGTAAAAGAGAAAACACTCCTACAACACACATAACAACCAAAATAATGAATGAGAATGGCGCCTGTAAGCCAGAAAAATCGTAGTTTCAATGTCAGCAAATGTTGACTGATGAAGAAAACCAAGTGCCCATCGGTCATTAACTTCTTCAGGCCGACATGATTTGAATACGAGTCAGTTTTGTTTGTAGATTTAATAGCGCTCTCCAAGGTCAAGAGTCATGGCAAGAAATCAAGTGAGGATGTCAAAGGTTGATGTCACGAATGTTCGGTACCCGATCAAACCGTCATTTGTGCATGAAATCAAAGCCGGTCAACTTAACATCTTTCGATTTGTAAACATTTACCTTTCGAGAAGCTTTGCTTCAAGCTAACGTATTTCGGACATCGAAGAAATTTGATTTTAAACCGCTTTAACTCCACATCTAAAATTTCTTTAGACTTGTTTTGTGTCCATTCTGATTGATTTGAAAATAAATCAATGTTTGTCTTGTGATTTTTTTTTTTTTTTTTAGATTTATGATCGAGAATAAAGTTTTGGTAGAATTTGTGTTGAAGAAAAATAATAAAACAATTTTTACATTACGATCTCCTGATATATACGTCTAATATTTACAGAGTCTGAGTGTTCCAAAGTTCTTTAAAATTTTAAACCTCGCATTTTATTCAATGAAAAATTAATAGTTTAAGAAATAGTTTAAAAATATATTTATCTATATAATTGTTGATTAAAAAAATAAATAAATGTATTAGATTTATAATACTGGATGTGCATAAAGAACACAGAAGAGCAACATCCTGTTTTTCAACAGTATTCTGGTATCGCCTCCGGAACCTTACAGTCCAACGAGTGCTATCTACAAGTAGCACACGATCAGCCCAAACTGTTTACCTCCTGTTTAAGAAAAAAAAATGAAACAGTGGTATTGAATTTAAACAAGTTTTTAGAAAAGATAAAACATCTATTTTCTTCAGGACGTAGTAACCTGGTTATAAGAAAGGCGTCGTTCTCACTATTGGAAGGTAGTAAGTTCAATTCCCAATTTAATCGAAGATCCGTCGTGTTTACTACAGACGACTTGGACACGTCAGATAGATCTTGATTTCAATGTCCTTCAAGTGAAATTATATCTTTGGGTCTGGTATATCAAGTCTTTGGGAGTTTTCCGTTTGGTCTTCTCTTTCAAACTACGAAAACTAGCCAACCTTTAATCTGCAGCTTTCATCTAACTTTATCATCCAACTGGTTAGCCCAACTCTAGCCTAGATACAAGGAAGTCTGCTGGTATTTATATATATCTCTTCTTGTGTTATCAGGTGGTTCAAGAACATCTCGGTCAATTGAATGATCAAAATCATAAATGAGAGATTTTGATGCAGTCTTAAAGTCGTATTTTGTTTTATTAGAAAAGCAAAATATAGCTCCAATGTGATGATATTGATATAAATTAGAAATTTCCTTTGCATTGTTATACGAGGGTCACTCAGAAATGTTTGAGATACAACTAGGTTTTTAAAGTTATACTTACAAAATTTTAGGTGTGTTCAAAGTAGTCTCCTACAGCATCAATGCACTTTTGTAGACGAATTTTTCACATATTAAATGCGTCAAGCCATTCATTTCTTGGAATAGATGAAAAAAATGCATTTATAGCCACATCAATCTCTTCTTCTAAATGAAAACAACGTCCACGTGAGTTCTTTTTTAGATTAAAAAATAACCAAAAGTCGCACATAGCTAGATCAGATGAATACGGCGGATGTTCAATCACTTTAATTTGTTTTTGTTTAAGAAACTCAATTGTTAATCCGGCTGTGTGAAGATGCATTGTCATTGTGAAGCATTCGTCCCCAAACATTCAGTTCTTGTAGAATTTCTGGAAGACATTTAGTGGTATCACCTGTTACGCCGAGCTGGCAGCCGAATGGTTAGCGCTCTTGCCTTCGGTTCAACAGTTCATGGGTTCGAATCCCACCTAGGGCATAGATGTTTGTAGTGGTTCGGAATCCACTTTAAGCCGTAGGTCCCGGTTTAATTAGCCCTCGTGTGCAAAAAATGACCGTTGAGTGACAAACAAACACCTGTTACAATTTTTGAAACGATGCGGTGGCCACCATCATTTAGCAATTTAAGAGTTTCTTTACTGATTCTGACATGCTCCTCTTTTTGGTGCTCAGTTAGATTATGGGGAACCCAAAGGCAAACTACTTTTTTCATATGTAATTCTTCATGAATGATTTTATGTATGGCTGCAGGTCTAATGTTAAGTTCCTTCAGTAACATTTGATAGGTACAGCGCGATTATCATCCATTAACATTTTTTGTATGGCAGACACATTATCCGGGATTACTGCCGACGGCGGCCTTATTTTGTGTTCTTTATCCTGAAGAAAATTGCGACCTCTTCTAAGTTCTCTAAACCATCTGAATACAGTAGTTCGAACTGGAGATTCATCACCAAACGCTAATTGCAACCGTTGAACGCATTCTTCTTGATTTAATCCTGCTTTAAAATCGTGGAAAATCATATCACGAAAATGTTCTAGCGTCAACTCTATTTTTCTCTTCTGTTTTAAATTTATTCTACGCTGAACAAGTTGAAGTAAGTCAGTAAAAAATCATCTTCTGTGTTAAAATACTTTGTATTTTAAAATTAAACCGTTATTTTTATTTTGTAAATTCTCTCTCTCGTCTGTGCGTATCTCAAAAATTTCAGAGTAATCCTCGTATATTGCACCAAAATTGGGTAATGGAGTGTTAATCTATAAATTGAGACATTATATTTAAATTATTTCAATATACTATAATTTTAAATAGTTTTCTGCAAGGTAAATATAAACAAAAAAGTAAAAATTTTCTAACAAGCTGTATTTGGTATAAAATTTTTGTTGCCATACTTTATAACTTTAAAAATATGTACTTCATTCTTAAATTACGAGAAACATTGTCGGCTGTATAATAGTTCTGAATCACGCCTTGTTTCAGTCATAAAATATTACAAAAATAATCAGACATGGCCAAGAAAATCATTTGCACACTAACTGTCTCAGCATAAGTTAACTTTACAATTTATATCTTTATATGATCGCATCTGTCAGGCGAGAAATTGCTGTGGATTCAACACCGTTGTCCTCAGAAGGAAAATTCAGCTAGGGAAGACATTTTTCGGAACGATTTATTATCCCTATCTTCCTAAAGGATCTCAAATAATCAATCTGCTACTTTTTGAAGAAACCAATCCTCAGCAGGTGGTATCTGGGGCCTCCCTTGTCCATCTGCTCCCATTGAAAAATAGACTGTCCCCTTTGTGAATTGATTTTTTGACGCATGTATTTATTATTATACATAATAAACGCATATTTTACCTCATTCAATGGAAAAATCAGTTGCTGTTTTGCGGAAACTTTACCCCGCCCATCTCGTTTTGCCCCCGTATTAGAATTTTAATACCTATATTTAGAAGGTGAAAAAAAAAAAAGAAAAAAAAAAAAAGAAGAAGAAGAAAAAAGTGGGGATTCGTTCTGGAAAATTAATGAGACATCATTGATGTATATTTTTGTAAATTTAAACTGTTATTGTGTATTGATTGGAGGATTATAATCACTCGAATAGACAATCAGTTTTGCTATAAATAATTTTGTATTAGTCAATTCAATTTGATGCATGTAGTTTGATTTCGATTCAGTATCTAGGCAAGAATTTCTACGCAAGTGTGTTATTGTCACTTTTGACCAGTAAATGTGGTATTCATTAAATGTAAAATAATTAAATTGATGGAGTTAAGTAATAAATTGCAATTTTAAATAATAACTTAAATTTAATTATTTCTAATTAGTTATATGTGTGTTTTTCATATATGAAATCAATTCCAGTGGTCTTAATAATGAAATTTTTCTCATTTTTTTATGTATGTTAAGAGCTTTCCATATAATAACTAACAAATGTTATTAGATATTTTTGAATAATAATAAATTTGAGCAGATAAATTTAAAATATATAAATTTTAATAATTAATAATATATAAATTTGAGCAGAATAATTTAATAAATTTAAAATAATATCACATTATGAATAAAATATATTTTTTATTGTTTTCATGATAAATGGTATTTATATTAGTCAAGGTTACCATGGTTTCTAAATGGAAAACAAATTCTCAAACAGAAAGAAGAATGTGTGTAACTACTTACTAAATTTATAAACTAAGTTTAACTAAAATTTATAGAAATGTAGAGATAGGTTTGCTGAATTGCTAATGACATTTTGGATGCAAAAGCAGACAGAGATAGGTAAAATTATCAGTCATTTATTTGAATTTTATTCAGAGTATTTTATTCAAATTTTCCATAAACAACTTTAAAAAATTAAACGTTGGGTTGTTCAACCTTAAGTGTTGTGAAACGAAATTATAATGTTAAGGAGTCACATTATACTTACATACACATACAATAAAAATTAATAATTTAATGCAATTAAAATTTGTTTTGTAAAATATATTAGTATTTTATAACATAATTTATAAGACATATGTGTATAAAATATTATAAATAAAACAAGTCTTTTATCCTTTTTCTCTGTGATTTAGAGTTTTCAAAGATAAAATAATTCTTATGTTTAGGTATATTAAAAACGGCTTATTTCATTATATTCATAAAAAATTATCGCAAAGCAATAATTTTTAATTTTATTGAATATTATGTTTAATATAATTTGACAGTTAACTTTTTTTTAGGAAATTTGTAATATTAATATTTAACTTCTTTTGTACTTACTGTTTTGTTGATTTTGCAGTCTAATATTTTAAATAAAGCGAACAAATATTAAATATATGAGAAAAAAGATATATATTTTAGATCATGTGCAATGTTTTGTCTGTTTGGTAGAATTTACAAAAAAACACAATTAATCTATGCAGGTTCTCTAAATATCATGTGAAAAATTCAATGAAATATTTTTCACCATACAAAAACAAGTTGGGAGGCTAAGATAAAAATAATAAATAATTTCATAAAGATCTTCCAGAAAATAGCATGACATGATATATATATATATATACACACACACACACATATACATATATATATATATATATGTGTGTGTGTGTGTGTGTGTAAAATTATAAAGACTTGTCCTTTGGGGAAAGATGTAAAATAATTTCAACAGAATAATCCTATTAGTAAAAATAAAACACACAATTTAAATATGACACAAAATAAAATTTAGAGAAATGTACAATTTTTACGAAGAATTTCCAATTGCAAATGATTTCATTGCTGCTCAGTCTCCTTTGCATTTTTGTAAAAATATCGGTACTTATCAGAATACTAATTAAATTTAATTAAAATAATACAATATAGAAATAAAAAATTCTAACAGAAAATTAAAAAAAAAATCATTGGTTTTGCATTTTAACTATTTTGCTAACATTTTTTTTAAAAAAATAATGAATTTTTATTTGAAAATAATCTTTTGTTTTGAAATTAACATACCAATAAGTGTGTGTACATTTGATATTTCTTTGTCTTACTGTTAAAGATATACCTTTGCAGCGATTATGCAATTTATTCAATAACTTCTTTTATAATATAACATGTACACACCTAATGTATTAAAACAATTTTGATTCTAATTCTTTTCATTAGAAACTAATAAGACATTCAAGTTCAGTTCAGTGTTTCGTTCTATTTTGTACTTTTTTGTAAGAAAATCATTCTCTGTAATTTTCCCTCGTGTTTACATGTAATTTTATTTTGCTTAAAAACGAGTTTTATCGTTTATTTGTCTGGACTTGCGTTTCCAGTTTCGCAAATTCATGCGCAGACGAACGAATATGCATAATTAAAATTGTCATTATCTCTCCACTATAATTATGAAAAATAAAGAAGAATATGATATTATAGTGCAGCATTATCCACAAAATCGGTGATATGTACTACTTTTTTTTCATGTCTCGCGACGCTTTTCCATTTATTTTGTTAAATAAATGAATTTGACATTGCACTGGATTTTCTTCAGTCGAGGTCATAATGCTTAAACCTAATCATGAATTTGCATAATCAAAATAAAAATGTTGGTGAAACCGTATATTTGCGACACGTAATATTTTATAATAAAGCTGAATAAAAGCATGATATTAAAGTTCGAGGTAATTATTTAACTCTTTTATATCATTGAAATGTAAAGTGCTAAATAAAAATTGATATTAGAAATTCGTTTTTAGCAAGTTTCTTATATATGATAATATTTTGATAATCTAGTATCATATTGTGAAATAATTCGAATTCATATAATTTTACCTGTACTGGAACTGTATTCACCAATGTATCGTTTCGTTAAATAGCGTACTGTAACAGCTGAAAAAAATAAGAGTATTAAAATATATATATACAAAAATATGAATAATAAAAAAGATATACAGTTGCAAAAATTACGTTATTGTGTTGCAACGTTTAAGGATAATATACATCAATAAATAAAAAAAACATGTAATTAAATCACCTTAATAGATATAGCACGTTTTAAACTTTTTTCACGATTTATAAAATTGATTTCTTACTGAAGCACTAAAATATAAGCAATTACAAATTTAATTTTTCGCAAGAAAATAATATAAATTATCAGTCGTTTATATTTAAATGAAAAAATTCAAATGTAAATAAATAAGAAAATTAAGATATTTAGAAAGTGAAACGTGTATCTGGAAATATAGGCCATAAAATTTATGGAGCTTCATTTATAAAATTAATTTTTTTAACTCAATACTTTACATAAGAGATCATTTTTTCAAGGTTTTTTTATCGTTAAAAACCTATCCCTCCCCAGATCATTGTCCCTATCTCTTTGTTATGTATGGGAGATTTAATTTTAATTGAAAACAATATTAAAATGAGATATTACTTTTTCTTAAAAATCTATAAAAGGTATTGTAGAAAGAAGAAAATATAAATTTTTAAGAGATCCTTCAATTTTCCTAATTAGATATATATATATAATATGATATTATGTAATAAAAGTTTTTCATTATACATCATGTAAAGAAGAAAATAATTTATTATTATACATTCAAAACTGTTTGATTTAAGCAGCTGAAAATTAAAACATCATTTTCAAAGAGATATGGGAATTATACACAAAACAAATGGAGGGAGAAATATATATTCACAGTAATTTTATTAGTTTCTAAAATTTTATTTTTAATGTTTTTCGTTATTTTCCTTAATATGTATTTATTGAAAAAAAATTATGACATTTGCAAGGTATGAATAAAATATTAAAATTGCGTTAAAAAAAATTGTAAAAGCGTGAAAAATTGATACGTTTGATTTAAATAACTTTCATTACCAAGAAAACGTTTAAAAAAATTGTTTTATTGATTTTACTGAGCATAGTCACTTGAATTCGAAAGCATTGTATTATACCTAATTAAATGGGAATACATTGCTGTTGTTGTCAAATGGGAAAATGTACTTCGTTTTACAAATAGTTTTGAATACCCAAAGTGTTGATAATCTTATATAAAAAAATCATAAGTATTCAATTTAAAAACTCATTGATTTAAAAAATTCAAATATTTTATGCGCTCAAACAATTCCATGAAGTATTCTGATGCATCCTCAATATTTCGTATAGGTCAAATATTTTGCTTTATTTATATAGTAATTAATATATATCCATCGATTTACAACACAATATAGAGGGAGTCTGCAGTTAAGTGGAAGAGATTATAAGGCAAAAACAATTTGCATAAAAAGTTATATATATGCTTATTTGACGATGAAAACAGAGTATTTAGCTAAACAGAATAGAATAGATAAGAGAATGATTAAGAATATTTAAATATTTATAACCATCAAAAATTCTTAATTTTTTTCTTAACAAATGGTTATTAATGTAAAAAATTACTGAAATAAATTGATGAAAATTTATGTGTGCTAATAATTTATTTTTAAATGTTATGAATTCTTTATTTTTGTATTATTGAGTAAGGCAATATTTTAGAAAAATAACAAATGCAAATTGTGAAAAAAATTAATTAAAAAAATATTTTAACATCGTTGAAGTTTTCACAAATTGCCTTTGGTACGTACCTATATAGGTTTAAAATTTTTTAAATTATATTTTGATGAAGTTTTCATTTTGAATCTTATTTTTTACATGGTTTTTAATATATTGGCCATTAGTCTTTTGTAGATGATAGATAATATAAGAACTGATTTTTTATGGAGAATTTCAATAAAAAGTAATTGATATAAAATGTGAAGCACATCTCAAAATTTAAGTATTTCAATTAAATAATGTTAATATTTATAACTAATGTAAAACCTATAACCATTTAACTTCGCCGTCCCTGTAGCGCAGTGGATAGCGCGTTGGACTTCTAATCCAAAGGTCCCGGGTTCGAATCCCGGCAGGGATGTGTACTTAGGTCATGTGTGAAGTTAAAATTTTTTAAAGCTTAGTTCAAAATGCACTAGTTGAAGTGGAATGTCTTTAATAGCTCTCAGTTTTTACAGAGTAATAAAAATTAAATTTGAGCTGTGATTTTTTTTTCCGGTGCAGAGATAGTACTTAGGTATTTACTTTTTATCAGAATAACTGATGTGAATTGTTAACAGATTGTAGCATTTTGAAGGTAACAAAAATCTTTTTACAAAAATAAATAAAAAATAAATCAAGTAAATTATTATTTTTTAACTATTTTTGACGCAATCGCACATTTTTATTTATTGGAAATATCTTATATTTTTATTATTGGTAATATTTCTAAAATACACAACATGAATTAAAATAGAGCTGAAATGAAACAGTATAAGTTAAGAATTGTTGTAAATTTTGTCTGCATTAAATTATAGTAAGCAAAAATTTATAATAATGCTTATATTTGATGCATATATTATTTATTACAAATAAAATATATTTAAATGTGACTTTTGTATATTAAAAATGTTCTATTGAGCATTGAGGTCATTTGCACATAATTATTTTTATACATATTTGTACTTCTTAAAAATAAAATTTTATATTAGATAGAATATATAATTTTTATAACAAGAAACTTAAAATATTATAACAGAATTTTGTACATTTTTGTACATGTAAATATTATGTACATTTTTTATGTAAAAAATAGAATTATTTTTCAAAAATATTTTTAAGCTATAGCATTGATGCTATATATATATTTAAGCTATAGCATTGATGTTATATATATTTTTAAGCTATAGCATAATATGCATTTATGCGGATTATTTATTAGTTCTTTACAAATACGTACGAATGAGATAATAATTTACTTATATATAATGTACTTAAAATGATTAGCGTTGTATCTCGAAATTTTTAGGTAAATAATTGACATAAAATATATAAATTTTAAATTATTTCATTGCATTTTGATGTAGGGAAAAATCAATTTTTCATAAAATGTATTTAGATATATTTATATAATCTAAGCAATATATAAAATTGTGCATCTTGTATTTGTTTGAACCTCTTTTATATCCTTATCTCTAAGTGGAATTATGTATGATTTTGAACATGTGTTCGTTGTCACTTAGAAAACTCAAGATAAGGCAGTGGAAGAGAGGTATTTGATGCGTGTGGTTTCGTGTACGTTTTATAAGCTACTTGATAGATTTCACAAGATTCAAAACATGTGTTTCTAACTGCCAATGATTAACTTAACTTAAAAAAGCTACTATTTCAACAAAAGGGGTGAAAGGGTGAAATGGAATTTTCACAGACTTGAAAAAATAACCTATGGCATACGTTTCAAAATAATTTGATCCATGTCTTCCCGATAATGTTATTTTGATTAACGAACTGAAGCAAAAACTGGATTATAAGTTCCTAACAATCTTGAAAGTTTAGCAATATTTCTAAGAAATTTCAAATTCCCTTTATTAAATGTTGAGAAAAGTGAAAAGATAACTACCTGTAAAATTTACATGCGTTTCTTTTCATTGAATAGACCTTTATTATAAGCACCTTTATAATAAGTTGCTTCTTGCCAAAAAAAGGAGCGAAGGGAAACGGGTAGAATGGAGGATATATACACCCTAAGTCTTTCCTGATGAATGCGAATGTGCAAATATTTCGACTTATTCTTTTGCCATTCGCCATGATGTTCCTTATTACTTCAAGAGATTAACTGCTCTTATAAAATTTTGTCGCTTATCTCCATAGCAGAAGGAAAACCACAGAACATATTCGAAAGAAAAGTTTTAAACATGAGATTCCTATTTCCATTGGATGTTCTCATAAAATAGTGTTAGCTTTTCAAATGAATTAAATTGAATAATAAAGAACTGCCAATCCTCAATATTTGACAAATTTTCATGTAATTTGACACACATATTTTTAATCACGTCGAATTCTTCAATGTACTTATGAAATTTTTTTAATTCAAAATGGACCCTCCCCAAACTGGTTTAGGATGTAAGAATCTTTCCTATGTTTAGTTGAGGGAAATTTACCACGCTTATTTATTATCTTCTCGAAATGCTGAGTACGATTGCAAATCATTGCTAATAGAACTCTATAAGAATGTAACATTAGTAATGTGTTATAGAATTCGAAAACTACTTGAGCTGTGAATTTGATATCCTTATTTACATATTAAACGTCATTTTTTTTTCTTTTTTTAATTTGTAATTCTTAACGTAGATGGATGAGAAATAATCCCTAGGAAGACTGAAAATGGATAACCGAAAAAGTTTTGGTACTTTAAAATTTGGCGTATGATCAATGGGGCACTGAGCAATTGATTTTAATTTTAAATATTATTGTTTTCCTTTTAATATTTCCCTTTTAAATATTACCGTCTCTAATATTTTTATCCTGTTAAAAGAGATAAAAATATAAGAGACGGTACAACTCGAAAAATAAATGAAATTAATCTTCTTTATATACAAAACAACATTTATATATGTATATGACAAAGTATAACAGTGTTTTACCCCGGAAAATTATAAAATAAAATTGGTACAAAATTTTCGTTTATTAACGCCAAGATACAACCTATTACATCAGATAGAACTTGGGACTAAATTAAATCCTTATTAACTAAAAGCAGAAATCTCAACATCAACAATAATAGACATGCCCTTCAAATGCTATAGAAATAATTAAATCCAAACTAATAGAAATGCCAATTCCAACAAAACACTACCTTTGTAATATGGACACTGATAGATTAATTACGGAAACTATTATAAAGCTTAGATCCAAACATCGCTTAGGCATGAAGATGGACAGAGAAGGGCAGGAGTGTCTACAGGAGCTGTGATTACTGCCCAGACACGCAGCTGACACCAGTCCACGTTTTTGACTACCCAGCTATAAATGCTGACCTAAGGAGAATCATAGTTTTGATATCATTGATAGCCAAAAATATTGAAGAAATTGTAGAAGCCGTTATCAGAACTCATGGCTTTATTTGATATGACTATTACAGATATGACAAAAAAAATAAGAGTATTAGAAGAGGTCACAAATGATGTGTATGTGACAAAATCGCTTTTGATATGAATATTGAATCCAGTTTTTGAAATAACTGTGATGGCTATTTACAGATCCTAAAACATTTAATTGCGTGAGTATTTGGAACGGCTTTGGTTATTCGGATAAAGAAATATAAAAATAATCGAAAGTGATCGACATATATGTTAAATCCACACTTTTTGTTTCACTAAAACGAAAAACAAAGTTTATAGGTAAGCATTATCCAAATTTTTCATTTCATCGACAGAAGAGAAAAATGTCAAATGAAAGTCCAAAACCCTGGATTTAATGTCGAATTTATAGTACTCAGAAATATCAGGGTGATTTGAGATAATTCCAATATTTTAGATTAAATTTAATAGTCAGAATTGATAAGACATCAGTTTGAGGAACGAATATTTTATGCTATTAATTGAAAAACTATCTTAAAGTGAAAAAAAAAATTGCTTTATTTCATGTACTTACATCAAAAGCTTTTCATTAAAATAATCAATTTATAATGGCTTAATAATTAATGCTTTCTTAAAATTAAATTCATCAACGTATTTATACTTATTCTTTGAATTGAAACTTTAAATATTACAAATCAATTTTAGAGTAATTAATTGTAATAGAAATTATGTTGAAGTTTAAATTTTTTTTTAAATATTTCTAGAAAACTGGTACGAAATTTATTTCTGTGATTAAAATAATATATCAGAAAAAATAAATCCCCTTGATCTTCTGGATAACAAGTATAATAAAAAGAACAAATACAAGTACATAATATTACGAATTCCGTTATAATATTTTAAGTTTTTGGTTATAAAAATTACATATTCTGTCTAATATAAAATTTTCTTTTTAAGAAGTACAAAAACTCGTATCATAAGAATATTATTACTCCTGATTGGCTCTAGCTGTCAGATCTTAGTTCGAAATAAATCGAAATTGGCACTCAACGTATCTACTGTCACGTACTTTATAGAAGAGAGCCAATAAAAAAGCCCAGCCAATAATTAAAATTTTCTATAAGCTCTTATTTTTTCTACTATAAAGTTAATCAGTTTAACTACAATGAAACCATGATTTATATATGCCATAAAGAAAATTCTATTTTAGGATCTAAATTCACTTTAGCATTAAAACAATTGAGAAGAAGCACCGGGGGGAAAAACGGAATAAAAGCGGAACCGTTATTGTTCTTAAACGAGGTCTGTGTCTACTTACTCTGCTTTATTAGCCCCCCTAGATTGGAAGATTAAGCGACTCAGGCGAAAGTATATACTTATAAGTTGTTTTACATCTTTCTCCCTTATTTTCCCTCTTTGGTGAAGACCTATTTTGATCCCATCCTTAGCTCTACCATATACAAGAGGGAAACTCTCAAGTCCGTTTAAACATATATTAGTGTCTGCTTCTATAAGGAAAATAATCACTGAAATTTTTGCCTGTAAGTGGAAAGTGAACACATCCTTTTTGGCCTTTGTTTCACTGATCCACTTAAAATAGTTCTTTACCCTAGAAACTCGTAACCTGTAATTGAAATGACAATATCACCGCACCCATCTTCGTTTTTATAGTACTTGTATACTTTTTGGGAAAGTGTAAGTTCAAGAAACGTGAACTTTAGTAACATATTCCTAATCAAAAATAAAATTGATAAATTAAATTTCGATATTATTTCTGCAATAGCTTTAAAATAGATATATTTTCTTTAATTAGTGAAATATGAATTTCATGTTTGCTATGTTCTCACAACTTTTTTTTATTATATTTTTCTGTTAATTGAAGCAAATTTTTTACGTTTCTTAAATGTATCCGTATATAAGAATATGATTTCTCTTCTACACAAGATAAGAAAATCCGTTTTACTGGAAATCACCTTTCAGTTAAACTTAGAAATGGATCTTCCTATTTAAAAAAAAATTATCAATACAAAAACAGAAAATATTTCATTATTTTTCAAAACCACTATTATTTTCAGCTATATTTTCAAAAATATAAAACTACCATAAGTTTTAAATAAGTTCAAATTTTCATCCAGAAATATTTTTATGATGTTATTATTAGTAATTAGAACAAATTCTCCAATAAATAATTAATACAGGATAAGGTGAATTTAAAACTATGATATACATTTTTTCTGAGAAAAACTAAGAGCAAGAAATCAAGCACATTATTTGTAAAAACTGTGAAATAAAGCTGTAATTATTTCAAAAGAAAAATTTAAATATGATGCATTATCAGCTGGGAATATATGTTCTAAAATGTATACCTATTCTTTTGGATTAAAAGTTTATTTAAAAAAAAAAAAACTTCTGGGTACATAAATCAAATGCTGTATTTAATGCATAAATAATTATTATTACTTATACAAATAAAGTAAAATTATTGAATAATTTATATTATTTATAATAAAAATTTATTGTATTTTGATAATCTGTATTAGACTGTTTCATTTGAGAACAAACTTCCTGAACACAAAACTTGGAATTACCTGTGAAAATGGATAAAATTAAGTTCGTAACTCTGGTTTCTTTGTAAGTTCGTGGATAAAACTAAGTTGAATAAAATTATATTCAAGACCAAATTGTGCAGTTTAAATTAATCTTCAGTAAACTTAAAGATTAATTTAAAATATAAATTCGATTTATTCTTAATTTATTTTTTATCACATTTTTTATATCTTTTTGATAAATTTATCAATAAACAAAACAATCTTCCATTTGTTTTCTCATATGGTTTGGATTTTAATTAATGTTAAAAATTTTCAGAATTATGAGAGAAATTTTTGTTCTCAATTTTATTGTTGTTTCTTCCGTAAAAAATCCAGAATCTCAGAAACGTCACGAGAGTTTAAAGTTTCAATTGTAATCTTTTAAAGTTTGATGATACAGATCCGAGAAAGGATTCTATTCGACCTATTTTTAAATGAATGGAAAGTGTGAATGTGAATGAGATTTTAGTGTTAACAACAATATATATAAAAAAATAGAGATTACTGCAATGGGTAGCTTAGATACTGTCACATAGAGGTATAATTATATACATATATGAATGACTAATGCATTTATTTATATAATTTGTATACATAAATGAATTTACATAATTTGTGAATGTAAGTGTCTTTGATGAAGGTTAAAAAGAAGAAAAAACAAAAGGCAGATAGATATTGCTTCAATGAATATTTCACGGATATATCCATATTTGTATACTTAAAGACTGCTATAATGGATTATATAATTTTCATTTGAATTTTGATAAAGGTTTTATTTTAAAAATACACTGTGGAAAACACCATGCTAATAATATATCTTGATATTTAAAAAAAAAAAAATTAATTTTTTAAAGAAAGAACTAGTGAATAAAGTGGAAAATTTTTGATATTATAACTTTTTCATAGATATAATTTTGCCTTGGAAGTTATAATTTTGTAAATCTTATACATAATGTTCTATAATTGCCTATTACAAAACATACTAGACAATATAGTACATTATACTTATGTCGACATCTTTTATTTTATTTTCTTATTTCATTTGAAAAAATGATTGGACATAGTATTTATTATGTGCTCAAATCAAGGACTTTTCTATATTAAATTTTTAAGTATACGAATACCTTCTACGTATGTTTTTTATTTAACTGTTTTCTACAAAGTAGATAATTTGATTCGCATTTGACACTATATATATTTTTAATTAATATGATCACAGGATTGATTGCTGAAGGTGAATAAAATGAGTTTGGTTGTTCTTAGTATCATTTCTGGTGTTTTTATTTCAATATCAATGTTATTAAAATATATTATGCACGTAAAGAAATTAAAGTTTACAGGAATATAAACATAAAAAAAACGTTAGAAGTTTCTCACATACCTTAAGATTTACTCGTATTTCTTATTTACTTGTTATAACACTAACTGCAATAAATATAAATTTATCCCCACCTATGAATTATTTCATTGATTTCTTACATTACTATTTCTCTGAACAATGTATCTTAGTAATAAATTATTCAGAAAAAATCAATGATTTAATAGTTTGCCTTAAGTTTTTAATAATTGAATTTCACTATACTAAATATATCTAATACCAAATCAATATATCTGTTTTTTTTTTTTTTTTTTTTTTTTTTATAATATTACGATTTCAATGTATAAGCAAAAGCTTATTTTGAGCTATTATATTTATATAACCATGCAGAACCTTATAAAGAAACTAAAATTTATTTATATACTTTCATTTTCGAATCTCGTATTTTCCAGTAAATTGAATGGAAACAAAATAACACAATTTTTTTTGTCTGTTTAAATTAGATTGATATTTATTTCTAAAATTTATCTTGAGCGTTCTGATTTTGAAATATCAATTTAAAATAAATTGCGCGTTAAGTGTTTTATGCGATCCTGATTTCACCAGAATATTCCCTCGAATCAAAAATCGGAGGCGACATGTCGGGCGAAAGTTTTCATCCTCCCAAAATACTGATGGATGAGCAACAATGCACTAAAAATGTTTTGGCGTGTCGTAATTTTTCTGTGAGGTACTGTAGGGGTCTCCCATGACCTACTCGCACATAATTCAATACTTCCGTAAAATACAAGGATACCCTTGATTTTCCACAGCTGTATTTTGGAAGTTGGCGATTTAGGTAGTTGGCATCGTGGGCGGAATACCAAAATCGCCATCTAGTGGCCAAAGGGCAAAAAGAAAGTATTCGACTACTGTCAAAGAACTGTCAACTGTAAAACATGACACATCACCACGTACCGTCTGAAATTTCGGTATTTTTAACCCCCCCGGCTGAAACAAGAAATGAATTTCAACGGAAATATTATAGATTAAATTTTCTTTTTGGGTTGAATTTAAAGAGGTAATGCGGCCATCAGTTGCTTATAGGTATGTTCTAAAATCAAAATTTTATGCGCAACCTTATAAAACATACGGTTTTTTTTTTATTATTATTAACGAAGCTTGAAGAACGTTCAAGAAGATTTTTAGTTTTTCTCCAGTTTCAATGCAGAATGCTGAAATAAGATGTACTGTCTGGAATTAATAATTTTATCATACACTAATTAGGCTGTGCTTTGGGTATGAATAGTTAATTATTTGCACAAAGATTCGTGAGATTTTTTATAAATGATTTTGCCAGTTATCTACGACACTATTTCCCAATCTGAATTTTATTCCTCTGGAATTCATTAAAAGTCGCAAATAGAAACTGCGATATGCTAAAAATATATTCCCCGTTTTAATATAATTTAGCGAATTACTTTTTTTTACAGTTAAATATAGATTTTTTGTAATGAAACAGTTACTATTTTTACCAAGTTCTTTATTTTAGGTAGAAAAACAGAATTAAAAAGTAGTCTTACAGAAAATTATTCCCTTTGCAGGATTTTTAATTTTTTTAACTTATGCAGACATCAAGTGTTTTAGAAAAGAAACTTTTTGATATTATAGTCAAAAGCTGAAAAATTTTTAAAGCTTATACATTTTGAATAAGAATGTTTAGTAAAATATCCTTTTTCTTATTATTTACTTATTTTTTTAATTATTCTAAATTAAAATTTATTTAATTATTTTTTTAAATGATGACAATCATTAGATTTTGTTTCAAACGCAAATATAACATAATTTCTTGAGAGGGCTGAAAGTTATTTATACAAAATAATATATTTAGAAAATACTTACTACGTAAAAATGACAATGAAATAGCTATTTAAATCAAATTAAACCCCTATGGACTTTTTTTTAACAGTTTTGAGAAATCTCACAAGGTATTTTTTTATTATTATTAATATTATTATTATTATTATAAATCCAAAATTATATATATTAATGAATATTTCTATTCAAGTTTTACTATTTTGAATTAAATTTATACATCTTCAAAATTTTTGTGATTTTCTCATTACATGACGTAGGCTTTAATCTTAGATAACAACTTTTCTTTTTATTACGAATTGTAATTTTTTCTTTTCCATTGTTTTTACAGTTGATATATTTTTATTATTAATAAGATATGTTGTAATTATATATTATTATAACTTTTCTGTTTATTATAATTATAAAATTAATCATACTAAAAAATTTAATTTAAATGTATTGATTCAAATGTAGTAATTATAGTCTGAAAATGAGTAATATGAAAAATAATATTTCTTCTATTGTTGTGTGGGTTTTCTTTTTTATTCTTTCTTATTAAGTTAATATAATTATTAATTGATATCAAGAAATGGAGCATGCCGATGTACTAAAAAATGTGTTGAAAAATAAAAGATTATGAATTCAGAGAACTAAAACTTAGAAGAGAAGTAGCTTTGATCGATTTAATTTTAATATCCCTGCTAGAAGCACTTACATAATTACCTCATTTCGTTTGAAATACATAAATCTGTGTCAGGTGCTTTTAATCAACTGCCATAAGCTTTCGTAAAACTATTAAAGATCAATGAAATCGTAATATGGACTTAAAAATGAATTCAAGCATAAATCGTATTCGAAATATTGCTTAGCTGTGCAAGATACCGCCAATTTCTTTCTTGAATATCCGCACACTTAATCAAGTGATTTGAATATTTAGCACGAGCAATAAAGGACTGTGTACAATGAAGCTTGTTGTTAACCTTGACCTTGGTTCAAACAGTTTCAATTGAACAAAATTAAAAATAGTTGTTAAATTGTACTCAAAGGTTAATGTATGCTTAGCAATAAGGAATGAAAATTCTTTTAATGAAATGTTTTATTCAAATGTTTAACATTATTATCATTATACTGTTTATGAAGAGCTGAACTGTTATTTAGTATGGGATGGTAACATACTGACCCACAGGGCATGCTGAGAACCAAATATTTTACATTGCAATTTAGAGAACAAGTTGTTTTCAGCAAATTGGAACATGGGGGTGGCATCCTTGATTATAATCGGAACACCACTTACAAGGAGATGATAATCAGTAATTCTTTTATTTTTCTTTTCTTCGGTAAAGAAGACTGATTATTTTTCCCGTGGCCGTATTTCTTTGACAAGCTTCTGTCAGATGATACCAAAAACCTATTAACTGTTTAGTTAGCCCTCGAGGAACCATCAGACCATTGCCACTTACCCAAACCTGTTGCAGTAAAGTTAGAAAAAAATGTTAAAAAAAAAATGTGGAATGGATACATTATGTATGATGCGAAATGAAGCCCTCTCTTGTTTTCTGTGGTGTCCTTCCGAAAGAGCATGCGTAGTTTCTAAGGAAATAATGTATTCTGAGATGTTCGAATTTGATAAGAATCGGCCTCGACCTTAAAGAGTAGAAAAAAAAAAGTAAGGCACAAATTACTGCTTAATCGCGTGATATTTGATGCACGTGATTCATTTGATTATTTTTCCCCTTTGACTTTAACAATGCACATTTACATATTTAAATTTAAAATTATTTTTACAAAATTAAATTTAAAATTTATTCTAACTGCCACATTTTTCATTATTTTTATTTAAAAATTTAAGTAAATTTTTTAGTAAATGATATTTGTTGATAGAGAGAAACTCTAAGCTCTAAACAAGATTGTTTAAAATGTATTTGTATAAATCGAAAAAGAATTTGTAATGATAGTTGCAGGTTTTTACTGCTGTAAAATAACCCCGTTGAAGACGACTCATAAATATCAATGAGGCAAAGTGATTATTTTTTCCGCTGTAAAAAGTCTATTTTTATTGTTTTATCAACAATTTGGTACTTCAATAGGGATATAGAAATTAAAACCATTTCTAAATTATTAATCTAAGTTTAAACTAATATTCTATTAGAATGATTATAAATTATTCAAAAATTAGAATCCCTTTTATAAAAACTTAAATAAATGAGCAGCACATATATAATAATAGTTATTATTATGTATGCTACACATTATTTACTGTTCAATGAAGCCCAAATATATATTTGAATATGATAAGATAAGATTTTATGCATATTATATTTTCAAAATACCTTCATTATATTAATTTTATCATGTATAAGAATATTACTATTAAAAACAGGTTAAGTGAAGTAAAATAAAGAATTGTAAAAAATAATTTATTGATTATTGAATCGAAAAATATTTAATAAGCTAAATTAGGTATTAAAAATTATTATAAAATGTTACTAATATATAATTCTCATGTCACATTTGAAGTAGAATTACTTCAAATTTATTTTAAGAATTACATTTAATGTAGCATTGAGTTCGGTAATAAAATTATATTATTTAAAATTAAATATTTAAAGTAAAATTTATAAAACTTATTATTCTATATAAAATATGCGAACGTATTGTTAAATATCTAAAAATATTCTAATAAAATTTATTGCATTTAAATAAACTATTATTTAAGCTTTTGAAAAATAATTTAAAAGAGCCTAAAAAATTTGAAATAAATTTCTTATTTTAAATAAAAAATAGCAAAAGCAAAATAGTAATTTAATAGTTTCTCAAACTGAATAAACACCAAATATGTTATTAAAACTTATTTATAACATATTTTATAAATAAGTTTTAATAACATTAAGGCTGTATACATAAAAAATATTTCTATGATTATATATTTTCATAAAACGCTCGAAACAGTATAATGGAAAAAATTTTATTCTCATTCTCAAGTTATGTTGATGTATATATTGCTTTTCTTAATTGAGATGACCATTTTCTTGATATTAATATAGTTTACACAAAATACATGAAATTAATAAGAAATTTTTTTTATCTCCTTAAGGTGACAATTGTTATATCATAAAAGTAATTATTACATTTCAGCTCTAACGGAACCGTGGAAAACGCTTACATGACTTTCGGAAAAAAATATATACATGATTTGGATAAATAAGGATGTTTTTTGTTAAATAAAATAGTTTTGTTTAAAACGCTGTTATGTACCATTGTAAATAAAGATCAAAAACAAATCAAACGAGATTAAAATGTTTGAATATTCCCTTTACTTATGAAGTTATCATATTGAAATTGGAAATTTTTTTATTTGCATTCTAATGCATCTCTTATCGTCAGTGCACTAGGAAAAGTATAAACACGTACGCTGCAATAAACAAGAGCAAATACTTCCCAAAATCGAAAGAAAAATGGAAAATATCGTTATTTTTTCTTTAAATTACTCTGTGGAAATTTAAAAGCAAGGGAGATCCAATGCCGCAGATAGTTTTTCTCTATTCCCAGCAGCAACAAGTCGATGAAAATTTTAAAAGAACGAAAAGAACACGTACTTCCATTCTTGAAGTGAAAAGTGTTCGGAACGGAATATTATGTCATTTAAATCAATTACATCGCAATTCAAATAATTTTACAAGAAATACAAATCAGTGTTAATTACAACCTAAATCAATTACAAACGATTAAAATTAAAATTTATAATAAAAATAGCTTTTATTTTAAGATCAATCAGAGACTAGAATTATGATATAAGCTTCATATCATTCCATTGATTAGTTCTCAATTCAATCCCAGACAAAACTTTGGTGGACAAATAAAATAGGACTTTATTTGTATAGATAAGGATTTAATTTTTTCATTATAAATATTAAAAGAATTTTCACAAATTTTTATACATATGAATACATATAAAATGATATTTTCTTCGTATAAATTTTGTTTTACAAAGATAGAAATAACAATGATAGTACTTTAATGAAGAACATTTTTAATCTCACATTTTCTAACTCTATGACACTTAAATCTTCTTCTAAAGTTAAAAATGTTTACTGGGAATAAAAATTTTCAGAGCATATTTCGAATTTTAATTAAAAATAAATAAATCGTATAAAGCGTTTATCATATTTTATATCTTCAACTCATACAAAATAAATTACATTATACTAAAGTATATTATATTTCAAATTTACACTGCAGAAATAAAAAGTAATTGTGATTGATGAGGAAATCATTTCGGATATTATTTCTGGGAAATTTAAGCGCAACCTGGTGACAAACATCGAAGTTATTACTGAGTATTTATTTCTTTACGGATTTATCAATTGTTCGTAACTGAAACCACTTCATGATGATAATGATACACATGCCTCTTAAATCAGGTCAGAAACATGGTTTCTTGTGAGGAAATATGAAATCTACCATTTTATTTCAAAAATTGATTTTGTTATTTAAGAATATAGGAACTATCACCTGAATCACCTTATTTTGCCAACAATTTTTATTTGCATTTAAAGAAATTTTCAAAGAAGATTTTTTTTTCCCAAATTCTAACAGTTTAATACTGTAACTGCAATTAAACTCTAACAGAATGCTCTTTATTATTTTTCTAGAAAAAATTATTTTAGGAAGTATAAAACATTCTATTAGTTGCTTTTATTTTATTTTTTAGTTAATGGAGTCTTATACGAAAAATATGTAATCTGATATGGGAAATTAGTTATTTATACCTGAATGTAAAACAACATTTTTAATACTATAGCCAGTTATGCAAATTAAATTAAAAATATTATTTATTATAAAAACATTAATAGAAAAAACAGCTTATTCTTAGAAAAATTTAAAGATTAATTTGAACTTTTTACTATTATTTTTTAAATTCTTCTTCCGCGAATTCGGACTTTGCGAAATATTAAATCATAAAAGAAATGGATTTAATTATATTTAATGATTGTTGATATTATATTAACATTAAACATCTTTTGATAATTTTTCATAAAATAAAACCAATTTTTTTTATAAAAATAAATTTTAAAAGGTGTTTTTTAAATTAATAAAAAAAGATGAATATTTAAAAATGTTTTATTTATAAATCTAATAATAGAACAAATATCTATACTAAAATCTGAATACTACATAAGCATTTTGATTGAAGAAATTAAATTTATTGTAGTTAATATATAAATATCTTTTTAAAATATATAAATGATTTTCGTTGTAGCAAAATTTACGTAAAACGAAGGTGAAAAATTAATAGTAATCATAGCGTTATTTCTTTTCGAATACAGAACAAATGTGGATAAAAATTCTGACTAGAATTTGTTAACATAATAACCAGCCCAATTTTGTGCTGGTTATTTTATTCATCAAATATTTTACTATATATAATCATTATTAATAATGAATAATGAAAAAGAGTTTAAATACAAAATTTCATGAAGATTTATATGCAGACTTTCTAAAATTTGCATTAAATGAATTAAATTATTTAATATGGGAATTAAATTTATATATGTTTCTAAATAAATCTACTTCAAACACTACTTTATGTTATACATATAAATAGAGAAAAATAAATTACTCAGCATAAATTGCATAAACATTAATAGCGTTGAAATTTTAGATGCTCGATATTCTCAGTCACTATTTATACTAATGTCTGAAAGGATTATGTACATCGTAACATGAAAGAAAATGTTGACTATCATTCTTAGGGACAGACCTCTTAATTCTTGAAGTATATTCAAAATATTTTTTTAAAAAATGATTATTTGTAAGTAATGACATACAAAAAGAAGTATTTTATCGTATAGTTATATGATTTCTGCTGTTTATTTAAAGCATTTTAAAAATATATATATATAATGCACTAGTTTTAAAAACAATGCGCTTTTCACCATCATTAAAATTAAATGTAAGTAGTTTTAATTATAAATTTAAACTGATAAGAAAATGTTAACTGAACTGAATGTAAGCAAAATAATGTCTCCTTTGTTTACATTCTGATTCAGATTCTTATTACTTCTGATTCAGATATTTAGACACAAAATATTTTTATCATCATTGATTCTTTTCTGCAATGTGAATTTTTTCGTTTATTGGTTTTCTGTACAATATAATATCTTTTTTATTTATTACGAGAATTTCTGAGAGACTTAACGAAAACATTTAATTCAAGGTAACAAATAAAGAAATATTCGACAATTTTATTAGAAATGAACGCTATACTGTAGTGACTTATTTATTCTCGTAATAAATTAAAAAAAGATATTATATTGTACAGAAAATCAATAAAAGAAAAAATTCACATTGCAGAAAAAAATCAATAATGATAAAAATATTTCCTTCTCCTTCGGGTGATAATGAGTGTTGTGCATTGATTTATTACCTGATTGTGACTGAGGTAATACCTTCATTGAATGAAGATCTTCTTCCTCAATAAAAAGTGAACGTCTTTTTAAGTTTAACATTTCACATATTTAGTACTGCTCATCATGGAAGCGGTATATTTTGCATCTTGTTGAATTATCATTGACCCTCTCATATTTTACCCTGATATGATCTGATATTTGTCTGTAAAAAAAAAGCGTTTCTGTTGTAAAATTTGGTACTTAGTGGGTAGAAGAGGGTGCTAGTTCCGATATTGAACTCCTCACATGACGGTAATTCCAAATTAGATTGAGTTTGACATTACAAAAGCTTATTTCACTAAGCAATTAATACCACTAGGAATTAATGTCTGCTACTGTGTTTATTTCATATTTCTCATTGGTATTATCTGATCTGGATTTATGTTACCTTCGGCAAAAATCTGGTTGTTGTCTTGGGAGCGAATTTTGCCAAGCTATGTCATTTAAAATATTACATAAGAAACATGAGTCAAAGAACCACGAATCTTTGAATATTACATATAAATAAAGACGTAGCTGTAACTCCATAGTTAGATAGATATAATAACTATGGAGTGACATCTACATCTTTTAAAAACATTATGTCTTATGTAAAGATAGATAAGGACAATATATACAATAAAAATAAGATTGCAAAACAAAGCATGAAATACAAGGGCTAGAAGGTTTACACATATTAACTTGCGTAACATTTGGTTTATCTTAGAATTGTTATCTAAAACATTTCAGATCTATTGGCATATTCAAAGATTCATGGTTTGTCTCCGTGAGTTTGGATGAAATAAAATGTAAATTCGCATGAAGTAAATCAATGGAAATAATCCAAACATCCATTCAAAACCACGAATTTCTTATAATTTGAAGGTCAATGCACCGAAATTTCGAGAGCATCGCGAAATTCACTTCATCTTGCGCAAGGCGACACAATGGCCAGTATGACTAAAGCTCTTTACCTCCCCAGGTATGAAGAAGTAAATAAATTTCATGAAGAAAAGAAGGTGTTAGGAGTGAGAGGGGAGGATTCTCGAATCATAAATATGAATGGATTCCTAAAATTCCCGACACCCCAGAGAATGTCTTAACTACCATCTTCAAAGGCAAAAGAAAAAAAAAAAGCAGTGTTGTGAAATCCGTCATCTCGCACTTGAAAAAGATAAAAAAAAATATCTGTTCTTTTGCATTTGTTTTGATATGCAGCCTAGATAAACAAACTTAGCAGAGGTAACTATTGATTGAAAAGTTTTAAATGCGAGTATGATATTTTTCTCACGATTCTATAGGAGATTATTAATCCAGTCGCCATGGGGACGATGATAAATTGACCTTGAAAAATGAAATATTCTAAAAGAAAGCTCGAAAAAATGATGACTCATAATTTTTTATAAGTGAAAAATATTTCTAAATTTAAAGAAATATACTGATTATATAATAATTTAAAAGCATATTTATATTAAAGCATATTTATATTATTAAAGCATATTTATATTAATTTATAGCATAGATCAAAACACATTATTTAGTTCTTTTTGAACAAAGCAATGTGATTTGCTAAAAAGATATATTTACCCGTTTATAAATTTATATATATTTAAGAAAATTATGATTTTATATCCCAAAAATTATGTGTTAAAAAGTATAAAAGTATAATGAATGAGCTAACAATTTTTAATTGTTAGAACAAGATTCACAATAAATGTTAGAACAAATCAAGAAGAATTATTCGATTTCAAAGTATTTATGATCTCACAGGAAATGCATGTGATAAGTCCATGCCTTCATTGTAAAAATGTTTCAATCTAGATAGAAAATTAATTTCATATAAAAATACTTCTTGTTTAGTAATTGTTTGTAAAACACTAGCATTAGAATATTTTTGAATAAGAATGAAACACCTCTCTCTTTCAGAATCATTTTATAACCCACTCAATAAAACCGAATTTACTTTTTTCACTCATTTTTGTTTATTTACCTTTTTTTCACACCAACCCTCTTAGATATCTGCAAATTCATCAAGTTATTGATAAACATGGGAAAGAGAATCAGATTATTTTGCAAATTATAGTTAGAGAGAGTTTTAACCACAGTAGTTATTATTTTAGAAAACATAATTAAAGGTTTTTTTTCTTTTATATGATAAGTCAAACATTTTGCAATGAAATTTGGATAGAGTATAAGGCAAATAAAAGGGAAATATATATTATATGTATTATATATATATATATATATATGTATATATATATATATATATATATATATATATATATATATATATATATATATATATATATATATATATATATATATATATATATATATATATATATATATATATATATATATATATATATATATATATATATATATATATATATATATATATTTAATAATATTTGTAGAATATCTAATAGGTATTTCTTTCTTTGCCAATCTATTTGTTAATAATTATTCAAATTAATTTTTTTCAAAATATTTTTCATTAATAAATTTTTATTTTAATTATAATGAAATTTTAATATATTATTTTAAAAAAGTTATAAACATTATTTAAATAAACAACCAAGAAAATCTTAGATTTTTGAAACCCTAATTTTCTTTTATTTTGTGTGTTGGATAAATTGTATATTTAATAGATCAAAACGCAGAATTCTGCTAAAACAATGAATATATAATAAGAAATAAAATTGTATTAAAAGCTTTTTAACAATTATTTAAGAATTGTATATTCCAGAAAATTTTTGATAACTCAAAAATCTAAAAATTAATTTTATTATAGGGTTGTTATAAAACTTTGTTTAATGCATAGAAATGTAGAATTCACATGAAAAATTGAAAATATTATTAAAAATAAAATATAAGAAAAAAACGCGTTTAGATAATTATTTAAGAACACACTAAAAATGTATCTTCTGTTCTTAAAATTATGAATTAATTCTATTGTATGTTTGTTGAATTATACGTTTAAAGTGTGGAAACATGAAATTTATGTTTAAAGCGAGAAAAAATATTAAGGAAACAAAAAAATTTGCTTAATTTTTATTTAATCGTTAATATAAACATTTCACTTGTATAACTTTCCTAAATTAATAAACTTATAAACTACCTAAATCTGATTTCATAAAGTTACTAATTTATGAGAAGAGTATTAATAGAAGTATAATTATAGATATATTTTTTACTGATGTATGAATATGTAATATCATAAATATACTCAACAAATTTTGCTTAGCAGTGATTTTGTATCAACCCGTCGATAATTGATATTAAAAATTGTAAAAAAATCGAAAAAGATAAAAAAATATTGAAATTGAATTTCTTTTTCAGCCTAAAAGCAAATATAATCAAATAATGTTCGTTTTGGCGAATACGACAAAATAACAAAATAATTACAACAGTAATTGTAAACATTTTTGCTTTGTTTTCAAAAATTGTTCGCTTTTTAACTTAGACAGCATAAAGTACTACGATTGGAAAATATCAAGTATTAAAAAATTTATTATTAAATATAATTATTTTTAAATTATTAATGAAAAATATCAAAAAAATTACATTATTTTTTATGTATATTAAATAAATTTTATGTATTTTCATTTTTAATTGATCTCTTAAAGGAGAAAACGTTCAATAAAAAATGTATAATGTATTAAAAATCTATTAATAAGAAAAATTATCATTGCAATAAAGTACAATAAATTCTTTGATTATGCACAATATTTTAAAAAATTCTACACTATCTTTAAAACACATAAATTTATCTGAAATTTACTAGTCTCAATTTATAAATTTTTTCTCTTTAAAGTATATACTTATTTATAAAGGATATTATATCTCTTTTTCACTGATAAATAACAAAAAATTTTATTGACGTTTATTGTCTGTGTCGCTTCCTCTAAATAGAATGCCTTTTATTAGTTTTACTTTCATTTCCTACCTTTTTGTTTTTATACGTATTTGTAGACTCTTCTGATTAACTTTTCTAGTTGCTATTTATAATTCCCTCTCTTGCTTGTAACACGATTAAAAGTCGAACAAAATAAATTTCTTTCTATAAAAGACTCATCTGTATTTATCTCACATGCTTTCAGTAAAGTGAAAAATTACTTTTTTTAATTGGAAAAATAATTTGGCAGCGAATTAGCGACTATTTGCCAGATAGATATCGTGACAGTATTATAAATGATCATTTTAGAAATATAGTATTGCAATTATATTAATCTGCAATAACTCGAGAGCCTAACTTCTCGCTTATTAATCCAGGCCACTTCGCTTTTGCTGACAATTTAGTTTTTAATTCCGGTACATGAAGCAAATTCTTTCGACCGAGGAAGTTATAGAAAATGTTGCCAAGTTGACACCAAATCGTTTTATATTGTTCCTCAGGGGATATTTGACATAAGAATTAAAATTAAAAAAATGTTAAAATTATGGTTTTCGAGCATAGGATTAAAATAATTGTGTCCATGCAAATATTGAAAATTAATACAATATAAAAAATGAATTCATTATTTTAATATCAAAGCTTTTTTTATGAAAAAACTTAGAACTTTTTCATCATTTGTGGAGTAAATCAAAGAAATAAACTACCAAAATTGAAATCGTATTTCAAGAAACAAATATGGTTAGTCAAAGAAGTAATCCGATGTTTGTTATATGGTTTTCTATTTTTGTCAAAATAATAATAATATTCTATAATTTTGTGCCATTTTTTTCTTGTGAATGCAATTTCATACATTTACCTTAAATTATACAATTACTTATGACAAAATAAAGAATATATTTTAATTAAAAAGCTAAAATTTAAAATTATAGCCTAAAAAGAAATTTTAGAAAAACAAGATAATTATGATCAGAAAATCTCTTTAAATGGTTGTTTATTATTCTTAAAAAATTTCGTCAACACAAATTATTCGTACTTAAAGTTACAGCAATTAAGGCTCTTGTGTCGAAATCCTCAATAATATTAGTAAATATTAGTGTATAAAACAGGATTATGTTAAAAACGGGCATGAAAGCGATTTGGAAAATCCTGAAATCAAATTGTTTCATTTGCTTGGAAATACCAAGCAACTTTAATGGCGAAAAATGATATTTAAAAACGATTAAAGGACATTATAGATTTCAATGGTTTGGATTGGATGCAACAGAATGCGATGAACCCGGAAAATATAGCTTTGATAATTTTTTTCGGGTTTATTGGATTTTTTTTAAATTTAGTTTTTGCGATATTTAATTCCAGTGAACCAAAGATTTTTCTTTGAACTTAAATTTTAATAGAAATTTGTTTTGAAAGTCAGATGTAAAATTATGATCACTAATAAAGATACTTTTAGATCTCACTGCTTATGGTTTTCAAGGAAACAAGAAATAATTATATTTCAGTAATTGATTTTACTTTTACTTTTTTGAAAAGGAAATTTAAATTGAGATTTCCTTCATTTCGGAGGAAAATGTAGAAAGTGAAGTATATTTATCAGGAACTAGTTCCATTTAATAAATTTTATTTAATAAAAGATAATCTCTGTTTAACTCTAGAAAAGCAGACTTTTCTTTAAAACAACAAATGCAGCAGCAACTTCAGCTGTTCTTATTAAATAATCTATTTTGGCTGTGGTGGGCTGCTTGGAAGCGGTGTTATCGTGACCGAAAGGTAATAGATTCCATTTCTGACCCAGTCCAAGATATATCATGTTCACAAAGGGCGATTGGCACATATATAATAGGTCATAATCGCTATGTCTCTCCACTGGTATGGTGTTGTGTGGAGAAAAGGGTGTAAATCCGGTGTCGGCCTCGTCGCTTGATCGTCGTTCAAAATTACGACGCGACTGGCTGTGTTCAGTGGATTTTTTGTCGGCAGAAATAGGCAGTCAGTAATGTATTGCAGGCAAATGAATCTTTATCTACCTATATAAATATATATATATATATATATATATATATATATATATATATATATATATATATATATATATATATATATATATATATATATATATATATATTCCAGGTTTGAAGAATATTATTTAAGTATTCAATAATTTTTTAAAGATTAAGTTGACATTAACTTTTATCCCGTGGCAATAGCAATGGAATAAAAGGATATCAGTATATTTTGAATGCGGGAAGTTGAATATTTACTACAGGGAGTTTATAGACATTTTTAAACACACATTAACACATGTATTGCACACATTAACACATTTATTTTATCACATGCATAGATGTATTTATTATCGGAGAAAATGATGAATCCAAAAGGATTTGTGGTAATGTAAAGTAACTGTGATAGATAAATCCTAATATTGATGATAATACTTCAGCTTTTATAAAATTCTTTTAAAAACATGAAGATCTTTCGATTCGAAATCTTTCCAATAATATCACCCACAGTTTTAGCATAAAATTTCTTCTAGGGCATTTCAAATTAATGAATTTATTAATAAAAATAATATATTATATTCATTATTTTATATACTGCATATAAATAATTCTCATAAAGTAATACAAATATAATTCTGAAAGATAATGGTTTTTCTTTCAGAAAATCGTGATCTAAGATGCTGACAGCAATTCCGAAAACTCGAAAAGTAAGAATACACTTGAGTTATGCTAATAGAAAATTTTAAGAATGTATGAAAATTTTATTGATCGTGAGATCATTTATGCTATTACAGAATTGATAATAGCATAAATGATCTCACGATCAATAAAATTTTCATACAAAATCAATTTTGCATTCTAACTGAAATAAAGAGATTCTTAAGAAAAATTTTGCAAGTTTTCAGTTATTTTAAACGTGTCAAATAGAATAACAATTTTTGTTATCTATGAATAAATTTTTACGACGCTTAGACTCTTCATCCTGTTCTTACATTCGTCTCGTACCGATACTTTGTAAATTAACATTTGTTGCCATGTATGTTGATAAAATTATATTTTGCTGTTACAGCATTTTACAGGTTGAGCGAACTTATCACTATTAATACACAATTTTTAATTCTGTTTCTTGTTTTAATAAATGGTACTGAGTAACAGACAGGAAATATTTTCCCCAAGGATTTAAGGTCTTTCTAAGTAACTTGCAAATTCATCTCGTGGATATCATCATGAAATAAAGATAACCAAAATGAACCACTGTTTCTTGGATTGCTGATACTTCTCCAACGGTACATAAAAACTTTACCACTGATATTCAAATCAAACTTTAACTTATCAAATGCAGTTATTAATTTAGATTCTGAAACTTGCCCAATGTACTGAAGAATCACTACATAATAACCGTTTTAAACACAACATCAACTGTTATTGATACCAGTTATAGCATCAAATGAAATCAAATAACTGTTTGGCATGGTAACTTAAAAACAATAAGTTTAAGATATGGTAATTTAAAGATTATATGATATTTCGACCCAGCAGCCGTAAATCATTCATTAGGCATTTGAACATTCACTGCAAATTTGTTTCGACCACTCTTCATCAATAATAGGTTGAAATCATGTGTCACATGAAAGAAAATATGGAAAACTCCTAAGAACCCACCTGATAGGTAATTATTCAAAAAGCAGAAAATAACATCTTTTATTTCTCAAAAACACCCATATTACATTCGTTGAAAAAGAAAATTTGTAATTGTTAACCAGGACATCTCTTACACTCTTTCCTCCAGTAAGTATAACAGTGCATCTCTTTCACCGTAAAAATTAACAACTTTTCTTCTTTCACAGATATTTTATGTATCGTGCTAATGAATCGTATTTGGAAACTGTAATTATTTCTGTTTCTCTCTCTCTCTCTCAATTCCAAACATTGCTTGCACATACTTGCAAGAATTTTTGAAGAAAAAAAAGTTTCTTTTATTTTATCTACTTTTTTTAAAATGTTCTTTTATTTTTTGTTTCTTTTATCTACTTTTTGAAAGAAAACTTTTATCATATGTGAATTAATTTTCTTATTATGAGCACTATATAATATTCTAAGTTCATTGTAAAACATTTTAAATTTAACAAAATGTTACTTTTACAAATTATAAAAAATTTTTTAGGCTTTGTTGCTGTCTTACGAATATATTTTTCATTTTAACACATTTTTCTTTTCATAACATTCAGAAACGCAAAAGAGAAGTAATTTTAGGCCTTTTTACTTTCAGCAAAGCTATGTATCTCTTTACGGAAGTAAAAATAATAAATAGCAATCCACTTTTCTAAAGATAAATAGGAAAGGAATTAAGAATTAAGAACCACATTTCGAAAATAATCGTAACAAACTCATCAAAATATGAAATTGAGAATGGCATGAAATGCACAATATAATCAAAAGTATATTAAAAAACAATCTACTATTCATTTTATATTGCTTTCTGCATAAATCATAAGGTATCATTAGGTTCTATAGAGATTGCTGTTTTCCACTTTCACCAACTTGCCCGAAGAAATGCGTTATGTAAATATTCAACCTACACACTTGTTCTTCATTGGTTCCCCGCAGGAACAGTCTGAACTATCTCACTTGAAGAACAATTTCCTGTTATTTTTCCTTTTGCCATCTGCTACTCGAACCCAGCTTGTTAAACGTGCAAATAATTGTATTCGCATATTCTTGCGAGAGAATCATTCATCAGTTTAAACAAATGCTCTCCAAAAGTGGTTTCGCAAGGAGGATGGGCGACTTCATACCCCTTGGGTTGGATGATTGATTCTTTAGTACCAGTAAAAACGTTCTGTTAACTGTTCTTTTTTACCGGTTCTTCGTTGAGGTATTTGCGTAAGACAGCCGTTAATGCATATAATCTCTTCCTTAAATCTTAATCGCGCTTAAAATAGGTCCTTGAACAGGTCTTCCGTCATTTATTACTACTTTCTTCGTAAATACGGTTTGATAACCATGACCGTCCGCGGGCGTTCTTTCGGGGGGAGCGGTCAGACACTCCATCGCTCATCTTCGCTCATTAATATTGGATCTGCGTTTGGATTTCTCGGCAATTCGTGTAAGAGAGTGTGGTACATACTTTAATTGGATTACCTTCTGCATAGTTTGAAAGCTTTCGCACGTTGTTTTAGTCGCATAATAGACAAGTAATAACCTTATGGAAAATTTAAATTTACCAAATTATTATTTGAAGACAAGATAAAATTGTTATTTAAAGATAAAATATCAAGTAAATTGCACAATAAATTATTATATATTTGATATTTTATTTGTCTGGTTCGTAAAGTACAGCTTTTATAAGTATAAGATTATGGGTTAGTTTTTTTTCCCCTTTGGTAATAATCATGCGTTGATAAACTTAATGCATATTAATAAGTTTGTGATATGTATATCGTCATTTGTAAGAAACGTAAGTTAGTTATACGTAAATACACGTCGTAAGAGAGGTAAATACATATTTGAAATCGGTGCTAGGTGATTGAACATTCATCATACACCCGGAAGAGTTATATTGGATAATGGGCCTTAATCACATGTTGAAAGGAAGAAAATCAGAAAAACTTCCAAACATCCACCGAACATACATACACATAAGAAATAAAAAGATAATACAATTCTCTTGTTTGAAAATGCCTTTGGAATTGAATCTGGCACCTTCAAATAACGTGATCTTTCCATTAGTTCACGTTAAATTGTAAGAAATTGATTTGGGTTTTATTCCTTCATATTTTATCAAATCCATTCCAAATCTAATTGGTGATTGGGCGAATCGGTAAAAATTTGCCATATTATGGTGTGAATCATACATCAATTCGAACATTATTTTTTGAGGAGCAATAATGTTCCATTCCATTCAGAACATCGACTTTGGGTTAACAAGTTTGTATAGATTAAATAGATCTAGATTTCTCAGGTCTAGGTTCCATTTCCCAGCAAATATTATGGTTATATCAAACTTTCTAATGTATATGTAGAATACTCTTTCTAGAGTGAATAATCAACTCCTCTTCCGTACTAACATCTGATTCTGGTTACTACCAGGATGTGAAACTTTTTGATTGCTACTATTGTACAGAATCGATTGAATATTATAAATCTGTGTGCGGGAAAAATCTGTGATTTAACACTGACATTCACCTGTTTTAAGTCCACTAAATTTCGTATGAAGACATCTGAGAGTCCATGCTGCTGCAAACATCGTCGAACTGTTCGTGCAGACACTTGTTGTCTTCTAAACGACCCCCTTTCTTGATTCACGGCTCGTGACGTGGTTGCACGATCCATTACGGCCATGCGGATAATATGCCTGTCTTCTCGGCTGCTAGTGATAGGTGACCGTTGAGATCCCGCATGGCATTCCGTATTACCGTCCTGAACCCATCGATTCCATATTCTGCTAACAGTCATTGGATCTCGACCGACGCGAGCAGCAATACTGCGATAAGATAAATCGCAATCCCGGTACGCTACAATTCGACTTTTATCAAAGTCAGAAACGTGCTGGTACGCATTTCCCCTTCTTACACGAGGCATCACAACAACTTTTCACCAGGCAACAACGTTCAAATGCAATTTGTGTATGAGGAACCGGCTGAACAATTTCCTCATTTAAACACAATGTAGGTGTCGCTACTGGCGCCTGCTGTGTCTGAATGCGCTGAAAAGCTAATCATTTGCATATCATAGCACCTTCTTCCTTTCGTATAAATTTCATGCCTGTAGCATGTCGCCTTTTTGGTGTAGCAATTTTAATGGCCAGTAGTGTATATTGATGTACGGGAGTCGATTGTGGCTGTGGTAGCCTTGTGGTTAGGGCATCGGCCTTTCATTCGGAAGGATTAGGTCCTATTTTCAATGCCTCAGAGAATCACTAAGTACATACGACATACGTGCTCGTTGAATCTATGAAATCGAAAGTCCTGTGGTCTGTCGTTGAATAATTGTCATGGGTGTAGTGGTCTGGAAAATGTTACTGATCAAAGTCAAAATTGAGTGACTGTAGCCTCTGGTGGAGCCATCTAACGGAGGAGTCTTAGAGCAAAGACGTTCTTTCATCTTTGTGTGCTCTGTTGAAACGAAAGTCGTACCCTTCTGACTTAACTTCGCTTATTCATCGGCTAGCGAGCTTGACATCATACCATGTGTCATAAATAATAACAAAAACAACATGAGTCGACTGTCGTGAGCATGGAATATCTCATAATGTGAATAACTGTAGAAACAAAAAAATAAACAAGGCATCAGAAGACTGGCATATTTTTCAAATTGTGTGTAACGTATCAAGTTTACTGTGTACCAGAAGATCGATTGTTCCAGAGTCTACTTTGAATTTTCATTCATAAATTCCTGCAAGGTTCTTTTCTTTCTCTCCTACTTAATCGTAAAGTTTTTTTTTTTATTGTTTGAAGTTCAATATTGATGTCAGTGTATGTTTTTTTTCAAATTTGATTCAGTCAAAAATTAGTATGCTACTATTTTTCTTTTCTTTAATGGTGGAATTCAGAAATCTTTTCACTATAATAGAATGGAAGATCGAAGATAGTTCGGTTCGCTCTTAAGTACCAACTTCATTTCTCAATCATAGCTCATACTTATATAGGTTGGCGAGTTATCTTTACGGACTTCAAGTTCAGAAAAACAGACTATTACTAAAAATATAATGCAATTTTTTTTATATTAGGTCTTTAATCAGTGATTGAATGAGAAGCAATTCGAAAATTAACATTTTAACAATTCCTTGTCCGTAAAGTTACATTACGTTATGTTCGATAAAAAAAATTAAAAACAAAACAAAAATAAAGCATAAATTTAAGAACGATAAAGCTATAAATTTATTGGATAATAAAGTGGCAGTCTGAAGTGCAAACATCTTAAACTTACCGGTAGTAGTCATCTACAACGAGTTTATTTACAGTTTATTCAATTGTTGCAATGTTTGAGAATTATCACCAAGAAGACAACGAAACTTATTTGCATTAGCTAAATTATAAAAAGAAAAAAAAAAACGATTAATTAATAAATTTGGCATCTATAAATTCAAACTCTCAATAGATATATGCATGATATAAATTTCATTTCGTTGACCTTGAAACAAAACGCAGGACGTAGATCTTACGATTATAAATAACTATCTTAGCAACCCATAGAAATTATAATCAGTCATTTTGTGGATATTTTGATGAAATAATTTTCATTAGGTGTTTTTAACTGGAAAAATTTTCTTTCAGAATAGGAGTTCTCGTCATTTTTTTTCTACATAGATCATTTTGAAAGCAATGATATTTTTCCTTTACCTTTTCACATTTTTTCTATAATATGCAACATGTAACATCCTTATAATACTAACAATTGCACATAAAACATTTAAAAAATAATGATTTAAGCAAGGATGTAAATCAAATTCCGAAAATTTGCTTTATTAAATTTATATTGAGAATTATTTTTGCATAAATATATTTATCACATCAACCCTTAAAAAAACCTCTGTAATATTGTACACCCTTTTGAACTACAATGAAGTGTTCAAAAAGGGTCTACAGTATTACGGAATTTATATGGACTGAGTTGCAGTTCTCTCTATGGAGTTCACCTGGGCCCAGTTGGAATAACAATTTTAAATCATGAAAAATATTAATATTATCTGTTTAAAACCAAGTAGCAAGCATACAAAAAATTGTTGATGAATATTAAGATTTTCAAGAAAAAGTAACTGCAAAATAACTTTTAATAAAAAAAAAAGCCACATATTTGGCTATAATATTATCAACCATCAGAAAATTTGCTGTGTGCGAATTTTTTCTTAAAAGGAATTACTAAAATTCGTGATAAAGAAAGAATAATTCATATTTGGTGACACACATCAAAGATTACATATAGAGATCGATATAAGTATGATTTTAAACTTCCTTTTACTGGAATTAATTTCACCAACTTAATGCTGTAGAAATGCAAGGGGAATGAATTTCGCATTTACGTTTCAAAAGTATTACACATTGAACTGGTTTTGACTCTTATGGTTGCATCGTAAAATGTTTTTCAAAATATATATCTTAATTTTGAATTGTAATCAACTAATTATTAACTAAATATATCAAATTACAAATAACTGAGTATTTTGCATATCTTCTCTTTAAATCCTCTTCCTTTCAATGGTAAGATATAAGATAGCTCAAGTTTATAAGGCAAAAGCCTAGTTTGATCGAATTGTCTATTTTTAAAGGTCATGATAAATGCATCAAAATGTTTTTTCTGCTATGACAGAACTAAATTCGTTATTGTCGATTACACAAGCAATGGTTTTGTAATCTAAGCAACTATTTCTTTTGTTTACTAAAGAAATTTGAAAATTTTCTCAATCATTATTGTGACATTCTATTTTTTACTGATTTATTTGATAATACTATAATAATATAATACTATAATATAATAATGTCAGAATACGTAAGTATTTTCTTGTTTTAATTTTAAAGTCGTTAGGAAATCATTCTTAAAATCATTGTGGTGAATAAAATAGTGGGGAAACACTTTTTTTTATATCATCAACACACTTGCTCACAGTATTTAAATTAATATATTTTATATGTTTCCTCTGGTCCTAAGCGCTTTAGTGGGGACTACAGCACTTTAGGTGTTGACTTCATCATTCGATATTCGTTCAAAAATACGAAGAGGTAGCCGTGTTTATCATCTTCATTTATGAGCAGCTTGCAAATGAATGAATAGTATAAACCTGATCTGTTGTTTGTTGCTGCTGTTTCATATCCCACAGATGGTGTAGATAAGCTAAACCATTTTCATAAAACCAAATATAATTAAAAAGTCTAAAAATAAAATAGGTTTCTCCAAAACCTTGTTCACAGTAAAATTCAAAGATTCAAGAATATGCCTCGGGGAGGCCTGATCAGCCTTGCACCAGTGACATTCCAGAAAGACTTTCCGGCCCTGTTGAAAAGAAAGGGACCTAATGTGGCCACTCAAAATACGTGAAAGACCAGTCTGATGTATCCTGAGGATACTGAGCTGGTGCCACCAACGTGGTTTTTACCCAAAGTACAAAGAGTGGGTCGGCGGATCTCTCCAAATTGCGTTTAATTCCATGTTTTTAATAGTAAAGATTTCCGAAAACGTTAGAATAGCGTTGCCTTGCAAGGTATCAGGAGTGGTAAACTTAGCCAAGCTATCTGCAGTTTCGTCACCACTCAATCCAACATGGAAAGGAACCCATTGAAAATGTATAGAGTGTTTAGTAGAAAGACGTGTCACAAGACCTATATTATTCAAACTTGTCTTATCCCCAATGGTCGTTCAATGAGACAGGTGCTGTATAGAATTAGCCTGATCTAAACCCTCTAATCCTTACAGAAAAAAATCGCTGATATTGATTGATTGATAAGAAGTCAAAAGTAGTATCAGAATCGGGTCCCAAACTGTAACCATTCATTGCAGAAATCACTTATGAACCAATCTGGACATTTTTTATTGATCCTTTGGATGTTGTAAAAAATTGAAAAAAAATGAATCACTACAATTACTTTCCGTTTTGAACACTTGAATGTATATTAACTTATTTCTTTTAATAACAGAAAGTCCTTGTCCATTTTCCGGAAATTACTTAAAAGTGAACAAGTTTACATTTAGTATGTACAATGATTTGAATTATCGAAAAAGAACTCTTGCTCTTCGTTATTCAGAATACTGTACAATATATAAAGATAAGGTTGCTTATGTAATATTAATAGTAAAATTTCCATAAATAATCACGCATAATTCGAATTCTAACTATCGTTTCACTACAATAGATGGAGAATGTATGGTATATATTCATCTTTTTGTGTAGAATGCAGAGCAAATTTTCCCATCCGAATAAACTCATTTCGAAATCTAAAATTTTTTAAAGATGTCGATCTCTATTATCGATTACAGACTCTTCTTTCATTCTTATTTATCTTCATTTTTAAAGTGTTCCAAATTCTCACGAATAAACCATTTTAACTAGTGTATACACAAATAATTTGGTAATTTTTTACATTGTGATGAACTCGAACTACACATTTTTAATCATTTGATAAACTTATCCTTAGGTGATATTTTTAAGCATTTGTTTTCACTAAACAATTCAGCAAAAACCGTGCATTATGTAACATATGAATACGTGTTTCCATCACTAAATCTAAGCTCTCTGGATTAATTTAAATCAGCTCAGAATAGACACAAAAACCATTTTATAGTAAATTATAGTAATTAGGTGTAATTTCTAGACCAAAAGATTCAGAGCAACACTATTTTAAACTTAAAAAAAAACAGAAATAAGTGTCAAGATCAAGAAGCAAAATTGAAATAACATTTTAAAGCAAGGAAAGAGAAAATAGAAATTTCTAGAATGATAACATCTTCTTTGAATTATATCATTCTTTACGCCCATGCAGAATTGCAGTTTTGGAACTAATTGTCAGAGGAGGGAAATGACAAAGGAAAGGTCAAAGTCTTTGTGACGCACAATAAATCCTTTTCGATCGTTATTATTTCTAATGTTTCTTAAATAAGAATATTCTGATGTACATTTCAGTCTAGAATAACTGCAAGAATTGACAAGGCGTGTACTCTGCGGAAGGAAAATTACTATTCTTAATGCTCGAAAAAAAAAAAACCTTAGAGGGTAAGGTTGGGAAGAAAGAGAAAGGGATACCAGACATCAACTTATAGAAAAGAAATGACCCAGTGACCGAGGGCTATTTGTGGATTACCAAGGCACTCTTTTGTCCAATGCTCGTTCACTTGCTGATCCATTTCTGCCCACGCGACGTTGAGAAGCGAAAGAGAACTTTCCAGGAAAAAATAGCCCGTACACACCTGCCATTCCTTGCAGTAGCTTAAGAAAACATTCCCTGAAAGTAAAGCTTCGAGAAGGAAGATGAGGTTTTTTACATTTAAAGCCGTAGACACACAAGAGAAAGTATGTGCGTAAGAAAAAAATGGGCTTGAGTATACAATTCCCACTTGGCAGAAACAACAAAATGGCGCGAATTTTTTTTTTATTATTAAAGATAAAAAAAGACATTCACACATTCACGGTATGTCACTGAGTTTTAGAGGCGATGCACCAGGTGGGGTCTTTTAATGGGGTCACAGAATACCTAAAGAAATCATATAAAGGCTTAAAAGGTTACAGGTTAAGGGAATTAAAAATGAAAGTGGCAGGTGTTTTTTTTATTTTGTATGTATTTGCAGAGTTTCTTTGTCTTTATTGTAGATGTGGATTTACAATTACCAAGAGTTAGTTATAGTAAATCTTTTACAATGTTTTGTGTGTGTGTGTGTGTGTTTGTGTGTGTGTGTGAGAGAGAGAGAAAACCTCTCACCTTAAAATCCAAAACACTATAGATGGAATCATACATTCATTAGTGTTAAGATTTATTTCACATTTAATGTTAATACATCAATTTTTTTCAAGAAAACAAAAATGGATCGTGCTAATTATTCTAATCAGCAATAAATCAGCGATAGTTTTGAATTCGTTAAAATAAAAATATTGCGATATATTGTTTTCATAAGATTTAAATTAAAAAAAGGTATATAATTTAAGAAATTAACATTACATGTAACATTTTGTTAAACATAATATCATTAATAAAATTTCAAGCCATCCTATCAACATTTTTTTAAAATAATTATTATGTTCTCTAAAATATAATATTTCGTATTGCAATTTAGTTTATACATACATACACACACACACACACGCACGCACACACACACACACACACACGCACGCACACACACACACACACACACACATATATGTGTGTGTGCGTGAGAGAGAGATGGAGTTCCGGATGACGCACCTCTACTCATGACATCATCAAGTGCTTGCTATTTCAACAGCGATCCTGGTGTCAATGGTTAGAAAAGGAACTATAGATGGTAAATGAAGACGGTCATGTTAAGACGTAGTTTGAACCTTAATGGTTCCGAAATATAAATGTTGTATTTATAATCCTATTTTGTAATTATAATTGTAAATAACTGTAAATGATGTTTAATATACTATAGTTAAAATGCAAATTCGTTGTATTATTAGTGTATTAAATTAATCCATATGGGGGGACCCTAGCCAATTACTTTTTTATTTCAAATATATTCCGAAGAGATTTGTTTATCATTCCCGCTGAAATTCTTCTACCGCCGCGGAGTCGCTGACAAGTTGAATAAGGCCTCTTTCTGGTTTCGATTTCTGTATTTTCCTGCATTCGCTGCTTTGGATTTCTACTTTGAAAAAGGGTGAGTCACTCTTATTTTCAAGATGTTTCTAAGTGATATAACTAAAATCGCACTTCCACTGAAGACTGAAAAAAGAGAAAAAATCTAACTTCTTCACAAGCTGTTATTTGGCGAAGAAGGTGATAGATTAAATCGTTCTCGATTAAGAAACTTTCATGGATTTGATTTCGAAAAAGGTGATGAAAATTTTAAGTGTGAATTAGTTGATACTATAGCAATTTTTTTCTTTAATCGAACTAATTTCGATTGCTAATATTTTGAAAATTGATATTAATGGAACACTACCTGTGTGTGTGTGTGTGTGTGAATTGGCAGAAAGAATTTTATTATTTCTTACTGATTTGGAGTCTCTTCAAGAAATTTTAAAAAATTGTGAGGTAACTGATGATGAAACTGAAGCGATTCCAAATTCTACTCAGTCGAATGTGCAAAGCGATAACGTTCCTCTTAATAATAATGGACATAAAGTGTATGATAGTCATATTTCTGATGCTAGTTCTTCCCATACAATATTGCCATTTAATTTCAATGATATTGATTACTTAGATCCAAAGTATACAGGAGAGAAGAATGAAAATGTCTAATTGTGGCTTCAGAAATTTGAATCATTTGCTATTTCATTTAATTTGTCAGATATTCACACACACACAAAAATTTATTTTTGCACAAAGAGCATTAAGTGGAATTGCGTTGTTATTTATTAAAAGCGAAAGCAATATTCATTGCTACTCTGAATTGAAAATCGCTTTAATTTCGGAATACGGCAAACAAATTAGTTCAGCAGAAATTCATGACAGATTAAATCGTCGAAAAATTTAAGATAAAGAATCAATATTCAAATGTTTTTTAATTATGAGAGAAATTGCCAGTCGAGCTCAACTCGATGATATGGCTCTAATTCATTATGTAATTCAAGGCATTAATGATCCTCCCCAGAATAAGGCAATCTTGTATGGTGCCACTAATTTTATATAATTTAAAACAAAATTAAAAATTTATGAAGAAACTCAAAAAAGTTTAAGACAATCTTGTATGGTGCCACTAATTTTATATAATTTAAAACAAAATTAAAAATTTATGAAAAAACTCAAAAAAGTTGTCAAAAATTTAAAACTAAAATTTCTGTGGTAACAAACAATTAAGAATGAAACTCAAACCAAAATTCAGACTACTCCTATTCGTTGTTTCAACTGTGGAAAAAATGGACATAAATCCATTAATTGTAAAGACAAAAATAAGGGTTTTAAGTGCTTTCGTTGTAATTCTTTTGGGTATAAAGCCAGTGATAATAAAAGTTCCACACCAATAAATAACCACAATTCGTACTTTTAACAATCACATCACTTTTCGACAAGACGTGCATAAAATAGTTAAAATTTCAGGTATTTTGATCGATGCTCTCATTGATACCGGAAGCCATGCAAGTTTATTACGTGAAGATCTGTATCGCCAAACTGAATTTTTTGAAAGGACCGATTCTCAATTAACACTAAATAGATTTGGTAGTTCTAATGTACAGCCACTTGGTTCATTTCAGGCAAATATAGAAATCGATAATGATATTTTTTCTACCACAGTTTATGCTATTTCTCAATATCAGATGAGTTTATCCTTAACTATCGGTACAGATATAATTACTCAAGGAACACTAACAGTCAATAAAGATGGTATTTCTTTACGTAAATCAGAAAATAATGATTTTTTTCGTGAATTTAATTGTTATTGAAAACACATCAGACATTGATTTTAATCACATACTTGATAAAAAATGTAAACAAGAAGTATACAGTTTAATTAACAAATACAAGCCCAATATGACGCAAAAAACAGAAATGAAAATGTCTATTATTTCAAAAGATAATATCCCAGTTTGGCAACGAGCACGTCGAATGTCCATACCAGAAAAAGAATTTGTATCCAAACAAATTAATGATTGGTTAAGAGAAGGATTAATTAAACCTTCTTGTAGCGAATATGCTAGTCCAATTGTTTTGGTAAAAAAGAAAGATAATTCTACACGCTTATGTAATGATTTTCGTAAATTAAATAAGAAAATTATTAAAGATCATTATCCATTACCTCTTATTGATGATATATTAGATCAGTTACAAAGTGCAAAAGTATTCACATCTATTAACTAAAAAAAGGATTTTTTTCATGTGGATATTGACCCTAGTTGTACCAAATACACTAGTTTCATTACCCATAACGGACAATACGAGTTCCTTAAAGCTCCATTTGGTTTAACAATTAGTCCAGCCGCTTTCAGTAGATATTTATCTTGCGTTTTCAGAGAATTAATAGCAGATGGGGCTTTAATTATGAACATGGATGATTTTATCATACCGTCTAACACTGAAGAAGAGGGACTTATTAAATTGAAACGTGTTCTCGAAACTGCTTCAAATTATGGACTAAATATTAATTTTAAGAAATGCCAATTTTTGCAAGGAAAAGTTGAATTTTTAGGCCATGTTGTAGAAAACAATACTATTTCATCTTCTCCATCAAAAATAAAAGCAGTAATTAATTTTCTTGAACCCAAAGACGTCAAACACTTACAATCATTTCTGGGCTTAGCCTGGCTACTTTCGAAAATATATTCCGAATTATGACACTGTTGCCAGACCTCTTAGTGATCGACTAAGAAAATCCTCTACTTTTGTATGCGGTTTCAAAGAAAAGACGGCATTTCTCAAATTAAAGAAATTACTCACAACGCATCCTGTTTAGCATTTATTTGTGCCAGGTTTGGAATTAGAAGTAAACACAGATGCATCTAAACTTGGATTTGGCGCAGCGCTCCTTCAAAAATCTGATAACGGAAACTTTCACCCAATTTTGAGTATGAGCAGAAAAACATCTCCCCAGGAAGAAAAATTACACAGTTATGAATTGGAAGTACTCGCTGTTGTAGACTCTCTTAAAAATTTCCGCCTATATTTACACGGAACTAAATTTAAAATAGTTACAGACTGTATGGCCTTTCAAAAAACAATGGGTAAAGCTGAATTAATCGCAAAAATAGCGCGATGGGCTCCTTTGTTACAAGACTTCGACTATGTAATTTCGCAAAGGTCAGGTAAGCAAATGCAACATATTGATGCTTTAAGTCGTTACCCTGTTATGATTGTTTCTCCTGATGATATTACACAAAAGATAATAAAGTCACAATCTACCGATGAATTTATCACAAATATGAAAAACGCAGTCGAAAAATCACTTAATTCTGATTTTAAAGTTAAAAGTGGCATTTTATACAAATTGGTCTAAGATCAAGAACTTTTAGTCGTCCCACAAGCCATGTGCAATCAATTAATTCAACATGCGCATTCTAAAGGTCATTTTTCAATACAAAAGACCACAGACATTATTAAAAGAGACTATTATATTCCAAATTTAGATAAGTTAACCCAAACTTTCATCGCCAATTGCATCACATGTATCTTGTCTTCCAATAAATCAGGTAAACCTGAAGGATTTCTCTATCCAATCCCAAAAGGTGAGACTCCTCTCAAAACATATATCTCATTGACGTTTTAGGACCATTGCCATCTGCAAACAAAAATTACAAACACTTATTTTCTGTAGTGGACGCTTTTACAAAATTTATTTGGATATATCCTGTTAAATCTACCTCTGCACAAGATGCATTAGATAAGCTAAAATTACAGCAAACTGTTTTTGGTAACCCTCATCGAATAATATCAGATAAAGGATTAGCTTTTACCTCCCAAGAATTTCAATCTTATTGTATTGAAGAAAGTATTGAGCACCTACCTATCACAACTGGAGTACCTCGCGGAAATGGACAAATTGAGCGTATGCATCAAACCCTAATTGCAGTTTTAACTAAATTATCTATAGAAGAACCCCCAAAATGGTATAAAAATGTGTCTAATGTCAAACGCAAAATGAACAGTACTGCCTCACAAACAACAAAATTCTCACCATTTGAATTAATGCTTGGCATTAAAATGCGAAATAAAGATGACATTGCATTAAGTAACTACTGGAAGAAGAACATCTTCAATATGTAGTACATGATAAAAAAAAACAATTACGTAATATTGCTAAAACTAATATTTTACAATATCAAACACAAAGAAAATGTTATTATGATATAAACGGAGAAAATCTCCTAAAGTATATCAAGTTGGTGATTTTGTCGCTATCCAAAGAACACAGTTCGGACCAGGTTTAAAACTTAAGCTGAAATATTTTGGACCTTACAAAATTAAAATCTGTAAAAGGTAATGACAGATATGATGTAGAAAAAGTTGGCAATCATGAAGGTCCCAATACAACATCTTCCTCTGCAGATTTAATGAAAGCTTGGTCAAAAATGTAAATAATTTTTATCAAACTATTATCTTGAGTGTAATATATATTGTGTCTATTGCTGTACTATTCCTATATATATCATTATTCCTGAAGAAATTTTCTTTTATATATAACCTTTTTCTGTAGCATTATTTCAAGTATTAGAGTATAAATTTAAATATTTTTCTTGTGTGTCACATCAAGATGTTCGTGATACATTTGCCTATGATAAAAATAAGCACGATGGAAAGAAAATGCGAGAAAGTGAGAATGAAAAAGATGAAGAAGACGATTCATCAAACAACTTACGAGGAACATTCAAGAAGTTAAGACGAATCTTCACAACATTGAACGACGTGACTCCTTCATTTGCTGTTCACTAAGACGAAAACAAAAAATTCTGTTTCGTTAGCTATTTCTCTTGCTGGTTGCGCTTTCCTCTTTTTCTTTGTATTTTGCAGTTGCTGTTACTTTCGTTGCCAGGAGGATCTGAGCGTTTAGAATGGCCGAGTGTAAGATGTGGAGTTCCTGATGACGCACCTCTACTCATGACATCATCAAGTGCTTGCTACTTCAACAGCGATCCTGGTGTCAGTGGTTAGAAAAGGAACTATAGATGGGAAGTGAAGACGGTCATGTCAAGACGTACTATGAACCTTAACGGTTCCGAAATATAAATGTTGTATTCATAATCCTATTTTGCAGTTATAATTGTAAATAACTGTAAATAATGTTTAATATACTATAGTTAAAATGCAAATTCGCTGTATTATTAGTGTATTAAACTAATCCACACACACACACACACACACACACACATATATATAGAGAAAGGGAAGATAGTGTTCACTTACAACAGATATTAACAATATGCAATGGAAATTCAAGTGCGTTACAATAACTTACGTCTGTTATGCTTTCTATCCAACGATGCGAAAATAAATTGACATTAATCGAAAATTTACATTTTATTTATCATTTCGTCAGTATAACCAAGGAAATCTTTTTGCCCATAGCCTAAACAAAACTGAAAATTTATGCAGATGAAACGAACGACATATGCATGCATTGCGAAAAGAAATTCCCACATTAAACTGAAATGACTTGAATAATTAATGTTGGCATAAAGCTGTTAAATTTATTGAGACAATCTAATAACAAATGCAATGAGATACAATTTTTTAACGAGACTTTGTTTGTCTTTAGTATATGCAAATTAGGAACGAATCCCTTGCAAGAATTTGTAAGCAATGATAATCCATCTAAACCAAGCACGTTTAGTCCATTCCCTTATCTCTAATGTAAATTCGCAAATGAATACTAAGCAGCGACGTGCCATTCCTTTCGAAGAAGGAAGTTCGACTGAAATACATAGCAGAGCAATGGCATTTTAATAGGTCTGAAGTCCGTCCAATCAGTTCTTTCTGTTATCCCATTGAAAAGATCGCAGCTTGAGTTGGTGAATTATGAGAGCAATTATAATTTAGATGATGTGACAATACAGAATTGGTGCCGAAAACTCCTTTTTCTTATTATTTTTGTAAATATTTATTTTGTTAAACTTTGGCATGGATGCCCTCATTAAGGTGAGCATAATAAATTAGAAATTTATATTTAAATGTTTGACATTTACGGGAAACAAAGTTGCAAACTTTTTTACCGATATAAAGAATTCGGTAGTTAGAGAATCAGAGGGTTTTATTCCTTTTTGTATAAGTTTTAATTTTAAATGATTGCAGACTGTTAATTTTTTGAGAGCGTTATTTTGAATTAGTATACAAAACAGCAAAATATCCTTACACGCGGAGTTTATTTCATATAAAAATGATAAGTATTTTTAATAAATGCTGTTAAGGTTAAAATGGTCGTTTTTTAAAATCAGAGCTTTCTAATTTTTGTTGATAAATAATAACTTCTTTTTGTTCCCAGATTTCTGAATTTTTAATTGTATTGTATTAATAAAAGCAGTATGCTATCACCTTACTTTCTGTTCCATTGAAAAATAACCAAATGCTGGTTCTATTTCATGTATGTATTAAATTTTATTTTAAAATTTTTGTATATAATATGGCAAATATTATGCAATATATCAAGCCCTGACTCTTGAATATTTATAGTTAAATAAAACCTTTTTGATTGCTTAGGAAATGAATATGATAAATTTGATCCATTTTCACTTCATTTCGAAAATTTAAAAAATGTTCAAAAATCGACAAATATGTTCAATTCGGCATGAAATCTAATCATTAGTTTCAGATATTGCATTGAAGCATTTTTAAAACTTAAAATTTCTAATCCAAAAGATTTTCTAAGAAATAGCATTCAGTAAACCTACCAATTTTTATAAGCTCATGACTTTTTTCTGAATCTCCAGGTAATAATTATGAGAAAAAAAAAGAATGTGTTATATTCTTTGTTCTGATTATATATTTTGATATTCACAGTGTAAAGTAAATCTAATTTGTGGCGATTCTTAATAGTTTCATATGTAAGATGTAATCATGCATTATCGATATGTTCTGTGCTTTTGAATGTTCCAAATCATTTTGAAAATCTCGTTTATATTTATCTAAGGCTCAGAATTCGGAACCCTTTATTTTCTTCTGAACAAGTTTCCTGTGCTCAGTACACTAATGTTTTTATTATTTGTTTAAATAAATTTCCTGGCGTTTCGTTTGAAATGAGCATTATTGTTAGTACTCAAGGAGTGATCTCTTACGGCCATTTTACGATGCATTTTTAAGTTAATTCAAATTATGAATGAACAATATTTTTCTTTATCGATGGGAAAAGCAGCCCAACAGATTGCAGTAAATGAGATACATTTTTACAATAGGAATTAGCAACATGTGTTTAGTGTCTCTATATCTCCATTCAACCATCGTGATATCACTACAGTATCAATAATAGAAGTCTTATTTTGTTTCAGTTTGCTTGAATTTTTTATCTTAATCATGATTTTATGTGATTATTCCCCAATAAATTTTTAAAAAATGCTGTTAGAGATGCTATTTTTTATATTTATATTATATTATTTAAACTATTATTGTTAAAATTTAATAGAATTATAATATATTTTTATTTTTTAAACATCAGCTCTTTTGTTATTGTAACAATTGTCAGTTATTATTCGTTTCAGTTAGCACCAAGCATTTATAACCCAGGATGTTGATTTCTGGTTCCATTATGAGATACAAGTGGTGGCGAAAAAATTATCTAATTTGAAAAAGCAGGAAATCGGAAATGAAGATCATTGAATTTATAATCAAAAATATCTTTCTAAAACGTTAGTAATCTCTTTGCATAGAAATTTCTATTAATGTAAGTAGAATTCAATTTTTAAAAAAATGGAATTTTTAAAATTATAATTCTGTAATGATTTAGGATTATATTTCATGTATCATTTGATAAAAGCCATATACATTTAATAAATTATTAAAAAAATTGTCTTCATAAAATAATCGCTCTTTTGTAAATACTATATTTTCTACAGATAATTGTTTTCAGAGGTATCTTAATATTACCTAAATTGCAAGCAGTAATGTTTGGAAGCATGAATAATCATTTTTATAGAAAGTAATGATTGAATTTGTTTTCTTCGTAAAAACCAAATGATAAATTTAACACCATGCAGTAAAAATTATACTACTGAATATACGCAAAGAAAGACACACACATGCACAAAAACTTGAGCAAATTGCTTGTAAGGCAAAAGAGCCATCTGCATGCATACGGATTACACAATATATAAAATTTGAATTACTGATTTGTTAATAACTTAGAAATATAATTAATAATAATTAATTCCAGTTTGTTAATTATTTATATATATATATATAACATTAATTTGAGAATTTTGCTTACGTTGATATTATACAATTTTTTAATTCCTAAAATACTCAAAAACATTTACATATTGGCAGAAATTGCATTGTTGAAAGTTTATATGGAAAAATAATAGCCAAAATATTAACATTTTTGATTTAGGTAATGTTATCGATAAAATCGATTGATTTCAAAAAACAAATATTCACAAAAATTTTAAGTACTGTTTTATATTAAGAACACATTTAATATTACATAATATACAAGTATAATTTTACATTTTGAAGGGGTGAAAACTTTTACACATCACATTTACTGAGCTTATTTATTGAAGAGCAACTTTTTTCAGAATATTCTATTTTGATTTTCCTTTGACTATTTGTAATGTCTAGTATTTAATCAAAAATGCTGCTGAAAAATCTCCTTGCTTAACACATATTTTTCATTTCATATAAAAATAAATATTATTTATCAATTTTTTTGTCTAATGAAAAGCGTGTGGTGCATGTTTATTTCTAATTGATATAACTTGACCTATATAGGATCAAACTTTGTTATACTACTTGATGGAATAAAAAAAGATGTTATATAAATTTGAATAAAATAGAGGTCGTGTCTTTTATCTTAGAAATAAATTATTGTGTGAAGAATTTCTTTGCAAATAAATATGTGGAGTGAGATAAGCACTCAATGTTATGCATTAATTATAAATATGATTTATACTTAAAATTTGCGCAAAAATAGTAAATATAATTTGTTTTTAATGAATGGGATATAATTTAGTGCTTTATAAGCTATGGGAAACAGATTCTCTTCGCACAGAACTTTCTAACACTTGAATTAGAGAAATTACGGTCAAAATTAGAGCACAAGGTAAGAACTGACATAAAAATTTGTCGTGTGATAATCTTCATTCCAACACAGATAGTCACGAAGTAACCTTAATGACCTTATTAAGGGAATGGATAATCCCTTAATCGTAGTGGTTCGTTGACAGCCCGAAATATGTTTGAACACTAATTTACACCTTGTTAACTCTCACCTAACGTTTCCGAAAGTGATTTATGAGCCAACTTGGCGATTGCCACAGAGGCTTTTTGTCGCCGATCTGTTTTCATTCGGTCCCTGCCGGTGACCAAGAATGGGGTCAGTCATTTTTCAAAAAGAGAAAGTCGGCCATCCGTCAGGAAGATTCACTTTTCTTAACCTCGAGGTTGTGTTGATAGAAAAAAGGGGTCGGGATTTCGCACCGGCGAATGTCATGTGTAGGATGGCCGAGCATTATTCAATTGCTGTTGATTCTACTCATCAACTGCCATAGAATCATCTGATCTACGGATAGTTGGATTCAACGAATGATTTGGTCCCAATATTTAATCCAATCTGATTTATATACTCCTTAGGCCTATAAAATGCCGTTTTTCGAGATATTCCAGATATTTTAATTTAATATCAATTCAAATATTGTCACACTTTACAAAAAGGGTAATGAAAAATATTGTAAAATCCTTAGACGTAAACATAATTTTAGTATTTTCGTTCAACAATATAATTTATACATTGCATACAAGTGTTCAGTAGACGCATATGGTTGCCATTCTGTGAAACTGATATTAAACAAAAACTCTCTTTCAAAGTTTTCTGACTGAGTTAGAAGTACAATATGAATGAAAATCCATATGTTTGATGCATGATTCATGGTAAGATAACACCAGAGTTTAGACCAGGAATTGGCAAATTATGGCATGCCATATGCTTTTCAACCCCACTCTTCGCCCATAATTAAAGATAAGAGTATTTTTAATGATCCATAATTATTATGCAAATAAATATTTTTAAATGATGGACTGTAAGTAAATAATATAAATTTTTATTTTTGATCTTTATATCCTAATTTGGTACTGCAGCATCATTTGAACTGTTTCAAATATTTGTCATCCTGAATCTTATAGGCAAATTAGTTTGGAGCACCACATCCATTAGGTAACCAATCACATGTTCTGTTCTCTATATCATAAGAGCTGCGATATTTTTTGTAGTTGTTTATTGCTTTAAAATATGTAAATTTACAATATAAAAAAACTATATGATCACTAAACAATAACCAAATAATTAAAACAAAATCAAGGAGAAGAACTTGTTTTCAATTAAATAATTGGAATATTGTGAAAAAGAAAGATTTATTAAATGCTTCGTTTGGTCTTTAAAATACTTATTTTGAAGCAATATTTTAAAACAGCATAACGCATAGATTTTTACAAAGTATTAAATAAAATTGCCAGACCTTCTTTTTATTGCAAAATTCATTGACATAATCATGAAGTGATTTAACTAAGCTTTTATGTTATTTTCAACAACTAGTTAAATACGAACGCTTATGATTATACAGATATGTACTAACAATATTGCAGATAATCATTATTTAGAATAAAGGTGGCGCACCCAAGAGAGCAAGTGTATTTTTGTTTGACTTCATATACGTTCGGGATCTGGTTATGTAAATATTGTTTCTGAACAATTCCAGACTGTTTTAAATTAACAAACAAATTCATTTTCTTCATATTAGCAACATGCATTTCTTACGAGGTGTCAATGAACTTCTCTCTTGTATTTAACTTTGATGATTTTTTATTGGGAATGAAATTATAAACTTCATGGGAAAATATTGTGATAGTGTTTGATGAAATGTGAAGATTAAATTATATGGAAAAAAATTAACAGTTTCTTAACTAAAGAAACATCAAGTTATTAGAAACTTGGAACAACATTAACTTTTTAGACTACTTATATGAAAACTTGAAAACGATTTAAGAAAATAATTAATTGTGTATTAAATGCACTTCATATCTCTTTAATAATATCATTTTAGAGAATTTAACTGTTCAAGTGTATACCACTGTATTGTGAAGAGCACTACAACCAGTTGGAAAATGACGCTTAATGATCTCTTTTGACAATTATGTTCATTATTTTTCAGACATTTGCTGATAGGTATTTATTTAATATAAAAAACATTTAAATTAGCATAGTGTAAAACACCATATTTTTATAATTCACATTCCATCGAGGAAATTATAAAAATTGTGGTAAGAAAGAACATTACTTAAATAAAGAAAAGGTATCTTGGGTAAAATAATGAAAAGATATCTGATCGCAATGTAATATTTAAAACACAAGATTTTGTGTGTTGTAAAGACAATATAATGATACAAGAGAAAAAATATATAAAGTTACGATGAAAGAATATTCACTTCAAATGGATAAACTGTTAAGTTGATAACTTTCATATTATATTTTAAGATCAAAATTATATTTTAAGAAATACAGAATATTATATTTTAAGGTTGAACAGAGGAACAAGAGGTGAAAATTGAAGTAGTTTTTTTCTAGAACGAAAATTAAGTAAGGTACTCCAGATATAACTGATGAAACTTCAATGAAAGTTCTCAGAAAAAAAAATTTATGGAGAAACGAAGAAATAAAAAGTAATTGTTTCTGAAAATTTTGTTTGCCACACACACACATATTAAAATTCTTTCATCTACACAAATTTTTAAATTCTATGATTATAAAATTTATAAAAATTAACAAATTTACACAATAAAAAGTTTCAAAAGCGTGTTATTAGAGAATGAAGTTTTTTCTCAGGCTTCTGATAGATTTAATCATTTTCATTAGTTGCAAATGGTAATCATGCTTGTCATGAAATTTAAAGACTTCCCTAACAATCCGTCATTTTAAAAAAATGTTTCTTATTTGTTAAGATGCAGGAATTGTGTAAAAATATTTTGATAAATTCTGTATCAGAAATTCCAAATGAGTACTGATTATCACATGATCCTGGAACAGAAGAAATCAAGTTGTCACCAATTACTCAAAAGTTCATTAATAAGGATTCAAATTATCATTGCATTTGCGAAACTATGTTAGGGACCAACTATAAGTTCATGAAAACCAGAGTGTTCACAAATTAACGTCGAATCAACTGCATACTAGGTAAAAGGTAAAATGTGTCTCTATTAGCTATATGGATACAGTAACTAACTAAAATAATGATGGTATTAATGGCTTTAAATTTTACCCACTTTATTTACCACAAGTCCAAACTTTTCTAATAGACGAGAACTTCATATAAATCTTTCTCTCTTTCGCGTGTCCAATTCTCAACGGTCATTGGAAAGCCTTTTGTCTCACGCCTATTCGTATACTGTATCTTATGATTGAAGCTTCAAAGGCGATGCAGATATGAACTGTTTATTATACTGATCCTTTTATTTGTAGCTAGAATAACACTTCTAATAAAAAGATTGGAAAAAATTTAATTGCTTAACGGAATTCATATGGAATGAAATTTTGAAAATGATCTAAAAGTTACATTAAAAAAACTGTTAGTATTATGTTTAAAAAATAGTAATCTCCTTAAATCTATAAGTCATTACTTATCAATTTCATATAGAAAATTTCAATTAAAATATGCCTCCTTTTAGTGTTGTAAATCATTTGAGATGAAGTATTGCATAAATTCTAATTATAATATTACAATAATTTATAAAATGATAAAAACGAATTGTTTACCAATTGTCAAGAAATAAATAAACAACATATAAATATTTTGTTACACTTATTTGTTTGACTGTCTTAAATACTTTGTTAAATTGTATTATCCAGCTGACTCAATTTTTACAAACACTATAAGACTTCATGAAATATTTTTCTTTTATAAGTTTGAAATAAATTTAATAAGAACACTGTATCGTCTATGTATTACGGTTCTGTTAGATTTCATTATATTTATATTTTCTTATTTTAGTCGCTGTAAATAAAATTTCAAAATGAATTCAAATCACACTGATGTGTGATCATTTCTCTAAATCAGGACATTAAATTTCATTTGTAAAGAGATGTTTATTGAATATTTTCCAAAAGGTATCTTTAAATTTTTGATCTTATTATTTTTTGAGGGATAATCTTAAGATTTAAATTAAAGAAAATTATTTTTATTCAAATTTATAAATCTCGAATCTTTTTTAAAGATTCACTTGATTTGAGAAGTGCATTTCTTCATTATTTTACCTTCCCTCATTTGACCAATCTTTTTAAATACCTTAAGGGCAGTCATATTAAAAAACCACTATAAGGAATTTTGGATGCCTCCAGTACATATTGCTTTCCAAGAAGGATTTTTAATGATAGTAAGCTGCATTCATATGCTGCAAATTTAAAAACTAAAATCAATGTAACAAACTCCCTATCACTTCCTACCTCAATTAATATGTCCACAGAATCCATCCTACATTTCACGAAAAAAATTGGAAAAAATTACTTGGTTTCAAAAATAAATGAAACAAATTCCCTAGCACTTCCTACCTCAATTAACATGTCCACAGAATCCATCCTACATTTCACGAAGAAAATTTGGAAAATTGGAAAAAACTACTTGGTTTCAAAAATAAATGAAACAAATTCCCTAGCATTTACTACCTCAATTAATATGTCCATAGAATCCATCCTACATTTCACGAAGAAAATTTGGAAAATTGAAAAAAATTACTTCATTTCAAATCTTGAAAGATTAGGATTTCATGTTCTACACTTGACATTCAAATTATTTTTGTAAAGTAAATTATTTTATAACAATGAAAACATAAATTAGTATTTGAAGTAAAAATTTAAATAAATGAGTGATCTGATAAATATGGGAAACATTAAATTCTACAAACTAGCAAGAAATTTCAACTTTACTGAAATTATTTTTCGCAACATACCATTGCCTGGTAGGCAATTTATTGCCTCCATTGCCATTGCCAATAGTTTATTCATAGATATTTGAATTGGGTTAAAAATTCAAATTAATAAAATGAAATTTTTAGAAAATAAAAAAGATCTATTTTGACTAATAAATATTCATCATGCCCTAGCAGTTAATGTACTGGATTGAAACAGTGAGAAAATTAAAGAATAAAATTATTAGAATAACTTTAATTTTGCTAACGAAATTCTCAGAATTCTACAAATTATAAATATAAATGTTCTTTTTTCCTAAATATTCAAAAAGAATTAATGTTTTGTGCCTGAACTAACTTTATATATGTATTGTTGATAGGAGTGTATGTCAAAAGCTAACAGTGCCATCTGCAGTAATAGTAGCGTAATGTACTCACCAATGTATTATAATAAACATCAAACTTAATAAGTTTGAAACTGATTTTGAAAAATATTGAAGATTGTGTTAGAAAATCTGAAAAAATATTTGTAAACGGTTAGTATTTTTGATAAAGAGCTCTTTTCAATATTGAAGTTGCAATACCAACATTTACTTAAATCTTATCACGGAAAGTATTCATAAAGATTGAGTAAAATTTTACATATGTGTTAAATATCTGAATGTTAAGTACTGATAAAAATTTCAGATCTAAGAAATTGTTTTTCTAATGAAAAATTCATAAATGTGTGGTTTGTTTGCCACTCAACTATCATGTTTTACACACGAAGACTATTTAGATTTTAAAGTCTCGACCTACAGTTTAAAGTAGATTCCTAATTTTTACAAACACTCAAACTTGAGGTGGGATTCCAAACCACGGATTGTTGAAACGAAGGCTTAACATTTCGGTTTCGAACTCGAATTCACATATTAAGTTGTGGTTTAATATCTGTGTTACACCATTTTTGATTTCAATTTAGAATGCAGAGCGAAATATTATAGTGACCTATGATGTCGATTGAAATTTTGTCTTATTTGTTTTTAATCAGAAACAATGAAAATGGGCTTTCAAATCAATCAATTGTACAAAATATCTGAATCACTGCCCCTACTAATTCTTTTAAAGTTTGGCTTAGGCAACATTAGGGGGGAATTTTTTGATTATAGAATGTTCTAAAATAATCTCTAGCATCTTCGTAACATTCTCATTGACGATGCCTTAGGATTGTCTTTTTGGAAAACTGTTCATGATAGTTGGACCATGAATATAGCCAATACAATGTACTAGTTGCGTTTTTGAGTCGTAATTTTTCTCGGATTAGTAATAATCATGATAGAAAATACAAACAAACTACTTACAGTACATTGCATCGAATAAAAAGCTGGATTGAACCGTTTAAAAGAATTCCTACTCCTGAACATGTTCATGATCAAAGGCTAAACATCTATTTATTACTCTATACGATATAGTTTTTAAAAAGTAAATAATGAATATTATGGTGAGAAAATTATTTTTATTGGCAGTAAATGAGTCTGAAAAATAACAAACGTATTCATGAAACGAAACCAGGAATTCCATAACAAATGGAAACAATTCTGAATTTTCTCATACGTCGTAAAATGATATCACATTAGAATCATTAACAAAAATATATATATGTAAATTTATATCTAAGAAAATAAACAAATATTATTAATTAAGAACGTATGAACCCTTTGAATATAATTTATGACGTTTAATTTTGTTTTCTAAATAGAGCATGTTTGATCAAAGTTGCCGAGTCAAATAATTGCTTTTAATTCTGTATATTTCTGAATGTGAGAAATATGCAAGCATAGCAAGAAGTAATGCTTTGATAAGCATTCAACCCCAGTACGCCATATGTACATTCCTCTCTATATCTTCAAGTAGTCATCGAAGATATTTCCTTTAAAAAAGTGGATCACATCATTTAGTTAAGCCAAAAGGGACTATATGCCTATAATCTTACAATAGGATCTGGGATTTCATTAAATATGATATAGTGGGTTATAAAAATATTACCTGTAGAATTGAAGTTCATGTGTCATCCCTAGAACGGAATACGATGATTTTGGTGTTTGTATGTGACAGATTATGCCTTGTGCTCTCCAGATTCTTACATTTTTGCCATTGAAATACTAAGCAAATTTTAAACTATTCGTGAATATAACTTTGCCCTTATTAAACACATTATTATTGACACTTTGGTGACACCACTTTAACCTTGCAGGTGTTAACTTCTTATACAACGTTTTTTGTTGGCTATATTTCAAAATGTAACTGTGATTTTCTATTACTTAACATATTCGATAATTTTCTTCAGAAAACTCAGCAATTATTTACTTTTCTCATTTTAGATTTGTTTTTAAAAAATTAGCATTTTTCTTCTTCTAAGATTTTGAAAATGAGTGCAAAACACAGTTGTTACAGGCAGTGAATTTAGATTCAGTTTAAACTGCTTTGACGGTGATGTTCTAACTTAAATTCGATGATAAGCTCGAGATAATAAATATTTTGCTTCAATTTAATACATCATAACATTTGTCTCAAGTTATTTTGCCTTAAACACCAACATAAAAATATCCTTAATTAAATTACTAAGTAAGGGGCCTCTGTTTTTGTTAAACTAGATTCTTGCCCGTAGTAACCACATGAGTAAATAAGCTTATTTTTCATTAGGTTAACAAGCACGCACAGTACTCTTTTCTTTTTAAGTGGATTTGGTGCTACTATACTAGTAACCTCTAGTCCGTGTAGTCCTTAATTACTTAGGAAAACATTTTAATTAATTTTGAACGATCTCAAGAGCACAGATTTATTAAGATCATTTAGATTAACAATTACTAGGTAAATATGTAGTTATATTTATTTCTGTGTAAAATACGAAATTGTTTGACCTTACACTTCGTGCTTAATGGATATTTTTTAAAATCTGAAAATCTATGTAATATAATCTGAGTTTACAAATAGTTTTTCTATCGTAATCTTGATGAATCAAATCCAGTTTTTCATCTAATTACACTGGCTTACTCTGTACCAGTCCCCTTATTCGGCTCTCCGTGCCATCGGAATAAGGGTTTGTCAATACACAGATCAAATCATGTGTTCTAATTTCTATTTTTAAAATTTTGTCAAGTGTAAGTTATGCTAACAGATCTCAAGCTATACCACAACGTATCATGTAATAGAAATACGTAAACAAAAGCATCAAATAATGGTAGATTTTCAAGTTATTTTAAATTGTACAAGTAAAAACAATCAGTAGAATTCATGACTCTTTCCTTTAACCTTTCGCATTTTAGTTTCATTTATTCCTAAGAACTTTTGCTCTCTTTAAGTGCAAATGCATATTCAAATCTTCTCAGCAATTCTGGGTCATTAGCACATTACCTTGCTAATTCTAGGTATAACACAAAAGATTTTATTTTCTTACATTTTCACGAAGTTGAGCTATTATGTGTGTGTGATGTTGCCATTTTTATTTTTTTAAACTATCTTCATAACAAAACAAGCTTGTATGCGATTTGTTTTTTTTGTATGCGAAAGATGAATCGAAAATTTATTTGTCTTATACTGAATGCTTAAATAAAAATATTTTATTATTTTTTTATGAATCAAAAAATACATAAAGTAAACGTCTGATCACGGTGATTGATTTGTAACCCGGAAAGATTCTGTAGCTAGGCAAAAATAATTCCAACAACATATATTCGTGTTATTGGTTTCTTTTTTTACAACAAAACGTGTTCCCTTTCACACATGAAAGGATGTGATTTGTTGATTGCTATTTTTTTTCCACATGATTGTTTTCGCTTATAATATTGGTGTTACCTCATATTCATACGGAAAGATTAGCTACCGAGATATTATGTTAAAGCGATATGTGATATATTTATTACGTATTACACATGTTACGTATTACACTGTTCAGTATTTTTCCATTGGAAAAATTGCTATTATTTCAACAACACAAACAAAGCAATTGATCATAATCTAGACATAAGCTCGTGATTTTATTATTGCCTTTATCTAAAAAATCTTAAGTTCAGAGAAATACTACGCATCAGGAAAACCAAAAAATATATTAAAACCATTTTTGATTTAGTTGTTAACAAAAGACGGAAGTATAAGGTACATTTTTGACACAACTTTTTCTTAGGATTAGTGTCGTATACTATTTGGAGACAGATTTGATTTGATTTCTATTATTTGAGCTGTACTTTATTTAAAGTTTATTTATAGGCTTTCTGATTATGATATTTTGCTAATTATTCGATTTATTTGATGGACAATTATAATTAATTATTCGATAGTCGTAACTTTATCATATCCCTCGAGTTTACAATGAGAAAAATAAATTTAAATTGAATTTGATAGTTTGCTAAACACAATTTTTCAGAAACTTTTGGAAAAAGAATAATTATGTGAATACTGTTGCCTATTATAAATGAACAAAACTCTTAAAAATATATAATAATTTGAAAAATTATAGGTGTTATTTGATATCTATACGTCTTATGATGCCAATTTAGTTATAGGAAAACTTAACTGTTCAATTTTAGAGCAATTTGTTTTTTAAAAATATCGCTTGAAATTAACATTTACTCTGCGAACAGAAACTGAGTATTTTTATTAAATTTTTATATTTTTGATGCTAAAATAACAGACAAAAGGAATCGTTAAAATGTTTTAATAATTAGCATGCAATATTTTCCTAACTTGCTTCAAATACATGATTAATTTTCTCTAAAATATTATATAACTTATAGTTTTCAATCAATAATATAATTTTATGACCATGTAATAGTTTATGGTATATTTTAAACTTCACGTTTAATTAGAAAAATATGTTAAATTGTAATGAAGTAAACGTAATATGAGTATTAAAATGTAGAAAAATAACGCATTCAAATTTTTTATATTTCCGTTCAAAATGTATTACTGAATTGAATAATATAAAATCTAGTTTACTTCTTTTGAAAAAATGTAAAAATTAAAATATTATTAAAATTAATCTACCTAAATATGCAAAATATGATTTTATATTATTAAATAAATGTTTGAATTCAATTCGATTAATTAATATTTAAATATTTAATAAATTCATATTTGAATTTTAACTGAAATTACTGTATACATACTTAAATTAATATTTGAAAACTGCATATTTGCAGAATTAGGATTTTAAGATTTTTCCTTATTATTTGGCTGTCTTAGTGCCTAATTGGGTTACCTTAGATATATAAAAAGATATTATTTTTAAGATTATAATCCAAAGATATATTATTACCAAAAAGAAGATATATTAATCCATTGTTTTATTAATAAAATTATTAAATCTGTGTATTATTTTATAAAATTTAAAACGTTATTTTATTGCATTTTTGAAGCAGTTTTATTCAATTTTTTATACGAAAACATTAATGTAATGTGACGTTACAAAGAAAGTTTTTTCAGCTTTGGTCTATGTGAACAGGAACAGAATTTTTCATAAAAAATACCCTTGAAATAGTAATGTTTACAATTCATACTGTAGCACGTTAAAAATATTGAACGGAGTGTAAAAACTTGTAAGTGTGCGAACCGGATTGTGAATGACCCAATTTTCACATTTTAAAGGCAATATTTTAATACATGATTACTACAATCTAGAGTAACAGTAGGTTAAGAGTTTTATTTGGCTGCCAACAAAATATATGAGTTCAACTTATTTAAAGAAAATTAACGCCAACGGGTTATCTTGATAAAAAAAAAAAAACATAGATATATAAAATATAATTGTGAAGGACAAAATAATATACACTTATAAATCTTAGTCTTTTGTCGAAATTTTAACGACTGCTTTAATCACTTGTTTTAATTCAGAAGAACTGTGAAATGTTAAAGAAACATTTAAGAATATATTTTTGTTCTGAGAGTCACAGAAAAACATCATTGCAGGCTCAGAGCAGAAAAGATAACTGATGAGATTTTCTTTCTTTCCGTAAGTGTAGAAATGTGAGTAACTATATGGTCAAAATGTTATTCAATGGTACTTGCACGGAAATGCTTGAAATACACGTTGAAAACTGGAGAAATTTCGATTCGTAAAATCTCTAGGATAGCTAAATATGAAATAATATGCACATCCATTTATTTATAAATGCAAAAAAATGTCTTATTAAGTTGCTTAAAAATAAGTTGGAACCTTGTAAAATGAAACAGGTAAAATGCATCTTACAGTCAATTAGATAAAAACTAAATTCATGCAGTGCATTAAAGTAATAAACTCTGCATCCCATTTACAAACTGGTACACATAAATTTGAAACACTTAATAGCTTTACATATCTGGGCTCCAAAATTAACATTAATAACAACCTCATATCTGAAATTCAGAAGCGAATCACAGCTGCCAACTGATGCTTTTATGGATGAAAGAAGTATTTAAAGTAAAACCGTATTAAAAAGGAGAAAAAAAATTAATAATTTACAAGTGTCTAATCAGATCTATATTTACATACTTATCAAAAACTTGAACTAAGACACAAAAAGATGAAAACGCTTTTGGAGACTTTGAACGTTGGATATTAGGAGCCATTTTTGGAGGTGTACAAATTAAGGACTTATGGCACAGACTCTCAAATTCAGAATTCTATTGAACCATCGCAAAACCCGATATCACCAAATACATAAAAATCCAAAGAATTAAATGAGCTTGTCCTGTTATTAGAATGAACAAAGTAGTACGTTCAACACAGAAAATATTCTTGGACAGGCTTTCTAGAACAAGAGCGAGGGAGGTCGACCCACTCTGAGAGGGACTGACTGAGTAGAGATTCTATTTAGCCATTATTTTAAGAGTCATCAATTGGAATATGAGTACAATGGAAACTTGCAATCAATCGAGATTAGGTAGTGAGATCACAAAATCTGCGATAACTTTGAAAAATGGTTCAGTAGAAACAACACCATTAGCTGCGGGCTTTAACATGAACAATAAGTCATTAACGTGGGTAATTCGAAAGTTTCTTTCAACAAGAAGGCTGAAAAAGAGATCTGGGTCTATTTCGTTCTTTGAATACCAAAAATTATAAAATCTTCTTTTAAAAACGGATTATTTAGATGATCATCCACAAAGAGGAATGATCATCTTAAGATCGAAATTGTCGTACAAAATATAATGAATTATATATTAGCAAAGACATCCATGGAAAATTATTGATTATTGTTCTGTTCAGCAACTAATTGAAAAATCTTGCACAACTGAATAGAGAAATCTTGCAAAATCTTTCAAAGCGACACCTTAAACTTTTGTAATTGAAACTATTGAACCTCTCTATTGCAGGAAATTGATTAGTTCTATGCATGGTAAACCTTTTACCTCATGTTATCGGTGGTATGAAGATAATTTTTTGCTATTTCCATTAACTGTGAAGAATTGTTGTTGTAAAATCAAGTCATTGACATAATCACAACTTTTGTAGATATTTTACAGTGGATTTTTTCAAGTTACTGATTAATGTCTTTCTTATCAATTGAAAAATTAAAAGAAACTGTTCGGCTGATGGCTTGAAGAATTTACATAGACATTATGTATTCAAAAGTTAAAATCACATTGGTGGAACGAATTATTTCAGCTTTTTATTCAAATTTTTTTTTAGTTTTTTAATTATTGTTGTTTTTATGCTTTAATTATTAAAAACATGCTTTATGTTCTAGAAATCTCCTTCAAATGTTTTAAGTGGTAGTCGTCTTTCGGTAAATTATAATGAATAAAAATTATTTTTATTTAACTGAAACACAAATTCCTGATCGATAAAATTAATTCATTTTAAATTAAAACATAAGTAGAGAAAAACAAAGTTTTCCAAAACAAATAATAATTAATAACGGTTATAAATAAAGGAAATGAATAAATTAAAAAAAAATTAAGTAACTAAGTAATGAGATATTTAATATAACTAAATTTATTTACTAAATCAATTAAAGAAAAAAGTATCAAAAAAGGAGATCTTGAATACAATATTCCTATCAAATTCAGATTGTTAGGGGTTTCCATTCTTTTTCTTTGGATTCTTTCCCCCACCTATTCTTTCCATTGTGAAGTCATGATTAGGTTCAGAGATTAGTTTCAGTACCAAAAGATTAACCTTTGATTCCGGATAAAGGAAGAATAATTTGTGCCAAACATTTTTTTGTAATGAATCTAAAATAGTTTTAATCTAAAAAGCAACCATTGACTCTCTAAAAAAAGAGGGTAAATGAAAAATATAATCACTTCTCTAAATTGTTCGTCATTATTATTGTTATAATCTGATCTACCCCCTCATCACTTAAATAAGTGAATAAAACATTCTTATGATTTCACAAATTATTTTCAGAGGTTTCATCATTGAATGGTTCGTCAGGAAAGAAACATTGTTCTCGCCAACAAATTGGAAACGCAGAAATAGATACATTTCACATCGCTGAATATTCCATTCAATGACGAGAATTAAACTGGTATAAATAGCGTTAATAATATTTTTCAAAATTGTGCTCTGTCATTAACACTTAAGAAATTTTAATTTTCAAAAATTTTTCATGCAGGGAAGTACAAGGAAACATTAAATAAGATGGGTTAATCGTAGTTTATTAGTAAGACTGCTCTATTTTAAGTGATAAGTCGATGGTTCAATTCCGCTTGCAACTATATGATAGATGTCTTACTTATGCTTTCTGCATACATACCTGTTTGGGCAGATGCTAGGGGTTGATTTTCTAGGTTTCCCAAATGCGTGAAAGTGGCCCATAATCAAAAAATGTTTTTTCTGGAGAGCAACACTTGACAGAGGATATTAAATATCTTTACAGCTGCCTTCGCCATTAGAAGGATCACTTCACATTGTCAGAATATAAGTCATTAATTGTGGGAATATTATAAAATTGAGAAATAATTTTGTCATCATAAAAGAAGTGCAGAAAATTTTGAAGTGAATATTAAGCAATGCAAGAACAATTTTCATTGTTCTGGAAAATGTCAGAATACATGGTTTCGAAAAGAAAAACTTTAACAAATTTTGAAATATTGGTAAATATTCCAGTATCGCCAAATTTGAATTGGTTCTACAAATAGCAAATAAAAAATTGGCAATATCCCATCTAATTTAACTATTTATAATTTTTGACAACATTCATGATTCCTGAGTTAACTACTCTCATGTTAAGTTGTGCTTTAAAAATATGCAGTATGACTATACATTTAATAAATTGAATATAGTCATTAACTGTGTTAACAAACAATTCAATCAACTAACCGATAAAATATTTAGATTAAATTTTTCTTACAATTGATGTTATCATTGCTACCATACAATAACAGTAATATAATGGGTAGAAAAATTTTCCAGAAGATATAAAATTGTTTTATATTTTTAACTTCATGTTTTTAATACATTTTAAACATTTAAAGCATGAAATGAAAAATTTTAAATATTATCAAATTTTTCTCAGATAGAAAAGTTATTAAATATTATTTCTCTAATTATTAATAGTTATAGAGAAGTCGAATTATATACTTATTATCAATAAAGTTATTAGCAATATCCTTAAGTGTTTATATTTGAAATAATAACTTTGTTGATAATAATAATTTTATTAGATAATCTATTGACCTTATTGAAAGCAAATACGGAAGTTATAAAGAAACTTAACATTTAAGAAGAAATATAATTATATTTATTTTTTTCTTATATTAATATTCCCTGTTGTATGCTTTAATTTAACACGTATTATTCGCGGATAAATCGTCAATTGATTATTACATAGATTATTATGACTGATTTGATAGTAGCTATATTTCCGGATTATATTTTGTTTTATTTTACAACATTTTTAATAGCTTATAATTTATATCTATATTAATTTTATTGCCATAATAAATTTCTTGTGATCGTAATAATTTCTTTTTTCTTCCTGTGCTATTGTCATACATGTGATTTGCCATTAAAAATGGCACTTTTATAGATAGGATTTAGAAACATGCTTAAAATATCCACTATGAAGAAAAAATCACGTTTTATCTTATTTTAGTGAATTATATTGAACGGAAATAATAATAATAAGTAAAAATTATAAAGTTAAAAGAAAGTTTTCACTAAAACTTCAGATTTGATCATTTTTCTTGAAAACAAACATTGTATTACCATAAACTGAAGTAATGAAATACATTTTATTCAGGAATTTAATGTTGGTGTTGTATTTTGTTCGCATGTATAATTTTGCAGTTGTTCTTTACTGTGTTCAATTAATAAGATATTTAAATAAATAATTGTCGGTGCTACTTGGAGCGTGATTTATTGGTAAAACGCTTATACCGTAATTTTATATAAATGATGTGTCATCTCTGTAATCAGTTCAGTTATTATTCAGTAGCACAAAAGTGATAAATATGAAGTCGAGTTATAGACATTGAGTGAAAAAAAAAAATCATCACCACCATCTACTGAATAAGAAAAACATATGTAGTATTTAACTGCATGGATGGTAACAATTTTTTTGTAGAGTCAAAGAATCAAATGATCGTAACATCTTATAATCATAATTTATAAAATTAACTGAAAAATTGAATTACTTTTCCTTTATATTTTACAAATATTAATAATTTTCAGATTACAGACTCGGTGAATCTAAATTACTTTATAAATGACAATTTTCAAATTAGATAAAATACAAAATATGCGTAGAAGCCCTTTTTTTTGTAATTATTCTTTTCCAAAGTATAATGTACCGCTTTCCTCAAGAATTTTTATAAACTAACAATCCTAGATGATCACATACTGAATTCTTAAGTTTTTACTATACAGTGACTGTCAATGGCATTTTTAAAAGTCAAGCTTTTTTTGCTAACTTTGTAAAAAATTATCTTTTATAGTGAAAAGTAGAATATGAAATAAGAAATTTATATTTATTATCATCCTCTGTTACACTGAAATGACATTATAGTTCTTAATTTTCTTGGAAAGTTGAAAAAAAAAAACGATCGAGTTCTTCTTGAACAAATAAAGAACGTTTTTATTCTCACATAATGCAATGTAATAATAAATGTCTAGTAAAATATAGTCATAGAAAAAAGTATATTCTTTTCCATATAATTAAAAAATATCATTATCTTCAACCTCCTATATTTTTGTAACACATAATTTTATAAATCTAATTAATTCTTAAATATATTGATAAATTTACTTTGACATCGAATGTGTATTAACAAGATAAAGGATATAATTTTCTTGAATATTATAGTAAAGCATAGAGAGAAAGATTACTCCACATCACAAGCAAATAAACTGAACGAAATTAAAAATTATAAAACAAAGTTATGTCAAATCTATTAAAAAATAATATGTTTTGATAAATCACATCATACATTGATATTTTTCTCTAAGAGTCCCAAATTATTTTCCAAAGGAAACGAAGCGAATCGAATATATTAAAACAAGAACAAAAAACAATTTTACATGCGATTCAAAACTGTGTCGAAACGTTGAAAAAATAAACATGTTATGAATATTAGAGCATCAAGCTACTAAAATACTCTAAAAAAGATAATATTAAAATTTGCATTATTACATAAATGAAGTTAACTTGGCTAAATAAGTAAATTTATATTCTAAAATAAATAAAGGATTTTTTTCTATAAGGATTAAGCTTTACTGCCCTAAATTTTTAATGTATATTGCAGAACTATTATTCGAAAAGAATAAACCATTTATAAAAGAATAGACATCTAGATTTTGCACAAAGGATTTTCATCTATTTCTCCTTATTAAATATGCATCTTTATTTTAAGTTAACATCTTTTTTAAAAATTTGACAATACGTATACACAATACTATCAGCACTATGATCTCAATTTCATGAGCTTCCAAGTCTTTGATAAACTCTTCTTCCGCTTAATATTCATTGAAATTGTTAGTGTTTTTAAATCTATTTGATTTTAGTTGTAAACTTAACGAAAGAGATCATTCATATAAGCTGTTCTTATTGTTATGGGAAACTTTATTCTTTTAAAATAGTAATGTAAAATAAACAACGAGAATACAAACAGGTTTAAATTATGTAGTATAAATGTTTTGGCCGTGATAAATATTAAGGAAATATAATTTTTAAAAAATGTAGTATTTCTTTAAACATTTTTAAAAACGAAAATCACTTGATAGGATGTTTCCGCTCAAAATGGAATCTATGACATTTATATAAGGATCAACTAAGAATTAACAACTATCTAGTTATGAGAAATGAAAGACACAATATTTATTCTGAAAAATTCGATTCTTTTACATCTATGAAACCTTTTTCACTTCTCTACATAATCACCTCCATAAACATTTTTCGAGATCTAAATGCTTATGCTTTTACTCTTTTGTCACCAGATCAGTAAGCCAAATAACCATTTTATTTCATGCTAAAAAATGGACCATTTGGCGTTATAAAGCAGCGCCAAAAGTGTAAAACATGGAAAATCAGAAACTCATGACTGAGTCCTATAAATGTTTAAATGTAGATGGTGGTTATGTTCAGAATTGAACGAAATTTAGCAAATGTAACAATATTTTAGTGGATTCCCTGTAAATATTGCATTTCGTACCATACAAAAAATTCTATAGATTACAATTTGCTACCCAGTAATTTCAGGTGCTGTGTTTAAATATCATATTATAAATGGTTTTGTTTAAATGTTCCTCAAATGTTAGCGTCAATGTTACTTTATTCAGATTTTGTAGCCTCTTTCTGAAAGTCATTATGATTGATTAACTTACCACGAAGTTGAAGCGCGTGTTACGTCGAAAAAATAGTCTCGATATTTACTGTCGCCAAACTGGCACCGAATGGTTAGCTCGGGGACTTTCTGTCCAAAAGTTCATGAACTCCACTTTGAACTAAAGTTTCCACATTGAACTAATATCAGAACAATAGTAACTGAGGTTTGGTCAAATCACATGTAAAAAATAACTGTTGAATGACAAACAAACAAACTAATCTCTGTTTTTGTTTAAAATACCTTTGAATTGTATTTATTTTAATAAATTTTGCTTATCGTAAGTAAAAAGAATTTACTTTGCATTTTCAGAGAATAGTGACTTTTAAAACGAAAAAGTAAGCTATAAATAAATAAAATCTGTTATTTGTACTCAAATTCAAATTTTTCAAAGTTTATGGAATTGAAAAATAAATAAATTAAAATCGTTTGCACCTACTTTGCAGAATTTTTTAGTAACTTTTTAATCCAGGAAATGATTATGATCAAATTATGCATACATTATTTTAGTTTTAAAAATATATTCTCAGACGTTAGGATAACTACTAAAAAACTTTGAATATCCCACTAAATATTGGACGTCTGGTCAGTTTATATAGATAAATAGGTTACACAATATAAAGCTTTCTCTCAATGGAAAGCTTTCCAAATGATCATTTCTCTGCAATTATGCAACCCAGTTTTTTGTAGACTAATGTAATTATAATAATTAAAGTCAGAAATAACCATTTTAATGTATTGGATACTTAATATGCAGGATGTTCTTCGTGCTGTCATTTCAAATAAATAAGGATTTAACGGAACTGTGTACGAACGGAACCTCACCAATCAATCTTCAGGGCGTACTATTAATCCACCCTCACGGCTTCTTCAACAAGAACAACCACACAATGTATTCACTTAAACTAAATAGCTTCCACTACTCGATGGGAACTACATGAAAACTAAAGAAGCTGAAGAGAAGGTAAACAATGGGAAATTATTATCAAACTCTTTTGTCCATTAACCCCACCGTGAATAAACGCCTTAGAATAGTGGCAACAGGCTTTCCACTGCAATACGGGAACACTCGTGCGTAAAGACTAACCAAACAATCCAGATTAGTAGACAAACTAGAAGGTGCAACCAGCTATATCCATCTGTCGCACGTGAAACTAATCAAAAAAAGAAAAGAAAAAAAGAACATAAATTGAGACGCAGATAGGGAGTGGTCACTTGATGGTAACGTTAAAATTCTTCATTAATTCCAACGCGATTAACCTTTTTCAACTGGATTGTTCTAAATGACCATTTCCGCCTATTTACGTTTTTTCAAGGTAATTAATATACGTTCAAGATAATATTAAATAAATTTTATTTTTGATATATTTGGGTTAAAGTTTAGAAAAACCTTTATATCTGGAGCTTCCATTGTATGTCTTTTAAAAATTAAATGTGTTGCAAAATTCTGCAAATAATGAGATTGTAAAACAATTAGAAGATTGAGGCAAAGAGAGGAAAAGAAATGAATAAATTCTAATTTTTTTTCTTTCCTACAAAGATTCTATGTTGTAGATATTATAAAAAATTTGATCAATTTTGAAAAATATTCAGTGGAAACGTAAATGTATGTATTTCACGTCAAAATTCTTATTTCTGTGCGTGGGGGAACAATAAGATCGTAAATTATTCATCGCTAGTTTCAATATTTAATTAAGAATATAATTCCAGAGTGAAAAACTCTCGCTTAGATATAACAACTAGTTTTTTTCCCAAAAATTAAAATTAATTAAAATACACTACTGGCCATTAAAATTGCTACACCAGGAAGAAATGCAGATAACAAAATGATATTTATTGGTCCAATATATTATACTAGAAATAACAAGTACAATAACAACGAACTGTTCGTGCAGACACTTGTTGTCTTCCAAACGACCCCGTTTCTTGACTCACGGCTCGTGACGTGGTTGCACGATCCATTACGGCCATGCGGATAATATGCCTGTCTTCTCGGCTGCTAGTGATAGGTGGCCGTTGAGATCCCGCATGGCGTTTCGTATTACCGTCCTGAACCCATCGATTCCATATTCTGCTAACAGTCATTTGATCTCGACCGAAGCGAGCAGCAATACTGCGATAAGATAAACCGCAATCCCGGTACGCTACAATTCGACATTTATCCAAGTCAAAAACGTGCTGGTACGCATTTCTCCTTCTTACACGAGGCATCACAACAACTTTTCACCAGGCAACAATGTTCAAATGCAATTTGTGTATGAGGAACCGGTTGAACAATTTCCTCATTTAAACACAATGTAGGTGTCCTACTGGCGCCTGCTTTGTCTGATTGCGCTGAAAAGCTAATCATTTGTATATCACAGCACTTTCTTCTTTTCGTATAAATTTCACGTCTGTAGCATGTCGCCTTCTTGGTGTAGCAATTTTAATGGCCAGTAGTGTAATATCCTTTTTGACAGAATATAGAAAACATGTTTATTAGAGTTTCATTCCAGTTATTAGTAAAAACCATTAAATCCTAAAAAGATATGAATTGTAAGAATGCTCACTTTTAACTTAAAGAAAATAAATAATGAAATGCAAAGAATGTAGGTAACTCAATACAAAGATTGTGCATACGCCACCCTTAAGTCTGATTTGACTTCGAAAAATATTTATTTTATGAGAGTAGAAATAAAAATTTGATAGGATTAATTTATGTATATTCCATCCTATTGAAAAATAATTAATTATCAAAATGTAACATAAAATATTTATAATTATTACTCATGAGATATGCATATCTTGTGTAGGTTATTTCCAAGCCCGCACTTCATTTTATATTTTACTTGATGGTGAATGGCAACAATATAAGTGCTTATAAACGGCTATGACAAACGTTCGAGGAATTGCCGGGGTAACCTTCTGGCCTCAAGTGCCGTTTCCAGTGCAAACCAGCGAATTGTATACCTAAATTCGCCGAAAATTGTTAATTTTTTTTAAACAATTGACGAATCCAGTGTGCATCTAGTGGTGCGGTGAAAGAAGAGGGTACCAGCTCAGGTGACGACTCCGTTTCCTGATCATGGTATAAAATTACATAGTGATAGTATAAGTTTAAATGCTTCAGTAGTCTAAAATAAGTAGACGAAAATGTATCCCAGTATCGTAACCTTATCTAATCAAGACCATAAAACCATGGTAGTATGGTAGATCGTTCTCATAGACGAGATATAAAAATTTGATACTTAGTGCAATATTTGCGCAAGTGCAAAATATGTACAACAGATTCTAGTTTTTACAAATCTCTTTTTTACGAACATTCCCGATTTTACGAACCCGTAATTAGTGCCTAAGATGATTCTATACATGCAATAATATTTTTTATTCCATTGACTGGATAAAAATTTAAAAACCTCTTTTTTGCGAACTCATATGCATCTTTCATTGCTCTTGTTATTTATCATCGAATTCTTTTTTGATTTTATGGTTTATAAAGTAGGATTTTTTTTTTTTGGAGAATCGTAAATCTTTTGAATTGTGGATAACTAACAGCACAGTGCTGAGGGTTTTTTAAAGCAATTCATGTGGACATCCCAACTTACATCTTACAACCAAGGTATCAGATTATAATCAAGGCTTTAAGAGTAAATATCATTAGGTGTTTTTACAAGGAATAATCATGACTTTGAATCACCTTATGAAATCGAGGCGCTATGCAAATCGAGGTTATGCAGCGATGTTGCAGGAAAAACGATATTTAGGTCATTTGACATACAAGGTGTACTGAGGGAACCAACGTAGCTGTAGAAAACTCAGAATATTTGCTTGACGAGTTACTCATCCATGAGTTTCTACAGAAAATCCTCTGCTGCCCGAAATTTTATTTCAGTGCTTTTTGAGTGTTGGTGGTGTCAGATGTAATCCGCCGTACGATATATCGGATGATTAAAAGGTTATTATCATAATGAATGATAATGAAGAACCAGATATCGAACAAGAAAATGTCATAGAAATGTCAAAATGTCATATAGCGAAATAAAGCAAATGAATAACTCATAAGATTGAGGTATGTTTTTGAGTATGCAACAATAAAATGCCTTCCCATATCGAAAAATAGTGTTTTGAAACAGAATAAATATTTTCTGCTAGAAATAGTACAAATATTTATCTGTTCTGAAATAGAATAAATGTTTAGAATTTTTATGAATAAAATAAGAATTAGCTTTAAATAGTAATTTCGTTTTGTATGTGTTTTATGCAATGAATATTAACAGAAATTGTCTAAGAAACTTATTTAAAGAGAACATTTTCGTAAAAAGAAAATAGTTTAACACTTGTTATTTTTTCCTACTTTATACTCTTTCAACTTTAAGGATTATTTAATCGGTACCTAAAAGTTCGTTAGAATGAGCGTTTATATTTAATTAAAATTTTTTTCTAAGCAAAAATATTAAATTCGGTTAAATTCCTTATTAGTTACATTTCTTAAGGGCAAAATGCAATATTTTAGATAATTTGCTTAAATAAATGTTTGTATGAAGTTTTGAGTCATCTATTTGACAATAATATCATTTTTACTTATTTTATTCTTTCTTTACGTCATATTCATAAATTACGTTAACCAGTATAATCAAAAAATACCGTAAAAAACGATGAAGTTCATAAAATATTTTTGATAATCTTATAAACCTCAAAGTAAAGAAGTCTTGCAGAATCGTCTCCTTTATCATCTTGAAAACATAAATTCAACCGCTAGCTAAAATAAAGAAAGGAATTGATCAAATGTGCCAACATTTTCAAAAAATATACGAATGTTAGTTTTTATCTTTATTGTCATTAATGGTGAGATTAATCGATTAAGAATAACATTTTCTTTTTTTCATTTTCTCTGTTGAATTTCACATCTGACTCGTGCCTTTGATTCTCTTGCTTAAAATCGACTCCGTAATTCTTCATTCTTATCGGAGTTACAAAATGGAATGGGGTACCTGATGCATGACGGGATTGAACTTCCACTCTTGTTGATAAGTTTATCTTTCTGTTTACGGCCATGGAGTCAAAAAAGATTTTCGATGGAAGGGGAAACTTTGATTGGGAGTCGAAAGTGATCCTCCACATGGTAAAAGTTCGATTCACCATTGAAAGGATTTTAATTGCACTCTTGACCGAAATTTAGTTCTACCTCAACGCATGTGTTGAAAAAAAAGGTTACGCTTTCGTTGCCGATGCTACCTGATGTTCGATATGCTTTCACGAAGAATTGAATGAGCTTACAACCTATTTTTCCTTTCCTTCTTTATCCACTTAGCACAAGCATCCCATTCAAGAATTCAGTTTGATCAGTCGAATGAATTCTATGTGTAGTAGTATACTTTTTTTTAAATCTGAAATCACGTGCTGTGCGGCACGCGAAGTCATAGATTAACATCCTGGATCTTCGTAAATCCCATTACAGTAATTTAGAATCTAAATTAGATTTTTACAACGAGCTTTTAGTATAAAATCAGGCTTTATGTATATGTACTTCAGACTTTGAAATATATATTGAATATTTCCCCAATAAATCTTCAAAATCGAACTATTTTCTTATGTATTTTTGTAACGAAAGTACTTATATTTTCTATGAACTAAGAACATTGATCCAAATTTAAAAATATAACTAATATCTGTGTGTGTATGTGTGTGTGTGTGTGTGTGTGGTGTGTGTGGTGTGTGTGTGTGTGTGTGTGTGTGGTGTGTGTGGTGTGTGTGTGCGTGTGTGTGTGGTGTGTGTGTGGTGTGTGTGTGTGTGTGTGGTGTGTGTGTGTGTGTGTGGTGTGTGTGTGTGTGTGTGGTGTGTGTGTGTGTGTGTGGTGTGTGTGTGTGTGTGTGTGGTGTGTGTGTGTGTGTGTGGTGTGTGTGTGTGTGTGTGGTGTGTGTGTGTGTGTGTGTTTCTGTACTAGTTGAGCAAAATTAAGTACGTTAAAAACCTCAATTAACAGAACGATTGTAAATTTCTTTGAAACTTATGTATTCTTAGTTTCATTTTAACGAAGACTATTAAGATAAAATCTTTGTTACAATGAAGATCTAAATGTGAAGTTTATAAAAACGTTTTTTATTTTTATATCTTTCAATAACTTTTAAAATCAAAGAAGCTTTTAATGACTGACAACGGAAATGACGTGAAGCATTAAGGAAATCTTTGTATTTAAATATAGTTTCTGCAACTCTCGTAAGTTCTTTTTTATATGAATTTTCAATGATTTTACTGATGAGGAACTTTTCCAATTACATATTATCTCATGTATTTAGATACAATGAATCAGCATCTAACAAGGTTTGGTAGTTTGTCGATCTAACAAACCTTACTTACAAACTGCATCTGAACTAAAAGATTTATCCTCACACCCAGATAGAAGTCGGACCCATAAATTCTTGACGTGAAAGAAGTCCGGTGCTGGCTTCTCACTTAAAGGATCCGCCAGCTCCTGACAAGAAAAATGATAAAATTGTTCCTCTTATGCGCATAATGTAAACAGAACAATGGATGTTTAAGTAAACGTGTACAATCGAATAAAACAACATTTTTCAGTGAAGCTTCTAGCTGATATTGAAGATTTGAAATAGCATTATTATTGTCTGCAACAAACATTTAGGCAAAAAATAATTTTTTGCAAAATTGGAACATCGCAAAAAGTATGTACAAACTTTCATTTAAATTTAATAACGGTATAGATTTACTACCATAGGAAGTTTTATTGTTCAAAACATATAAAAAAAATTATTCCCCCATTGGCAGCATTATGAAAGTTTTTCTCATCTCAAATTTGAACTTTATTTCTAATCAAGTCAAATTTTATTTTACATTATACAAATTTAATTATTGCATTGATTATTCATTTCAAATAATTTAGATTACATAAATATTTATTGAAAACGAAAACAATGTCTTGTATTACTTTCTTTTGATGTTCTTATGCAATTAATAATAAGAATGCAGACCATAAAGGTCTACCTTAACATATTTATTCGCCATATAAATTAGAGCAGAATCCAAATAATGGGAATGGTAATATTTTTGTTTGTGTGTTCTCTGTATAATGTTTCTTTTTAACTAATCTACTTTTACGACCACAAAAATATGAAAAATAAAATCAAATATTTTGGTAAGTAATCATTTATACGTTTGTTTTATTCACAATTCTATTCCCAATTTTTAATAACGTTGGAATAAACAATGTCGTGCAAGAGCAATGATTTCCGCTCATTTCGGGAGAAGTGCTAGGCAGCGAAAGTGTTACAGATGAAAAAGCGAAAAATAATTGATTCGAAATATAACTCATAAAAAAATTATTTCCTGTAAAGTATAGCTCATTTTCCCCACAAAACGATCTGAGAAAGCTTTATTTCTTCGATTAATATAACGTTCAAACTAATGTTTTCCAGTGGGAAATATATCGTAAAATTGGCAACGATACAAATTAAATACAAATGTAGGTTAAAGGGCAATAAATGTTGAAAAAAATCCTCTATGTGTAGAATAAATTAATTTACGAACAGTTGCGGCGATTTTTTAGATATACGTATTCATTGTTTTCAATTTATTAATAATTAAATTTATGAGCAAAACAATAAACATCGAATTCTTCTTGTATTGTTAAACATTTTTCTCGATCTATTGGATGGTTTTTGGAAACAAAACATTTTTTTAAGAAAATTTTCTTATTCTACTATATTGCCTAATTAAGCATCGCAAACATCGCAACTTCAAACACTTTGCCTAAAGGATTATATTTTGTTCACCAATAATTGTCTTTATGTTTACTATTTTAAATTTAATAAAGTTTGGTAATATCATTTTCATTTAGTGGTTAATTCGCTTTAGTTCTTTCGGTATAATAACTGTACGCACAAGAACAAAAAATGTCTGCCTAAAATTTTTCTTAATTGTACTTTTCTTACTCTCTGGTCAACTTTTGCAAACAACAGTTAATTGAATCGGGATTACATATTCCGAATTTCAATTGCAGTTTAGTTGAAAGTAAAATACTAAAATCATACAAGCCCCATGTTGGACCTACGAGCTTTTGAAAAGCAAGGCAGAATGCTATTTATTCAACAGAGAAAATTGAGTATTTTGAAAATAACTTGGCTAACATAGCTAGTATAATCTTGATCAAAGTATTTTATGGTGTTTTAATAAAAAGGATTAAAAATAAAATTCTTTAAAAGGTAATATCATGATTTTTTTACTTGTTAATTTATGCATTTATTTAGTTTCTTGGTGACTAATTTTTGACGATGAACAACAACACGTCTTTTCAAAATTTAAATTTTTGTTACATACATGGACAAGTTAGAGACGATTTTTCAGTATTTAATTACTTTCATATTAATCGTAGACACAGTCTTCCCTTAAAGAGACAGTATTTCGCTTATTTTGAGCAAAAAAGCAGTACTTTAATGAATTTTATTTAGATTGTATTTGATTGGTAATCTTGGGAAAACAGATTGGTAATTTCAAGTTTTAATCTTGGAACCTGTCCAAATCAATAGAGGAAGGTAATATCGATCTATTAATTAGCAATATTTAACTGTAATCTAAATCTTTTTCTTTGGAATTCTAACTCAGACTGACAGTGTAGGAAAACGAATCATCGATACTAAACAATGGTAATATCGATCATTTTCTTCATTTTACTTATAAAAAAGTAACTGAAATTGGACTGATGAATTTCTATTCATTTAAATTTTGAAACGAAACAGAATTTTATTTCAATATTTAAAAAAAATATTTTCACCTGAGCCTCACATTGATCAGTTACAGTATTTTTAATTTAAAATTTTGAATTTGTAACTGTACTTAAAACTATTGAATCCGCTATAAAATGAGATTCGATATCTAAATAATTTCTTCTGTGATTTTTAGCTTTGTTAAGCGATAAATGTCAAGAAACAAAATCAATATAACTTAAAATTTCTTTTTCTAAATTTCCAGAGCAACAAATGTTTCCGAATATATTATAAAACTTAACTTAGAATGTTCTCTTCCGATTTTATTTTCTAAAGTTCTAGAACAATATTAATACAAAATTAATGTGTCAGAAGATAGATTTTAAGCTTCGATTAGAGTTCTTGATCACAAACTTTCAAAAAGGGCAATGTTTGATTGCTTTGAATATATTTAATTTTTATAATATTCATTTAGAAATAAAATACATTCTTATAGATATTAAGCTCTGATGAATTCTAGTTCTTGAAAACAAGATAATCTTTGATTGCTTTTAAGAATATTTAATTTGGGTTACATTATAATATACACACCCTGACAAACATTAAACTTCGACGAGTTATTGATTACTTTCATTATTGCAATAAATGTTTCTTGCTTTTAAAGGCATCAAATTTGGGCAATAATTAATGTATAGATTAAATATTGTCTGATAGATATAGAACACCGATGATTACTTGCTTACAAACTTCATAAACACGATATGTTTTGATTGGTTTTAAAGACGTTAATTTGGACTGCATTAAATTATAGATTAAAATACTGTCTTACGTATATTTAATTTCGACGAATTTTTACTAACAAATTTTATTACTAAGATAACCTTTAATTGCTCATCAAATATACTAAATGAAATTGATTAAAATTAACTTATGTATAAAATACAGCTAGACGGATTTTAAATTCCGATAAAATCTTACGATCATATTTTATTAAAACTCCAATATTAATTTAGTATAAAGGTATTTAGTTATTAGACCAAAAAGAGAATCTACAATTTATCCTCGAAAAATGTTAAATAAATAAGCAAAAATAGATTGGGGGAAATATAAAAATAATAAAAAGTTATTGTAGAAAATCACGCGTGGTATGTTAATTTTGATTTTTTTATTATTATTTTTCTCGTTATTTGTGCTTGACTCCTAAATTTGAGTCAAGCACAAACAGAGAATAAAAAAACAAATTCAAATAGAAAAAAAGCGCATCTTTATTCAGATTATTTCAGCAGCCTGTCAAAAGTAGTTTCACAGGTTAATAAATAACTTTAGAACCAGTAAAAAAATTATCTTATTGTGTCAAGACGTTTTGAAAGGTTATTTTTTAAGGAAAAAGTAGTGAAAAAAGAATAGATTTTATGGAGCACAGGCAGTTCAACCACTTTTTAATAAATAGTCCTGTGAAATATGAGTAGAACATAATTTCACACCTTCCTTTTGCTTTTATTGTAGCATTATAATTCTTTTTAGATGTACGTAAACGTGTTTCAAAGCTATGTTTTATTACATGCGATTGAAAGAAAATTGGCTTTGACTCAAAGGAGAATCTCGTGTCTATATCCTCCAAACTAAATCAGTGCATTAAAATTGATAGACTTTTAAGAAAGTTTCTATAAAATTACATTATACTAAAATTATCTGTCGTGATTTTAATAAAAAGTTCTTTTTAGAAATAAGAACATTAAAATGATTCCTAAATTATCTATATGACATTATCTAAATTTGATTTTTAATTCAGTACTTAATGTATAGAATATGGTATGTAAGTAAACATTATGTTAGCTTTAGTTATATGGAAAAAATAATCTAGATTTTTTAATAATACTTAAGATATTTCATATACTTTATAAAATTTTAATTCTAGATTCATTATTATATAAAAGATATCTGATGAAATATTTTCCATCGGCAGAAAATCATTGTAAAGTATAAAATATATCATAATATACTAATATAATAATTAAAAACAAACTTAATAACAATTTATCAACTGTTTTATAAAATAACAGGCATTAATATAAATCGTTGCTATTTAATTATAAGATTTATCAATAATAAGAATAAATTATAAGATTTCACAATAATAAATTATTTGCTATATAATTGGACTAATATATTTGTTTTAATTTACTTATACTTTTAATGTATTCAACGGATTTTAAAACAAATTTTTGATAATTGGTGAATTTGAAGCTTCAGCATAGAAATTTTAATAAAAATTTACAAAATTTGGTTATGTATACTGTTTCTTGAACTCATTATTTAAGAATTTCAACTCACATATTATAGCACATTTTATTTTATAAAATAATTTTAAAACTAGATTTTTGTGATGTACTTCTTAAACTATAATATTTTTGTATCTAATAAAATTTCATCAAATTTTATCTTAAAGTGAAAAATACAGTTTCGTATGTTTTAAGTTTGATAAAGTGTGTACAAATCTTTGATTATAAATATTTGATATAAAGTTAGTTTTTGGAATTTTAAAATAAAACTTATGATTAATTGTAATGCTTTTTTTACTACAAGAACTATATCTGAGCTTTTTTTTAAGTTACTTTTATTATTCTAAAAAAATTATTTATGTTTTTAGATATTTTATTTGCAAAATTTAACATCAGAAATTTAATCCTGAAATTAAGAAGAAATTGACGTCGCGATATATTCTTTTCTATTTAAGTTAAAAGTAACTCTACGCACATTCCTATTCTTTTATTTTTTTCTAAAGTTTGCAAAACTTTGCTGAATATATATATATAGTTATTTTAAATAGTAATTTAGAATGATTAATTTAGAATGTCCTGAAAAATATTAAATTTCTTAACAATAGGTTAACAATATTTAATAAATAATTCATTTTATCTTATCAAAGGATGAAATGAATTATTTTTAAATCTTTTAAGAAAATTGACATCAATATATTTATCGTGATTCAAATTTTTTGATTGATTAATACAATAATTTATATTATGTTGACGCTTACAAATAATGTTTTCATAATTTAACTGCTTTATTGTTAATGCTAATTAAAATACACGTAAGAACATTATTTGGTTTTATCAAATTTTAATTCCTTAAATAAAAATTACAGAAATTCATCAGTGTAATCCCTTTTAATTGTAAATAATTTCAAAAATGTTTCTTTTTTAGAAAATTTTCATTTCATTAAATACGTATTTTATATTTTTAAAATATTTTAAAAATGTGAAAAATTTTTTATTTTATTATAACATTTCTTCAATATTGGAATTAATTTAAAAAATTTTAAATGCAGATGCCTCATTAAGAAACAAATATTTCAAACATAATTCTCTTAATGTTCTTGCCGTTGTTAAATACGCGAATATTAAAAAATGCTTAAATTTTTTTAATAAAACATTTCTTTCCTATGTAAGAAAGCAGAGTAAAATTATTAGGAAATAACTTTATTTTTCGTCTAATCATTTAAAACAACAACATACAGAATAATTTAATTTATGAGAAATCACTCTCGTTATTGAAGAATAAATTAATTATATTCAAATTTCCATATATTTATATAAAAAAAGATGATTTCGTGAAAAACAACAAATAAAAAATTTACGAGTTAGTTGCATATATTTGACTTTTAATTAGTTTCATGAAATCACATGCTAAATTATACATATATGCTAAAACATGATATCATGAATTATTAGTTAAATAAGTATTATTATGATTATTAAACTTTATAATTCATGTTCCAAAATAGTTATTGTGTCTTTTAATGTGGGTTATTGTACAAATTATCACTACAGTTTATTATTATAATATTGCATAATAATAAATAAACAGATTTCAATAAAAATATCCTTGAATTTGATTTAATCAACATTTTTACATTTTTCCTGTTTGCGATTTTAAATTATTTTTATTTTGCTTTTCTATTATTTTTTTTTTACATGAATACTTGCTTTTTTTAAAAGTAAAATAATTGTATAACAAATAATGTAAATAAATTTCTTTTAAGAGAAACCATATGGTTTTCGATTATTAGAAAATAATCTAATATTTATATATCATTATTTTTTCGCAAACTTACACAAAAAATAGATAATAAATACAGTTTCATTTCATACGCGATACGAGAACATAAATTTAGTAAGCCCACCACTCCTCAAATTTCCCAACTTCACAATTTATTTCATTCATGAATAAAGATACCTCAGATAACTATTTTATTTCCGAAATAAAATAAAAAAAAGAGAAAAAGAAAATAAACACTCGAGTGATAAGAACTCACCTGACTTCCCAACTCCTTTGGCGCCAGTCACAAGAATCTTCAATCGCGAGCCGTTCAAGTTGGTCATCCTCGAACCGCTTTTTCCGGGATAGAAGAAGAAACTAACTCGGTCGGTCGCTCTTCGAGTAACAGACTGACGAACGGCCGACTCTGGGTATCCAACAGGTGATTCCCCCTCCGCACCCCCACCTCACCGCCAGGTTGATGCACCCCCTGCGGAGAAGTTGGCTTATTTTCGCGTGGTAAGAGGATGAAAGAACCCGTTCGCCACTGAGAGCTCCAAAGAAATCAAAACGATGAGGAGGATTTTTTTTTTCTCTCTCTCTCTTCTCCGCTTCTCCCAACTTTTCGATCACCGGTGATTACGTTTTGTTAGCGGAGAAGAAAATGCAAATTGACTCACTCGTTGACCCCTTTCGTTTAATATTTCTCTATAGGGATGAGAGCTCTCTCTCCTCTCACCTTTTTTACACAATCAGCGAATCGCAACAATTGTTAAACGTTAAATAAATTAAGCGGCACTTGAAATGATGTTGGAATATTATAACCTTGGTGATTAATGCTGAATAAACGAATTAAAGTTTAATAAAAATTTTATGAAATAAAAAAAATGTTTAGTAAAAATATATAGATTGTTTAATATTTATATTTGACTGTTGCCAGTGCCCCATTTAGCCTAATTGGGATCCTAGACAAAAACTTCTTTAGTGGCCGTCTTTGCTTCACAACAACAAACTTTCTATTCGATTTAGCAAACGATTATTTTAGATTAACAATGTAAAACAAACTCCGTATTCGATTTGAGGGACTTAGGCAACTGCCCAGAGTTGACCTGCTTTATCAGGCTGTGTTTGCTGATAATTTGAAAAAAAAAATGAATTAAATTTAAAATTTTTATGATAGTTTAAAATTGGAGAACAGTGTCCCTTTATAAGTGTTATAATACTTCCCAAACGATTGCCAGTATCTCACTACGTAGCTCAAATATGATGTATTAATATATTTGTATACAAAAATATTTTTTTTTCATCTTTTAAAAAGTTTTTGAATTTTCAGTTCACGTAAAAAGGATAATTATCCAATAAAACATCCATAAAACACGCATGGTCATTATCGAAGGAAACCTTAGAATGCTTGAAATAATTGACATCGAATATTAGAACTGTTATTGAGTCTATAAAAAAATAAACCAATTATGTAAGTTTTATACAAATTAATTAAAGGCATAGATTCATAATGTTCCTCATTCTCCTTATTTTAATAAAGAATTACTTCCATCATTTCTTGTGCATGATTAAACGTACAAAACATAAAACACATTATTACAAATATTGTTAAAACAGAAAAGAACGGACCTTCTACTGAATACTTTTGTAGCATTTCACATTTGATCAATGATTATAGGTTAGTGGAATTTATCTTAGTGGACAAATTGCGACATACGCTACATTAAATATATAGTTCTTAATATTGTTCAGTATTCATAAACTAGAATTGTTAAAACTAATGGTAAAAATTGATAATAATTAAACTGTAAATAAGGCAGCTAAAATCTGCCTGAATTAATGAATTATATATTATTTGTAATGCTAAATAAATTGTGAAACATTAAAATATTTAATGTTTCACAATTCTAACAAAATATCGATGTATGTAATATTTAAAGGTAATTTTATTTAATGATTGAATTAAATTAATGTATAAATTGTTGTAATATTGTTTGCATCAAGAAATACATTTTTCTCTTACTTGAATACAAATTTAATTTTAGATACATTAACTTCAAGAGAAAACTTCACGTGAATAACATTAAAATACTATTCATAGTACTTCTAACAATAATTAAATGCGGATATATAATTTATTAATACAGATGTATAAAAGTATATAATTATTTAATTAATCTTGTAAATTGTAAGAAGAATAATTGTGAATATTAGATATTTAACATAATTGTATACCTACAGATACATACAAATACAATATTATAGTCACATATTTTCGCAATACTTTAAGAAGGATATATAATAATAAATGTGGTGTCTATGAAAACACCAATAATCTCATGTCAATAAGCATTTTAGAAAATCTACAGACCTAAAATATTACCATAACTGCGTACTTCCAAACAATAGAATGTAATATATATAAAAATATGCGCCGTATTTATTTTTCATTGAAAACATTTTTTTTCTTTAAAACACTGTTTTGTATACATAATCTGGCGTAAAAAGTTAAATTTAGCTATTCAAATTAATAGATCGTTTATATTTTGTTATCAAGTTTGATCGTGATCAAAATGATGACTACGTTAAAACGGAAATTTATTGTGATTCGCTTAAACTTTGATCATAATCAGATTTTATTCATGTAAAATATATGCACAGAATATTTATTTATAACTTTTAACAATATTTTTCTTAATTATCTTGAATTGTATCAGATGGTTTCTTCAACAAAAAGATTTGGAAGAGTCAGCTCGTTTTTTAAAACGTTTTCTCCAGCAATCCGCCTACTCAACTTATCTCTTCCTTCCATCGGTTGATCTCATTTTCCATCATAAATCTTCCATGAATGTACGGAAAATGTTCGAATGTTGCAATCTATAGATAATATTGAGTTTATGTTAGCAGGAAATATATTGGCAAATATCAAATTCGAAGAATCGATAGATACGCGGTTATTTGTTTCTAAAAGTTATATTTTTTGCTACAGCAACTTTAATGACTGTCGTTATGTCAAACAAAAGTATTATTTTTTATAATATAATTCTCATTCTGCTTTTATTAATTTCATGTGCATTTGCTGTAATCCATGGAATCAATTATTCAAAAAAACTATTATTTTACATCAATTATTTCAAAATTTAGTTATTCATTTTTATTCGGTACTTTGGAACAATACAGAAAGTTATAAAGTTTAATTCATTAATCAGTACCACTGTTATAATTTTGTGTAAAATGAGAAATAACAAACAGAAGTAAAAGAAAGAGTCCACATTTTCAAACTTGAAGGATGCGAGATTCATTTTGCTACATCATCAAACTTGAAAGCCAGTTTCTTTTTATGTTTTCTGTTTTACTTTAAGTTAGATAAAGTTCCTTTATATTGCTTAAAGTATAGAAACATGTTCATTGCATTTTAAAACAATATTTAAATGTGTTTTAATAATTAAATGCATGAGCGTTGAAGCCTTGTCTAGCGGTCAGAGTGCCTGACTGCGGATAAGGAGGTCCTGGGTTCGAATCCCGGTTCGGTCATGGATGTACTGTCTCTCTCTCTATCAATCCCGTCTTTGTCCTTTCTGTGTATGAATAAGGTGCGAATGGTTGCCTACCCTTTAAACGGGTCCCTATGGCATGTATGTACTGAAGCAGTTGGACTCCACACCAAACATCCATCAGTATAAAAAAGTAAAGCAGCGCACCCCATATTTTCAGCCTAGCTGGCTCAAGAAAAAAAAAAAAAAAAAAAAAAAAAAAATGAGTTGGATTATTCTGAAACATGATTAATATTGCTTTAAGTAACGATAAACATTTATACTCTTATAGTCACATTCATCACAGCTTAACTAGCATTCTAAAAAAATAAAGATTCAAAAATTAAATAAAAAACATCTCTTCCATTTTAAGAAATTCCAATTTTTTAATTCATTTACATAATATAGATGTTAAACTTTGTAATCTAGATGCTTATGATCTTCGTACAGAATATTTTTTCAAAAACCCTTACTCGCAATATAATTTTATTTCAATCAAATAAAATTTTTAATTTCATATTCCACAGCTTAAGTTAAAGATTAAGGTATGGGTTATCTAAACAAAGTATAAATATCGTTTACTATCTCAATATATAGTATATTATAAAGTTTTATGATTAGATGCGCTAAAGTCAGGAGATCCCAGGTTCAATTCCTGGCTCGGGCAAGGATATTCCCTTCTCTCTCTCTCTCTGTCTGCCGAGATGGCAACCGAATGGTTAGTGCTCTTGCCTTCGGTTCAATAGTTCGTGGATTCGAATTTCACCTTGGGCATGGATGTTTGTAGTGGTTCGGAATCCACTTTAAACTGTAAGTCCCGGTCTAATTACCCTTCGCACGCGCGCGTGTGTGTGTTTTCCCCCCTTTGTCGAAATCGGACATCGGAAAAAAATGTTTTTTTATAATGGTGAAACTTTTAATAATTAAATTAATCTGTGAAATATGTTTTATTTTATTATAAATTTATAACACATTTAGCTAAATATTCTGTACAACAACAATATACATGATTAATTTATGTTCTTAATTAAAAAAATTCAAACTATCATAAATATAAATGTAAAGTTGTTTGACAATTTTATAACAAATAAATTAATAAAAATTATAAAATTCTCACATTATAATTGTATTATATAATAACAAAAAATATAAAAACTTTTTATAATTTTATTGTATTTACAACTAATTTATAGTATTCTCAAAAAAGAAAAAAAGAAGGTTTAATAGAATTTACAAAAATATTTATTAAAATTTTATAAAAATTTTAAATGGTAAATTATTAATACAAATTTTTTTTAATTATAGTTAATTTTAAAAATAAATTATTAAAATATTCCACATTATATTATATTTATTATTAGATATTATATTTATTATTAGATACTTACAGAGGGAAATCACTGAAAGGGTAATTTCGAAATGATGCCACAAACTAAAATGTATTAATACATTTGTCAAAAACTTGACATCATATCAAATATACTTCTTTAACTTTATATATTTTGCAAATAATTTCATGATATTGAAAATTATGTTGAGATCTTTATAATAAATGTACTTTGAATTAATTTCTTTTTTTAGTTAATAGATTGCAAAAAAGAGACAATTTCAGCCATAAGAGTCAGAAAAAGTAACATGCCACTTTCTTGGGTGAATATTGTTCTTGTGGATAAATTTTTGCTGAAACTTTGGCCAAATATTGACAAATAACTGGATAGTGAAAATGCGCTTTAAGATTGTGCAAAATACTGGTTTCCTCCTACACACACATTTTAGATCGATTTCGATTAATTGCTTCATCCAAACGCTTCAAAATATAATACAAAAATTATTGATTTTTTGAAAAGTCGATTGAAATTTATAATACTCAATACCATGAGCATCAATGGAAACATTCAATATTGACTTTGACGCTGATCTTTTCGGCTTTCAATCACCTTTTTAATGGCATTCATTTGATTGTTAAGCTATTTCTCAACTTTCATAGCTGATAATAATTGTTTTTCATAGGAATTTCTTTGAAAAAATCTCTCGAGCTATGCAACGTGTTTTTGTTTTGAGATTGAGGAAAAAGAGTGAAGTTTCTTAGAACCATTCATAATGAGAAGCGTTGCAAAATCTCAAATGCACTTTTAAATTACTTGACTAGAACCAAACAACATATAGGAAATTGTTCTCTCAATAACTTTTTTTATCATTATACGATGATCACTGAATGGCAATTCTCTGACTTGATCGATATGTGGATTATTAATCAAAACGGAAAATCTCTCAGTTCATTTTCTTGGAATAATCTATCATTTTTCTTTTATTTTCATCAAATATTATCGTGTTTTTGATAAGCTATCATCCTTAAAAGCTTTTTGCCATATTTCAAATAATTTAGAAATTCATTGAAACAATAAAATTTAAGGCAATGTATTTTGCTTATTAACATTTCGGAAAATTGATCGAATGAAAATTCTTTTCTCATTAAAAACTAATTTATTTTTAGACGATAAAATTAAATAAATATTCCTGTCTCTAGACCTTTATAAAATCATAAAAATGCTCAGTAAAAGTTTGTTTACGCAATTACTGTAGATAAATTTTAAATGAAGTATTCTGAATATTTTCCGATTACAGTGCTAATTGCTTAATCAAATTACAATAAATTATTTAAAAAATAATTAAGTGATTTATAACATATTTTAGTTATAAAAGAGATTATGTAGTTTTCAGTCTGTAAACATTATGAAATTCATTTAATTATAAAACAAATACCTTTTAGTAGACCATTTGTATATAAGCGTACTTTAACTTCCTGTACAAATTATTAAGTTGCTATTCTTGCCTGATAGTATAAATCAAATGTATATCAAATTTTCATTCCTTAACTTACTTTATTACCAAAATATCTCCTTTTTTATGTTTGTAACCTTATTATAAAAAATTACTATATTGCTGGTCTACAAATATTGCATCTATAACTTATATTTCAAATAAATTGCGAGGAATAAAAAATGATAATTTGAATAATTTAGCAAGTTTCAATTGTTATTTACTTAATCAGTTTCAAATATTCTTAAATTAAAAAAAAATTAGTAAGCAATTTTTTTTTATATGTTCAGGGTGTAGAAAATAAAAATTAGAGCAATTTTTTATATTTTTTACTGTATTAATAAAGGATAAAAAGAAGATATTTTATTATGCACAAAGGGACTTAAGTTCTGAAAGCATATGAATTTTTTCACACGATGCTTATTTTATTAAAAACTTAAAATTCTCTTAGACTGAATTTTTTCTTAAATGAATTTGGTCTTTTAGAAGCGTAATTATTAAAGTCTAAATGTTTATTTAGCTTTTCATTAAATTAGAAAAAATAGCTTTTGCAATAAAATAAAAATAAAAAAAATAATAAAAACTCATCTGATGCACCTATTTGCTCGCAATTTTGCTTTTATATTTTCAAGTGCTGATTTCAGATTTCATTGATTTCTATTAAATTAAATAGAAGCACACATAGGTATTTTTTACATAAAATACTTCAATTCAAAAGGGTAAATGACGAAAATCGAATACTCTATCCAGTTTGTGTATAGAATATAAGAGATTGTTTCAAAAAAATTCTTGCCTAAAGTGATAATATCATATGGATATGTAATAACAAATATTAAATATTACTGTAGCAGACACATAAGAAAAGTGATTAAAGGTATTCGAGTGCAAGGACGCCATGTTGTCTAGACGTTATTTCGCAATTAAGTTTCTGAAAGCCGTTACTAGGTGAAGTTTTTTCTGTAAATACTTTCTGAAAAATGTGTTATTATTAAATGTATAACATTTGGCAAGCACAAAATTAATCTTTAATGTAGTCTGGCTATAATCAGAGAGAGAAATAGGTAAAATAATATATTTCATGCATTCAACTAATGTTAAAAGTAAGATATTCATCAGCACATTATATATATATATATATATATATATATATATAGTTATTAATTATTAATACTAGTTATTAAATTATTCAACATAATACTTTTCCCGCCAGTTTATTTCCTCTGATAATTTTTTTTACTGACGGAAAAAGTTTCATAAAACAAATATATATTCAAGTAGTCAATTAATAAAAATGAAATCAGAAATGATGTAATTGAAGAGAAAATTATCGAATATACAATATTTTTCCATAAAAATAAGACACTAAAAACTTTTTCTAGTTCCAAAAAGTATGTAACTTTCGTACTGTATGCGATTCGCTCTACCCGATAAAAAGAGATTAATGATTTAAAAGATTGGTTAAGAGAAAATTTCAGTAATAACTAAATTAATTATAAACAAAAGTAAGATTTCTAGAATTTTTCAGCATAAGTAAAAAAAGTATTAGGTCTAAGGATTCTCTTAGATCTATTAAAAATTAGATCCGTCCATTTTTGGAATAAAACAAAAGATAAACTTTTCTTAACATCAATAAACTTTATTAAATTATATGAGGGTCACTCTGAAATTTTTGAGATACAACTAGGCTTTTAAAGATATACTTAACAAAATTTTAGGTGTGTTCAAAGTAGTCTCCTCTAGCATCAATGCACTTTTGTAGACGAATTTTCCACAGATTAAATGCCTCAAGCCATTCATTTCTTGGAATAGATGATAAAATACATTTATAGCCACATCAATCTCTTCTTCTGAATGAAAATGACGTCCACGTAAGTTCTTTTTTAGATTAAAGAATAACCAAAAGTCGCACATAGCTAGATCAGGTGAATACGGCGAATGTTCGATCACATTGTTCAAATTTTAATGCTGATAACGTGTTGGTCCTGGTCCTTAAATGTTCCATAACATGTACAACATTCTCTTATTATATATATATATATTATCTACATTATATATATTATATCTCTTAAGATGGTAAGATGGTATCTCTAAGTATGATCTTATTCATAGATTTCTTTTGGTTTCTATTGATATTGTCAAGCTGACCATGTTGTTCTCATTTCTATATACAAATAGAAATGAGAACAACATGGCAGGTAAACAATACAGGGAATATTGACAATGCTGACACAAATGTATGATTATTTGTCAATGGCACAAGATATACATCAAAAATTTATATTAAGATATCTCGAAAATTAAACAAATAAAACTGAAAATATAAAATTTAAAGTTTACAAAAAGTAAGAATAAGCATACAAATGCAAGCAAACATAAATGCAACTGTCGAAAAGGAATTACAAAACAGTTGCCATATAAATGAGAGTAAATTCGGAATTAAATAAATTAGTAAGAAATACCAAAAATAACCAAAGGAAATCACTGTCGAATCTCAAGAATTAAGTAGGATTTTCAAACTTCTTTTAAAATCTTCAAACGTGACTTCTTTTCCAGCAGTTTAATAACTAGCGTTTTACTTCACCTATCAAACTAGTTTAAAAACTGCTCTACTTGCTAATTTAGAAAGTTTGATAATAATTAGCATTATATTACAACACTACTAATTAAAATTCATTGAAATATTAAGGAAACTAACATATAAATGTTTGTTTCCCTTTGCAATTCATGCTGTCCCAAATGTTCTTATAATTGCGTCAAGTTCCTAAATTTTAACGTTTTTATAGATTTTAATAGAAACATGTTAGAATCCCAATGTATTAATTCATTAACCTTTAAATTAAACTCGTTTCTTTTATCATGTGTTAATAAAATTAAAGATAGCTTGGAAGTAATAATTTAAATTATTACTGTTAATTTTTATAAAGTTTTCACCTGGACATATGTTTTTAGGGATTTCTTCAAAATGTAAGAAATTAAAAATTAAAAAAAAATCGTCGATATATCGAAAAGCATATGCCATTCTTTATAACAAATGATTTATTTATAACTTAAAATAAAACTGGCAAGAAGACTTACGAATTTTGAGTCTTGTGGTAATTAATTTACTTAATAATATATACAAACTACTAAAATATTAACAAAGTAACAATGTAAAAGCTATCGAATGAAATGAAAACTTAAATGTAAACTATGAAAATACAAAATACTATTTATTTATAAGAAGATAGAAATCGAATTATAAATGAAGATTTTACTTAAACTGGATACTAATAAATTTAATTGTATTAGATGATAGTTATTTAAAATTATATTTCAGTCACAAAATCCTATGTTTTGTTATTTGATTCTAAAAATATATATATGTGTGTGTTTAATAATTAATTAAAGATCATGTTTAACGAATATATATAAATATTATAACAAATATATATTAAAACTTATTACATAAATATTGTGGGGTTGTGGTAGCCTAGTGGTTAGGGCATCGGTCTTCCGTTCGGAGGGTGGTGTTCGATTCTTAATGCTGCCAAAGACCCACTAGCTACATGAGATAAATGTGCTCATTAAATCCATGGAATCGAGCGTTTTGTGGTCAGTCGTTGAGTAATTATCTTGGGGGCATGGGGAGAAAATTTCCTTTTCCTCCAGATCAATATGAAAATTGGAGGAGTGGATCTTCTGGTGGTGCCATATATCGGAAGATAAGAAGAACAAAATCGTACTTTCACCTTCTTTTTGCTCTGATTAAACGAAACACGCTCCCTATTGACTTAAATTCGCATACCTAAGTCATAGCGAGCTTGGCTTGTCTAAGTGTCATAAGTAACAACAAAAATATTATGTTTTTAACTCTGTGTATATTGGATTGTAAATTCTAAACATTGAAATCAAAATCAACTAAATTTAAGTTTGCAGTCACATCCGTTCTATAAATGATGATTAAAATGATTAAATTATAAATATATATATTGGGTATTTCCTTTTAGTTCTCCAACCATTCATCAAAATATAAAATCGGTTCTTCGATTTCTATTACATCATCAATCACATTTGTCAAAGAAATAGGGAAACCATAATCATTATGAATCATGATCGATAATTTTCTACACTATCAATTATTAAATTTACTTCACACTATTTTATTTAGCGATGAGTACAAAAAATCAATATTTTTTGTAAGACTCATTATTTTAATCACTATAATTTTGATAACAATGAAACATACCTTTATTGAGAATTAATTTTGGAGGAGGATGACTTCACGTTAAGAAGATTGCCCAACTACAATGCTGGAGAACGATCATCACTTTTATGGAATCAATAATGCTGAATACACCCAAAGATATATTTTGGTTATAGTCTGACTGTCTATATGTTGAAAAGGCTATTTTATTAAGTTAAAAATTAGCTGAAAATGTATGTAAAAAATATTATCAAAATATTTTCTTCATTACCAATATAACTGAAGAATTAAAGAAAATAATCGATTTTAATTTACATATATATATTAAAAAACCTTCGCCGACCGCCCTGTCTAGTGGTCCTGCCTGACTGCGGATATGGAGGTCCTGGGTTCGAATCCCGGTTCGGTCATGGATGTACTGTCTCTCTCTCTATCTATCCCGTCTTTGTCCTTTCTGTGTATGAATAAGTTGTGAATAGTTGCCTGCCCTATAAACGAGTCATTATTGCATGTGTGTACTGAAGCTGTTGCAATCCACATCAAATATGGTTCAGTATGAAAAAGTAGAGCAGCGCACCCCATATTGTCTGCCTAGCTGACAAAAAATAAGTCTTCAAAATAATATTTTGATTTAGATGGTTGACTGTAAAATGAGGTATTTTGAGTTAATAAATAGTTATTTTTCTTTTAAATGTATTGAAAAAAGATAGGTTGTATCATTTTATTATATATATAAGTTCTCAAAAGTGTTTCATTATTTGGTGCATCAAATTGAAAAAATTAACTCTTGCTTGGATCTCTTGATTTGAAAAATATGAATGAAAATTTTAAAAATGATACACAAAAAATTTACAGTATAAAATGAAATAATAATAACCCTAATAAGTTACACTCTGCCAGACATATTAAGACCAGATTATTAAGAACCACAGGAATATTGAGCGAAAATTCTTAATCGTCAGTTTTTAACTGAAAATCGAGCCCATCTCATACACATGTGATGAAAATTCTTAATTTCGACCCATAAATTAAACTATAGGGAATTCATAGTGATATAAGTAAACATTTCTTTCTTATATATGTTTAGTATTTTTTTGTTCTAATTGTTTTCAGTAAAAAATATAAAATTAGTATAAGGAAAATATAATTTATATTTTCTACAATCTATAAAACATTTGCCATACATATCATAATTCTCTTATAATAATTTACATTTTACATCTATCATTTCACAATTAAATTGCGTCTTAATTCCCTTTGAATTTAATTTTTCGAGCAAATTGCTATTAAAAATTGTTATTGGATGAAAAAAAATTTATTTGGATTTAATAATTAAATATTAAATTAATTCCTTTTCAGAATTTCATTTTACCTTAGAATCATTCAAAACTATGATTTTCATGAAATCATTAATTTATTTTGAATTTAGGAAAATTATTGAGAACTTTATACCATATGCTTATGGGAAATGGTACTATTCTCTAAAATAACAATACTTTTTTATTAGTTATGTACAAAGTTGTAATTTTTTTGCATTTTATTATTTTCTGTTAGTTTTGTTTTTATATTTTTTGATAATCAATATAAAATAAAAACTACAAATGGTTGAAGAATTTCCTCTTTGAAATATTTTGCAAATTCTTCCGTGACAACCATTTGCATATTGAAGAATATTGTATTTATAATTTTTAGCTAATTAAATTCTTTTCTTTGCAATTTCTTACTTTTTTGTTAATTCCATTCTTATATTCTTTGATAATATATATAAAATAAGAACTGCAAAGGGTTGAAGAAAGAATTAGATAACTGAAATTTTTTAGCAACTTTTTCCGTGACAATCATTAACATATACAAGAATTTTTTTTTTAATTTTTTAGTAAATCTTTGTCTTCTTTATTCCTTTCTGAAAAATATTTAATATTATCATAATTTTCACCATAAAACTATTTTGCTTATTTACATTTTCCAAAAAAAAAAAAATGTCAAATGTATTGAGAATTTTTTATTGCATGCAGACATGGTTATTTTTGGTTTGATGGTTTGATTATCCACATTTGATGGATTCGAAATTTCATTTGTTTGAGAAGTTCTGTGTTATGTCAGATAAGCTACAAATCGTTAACTATATAATACAGTGGAAATGAGTGGGCTTTTGAATTTCAATTCACTAACAAATCCATCCATTAGAGTGCAATCCACTGGGTACTGAAGATTTTTTTTATACAAAATTTATTCCTAGATCTCCATCCAACTCATCAGGAATGATGTAAATTTGTTTCATGCCACTAACAAAAAAAAAAAAAGGAAATAATTGCATTTCTTTTGTAGAAGTATTGCCATCAGTTATGCTAAGTAATGAGCTACAAAGATCAATGAACTAAACTGTCACTCACATTGAGCAGAATCTTCATCTTTATTTTGTATACTTTGACAATCCCATTACATTATGTGGAAGTGCCCAGTGCCCGATAAGTGAGAACCCGTGTAATGGAGTCTGTCAAAACCCTTCATCCGGGCATCGCAGTGAAGGGGAAAAGACAGCCAAGTCGAAAAAATCCAGGCGCCAAACGCTCGTAAAAGCGAGAACCCGTGGCGATATTTCACGAAATGGTAACTGTGACTAGTTTACCAAAGGTGACAAGATGTGAGCGGAATATGAAATGTCGATTCGTCGTTCATCAACCTATTATCGGATTGATTTATCTAAGAAAATAACTTTCTTACCCAACCCCTCGTCTGGTTTCTTCTCCTGTTCGTGTATGAACATAATTTGGAAATGAAAGATTCTACTTGTAAAAATTGGCTTTTTTTGTGTAAGTTTGTTAAAAACGATTTTGTAATTTTTTAAAGAAAAAAGCGTATGCTGGTAATCGAATAAAGCCATGAGAACTTATTTATGGAGCTTTTTGTAAGACTAAACCAGACAGAAGAGACAAATCAGAAAAGTTGCTCAGCATTTGCAGACTTCTTAACTGGTGAAAATATCTGTGAAATATTGCAGTAGCATACCTTTAAATATCGTTGCAAAAATGGGTTTGACGTCTTACTTATCTTAAATGGATGAGCAAACTGCGGTTTAGTTTTAAGCTGTTGGCAGCTCTCAACCAATTTGCAACAGTAATTTTGAGCTCCAAGGCAACTTTCAAAATTATTATTTGTTCAGATGACGAAATATTTTCATTTAGGAAAATGTTTTTTACGTTTTCATTTTTATTTGGAATATCATTATTAAAAATGCACAATATACTTATTTGTTATTGATTCCTAAAAAATTATTTACAGGCTAAAATTCCAGAGTTGTTATTCAATTTTTACGTTATAAGCGTTATAAGAAGATTGTATTAAGACATTTATATAAGAACCAAATTTTAACGTAGAAACGAATAATATTTTAGACCTAGATCATAGTTATGATTTTCTTTTTTTATTATTATTCATTGTTACCATATAGTTAAAAGACGTCAATTTATCATAATTTTATAAGTAATATGCTGTTGGTACTTCTTTAAAATGAAATACGAAACCAAATACTATTATCATAAAATTTTTATTTAAATATTCGTTGACATGAAATTTCAAAAAAATTAAATTGAAAAGAATATAAAATTATAATAGTCTAAAAAATATTTAAAACAAACTTATCTTTATCAATGAAAAACATATTTTACAATAATTATGTAATTTTTTTGCTTTGCATTGATCTTAATATTGTGCAGCAACTGAAACTTTTCTAGTAATATTTAGGGACTGGATTTATTTACAAGAAAAATAAAGAACTATTTTTTAACATTCTGTTTTTAAAGTTTTTGTGATTGCTCTTATTTTAAAAATTGATTGCTCTTATTTGAAAAAAAATTAATGTAGTAGAAGTAGAAAATCATGTCATAAAATAAACTGAAACTGTAAAAAATTGTGTTTGATGGAAAAAATTTATATTAAATCCTTTTTTCCAAAATGAGTTTAATCTTGTTATATTAAGCCTTTACAATTGTTTCCATGTTAAAATAGTTTTCTTTTATAAAATATGATACCTTATAAAATATATTAAAACTGTTTATTTAGGAAACATTTTTATTAATAACTTTTATATATTTTTGAAACCTGTAATTTTACTTCTATCATTAAATTTTCATTCTATATTAAGTTATTTCTTAAAATTTCAAACTCTACAAAACACAAAATGATATTAGACGCAAGATTTTAACACGAGATTCAAAACTCTTTTTATGATTTTGTTTGTTTTAAATGCATTCGTGCTTAAAGTAAAATCGTTAAGTGTATATATATATATATATATATATATATATATATATATATATATATATATATATATATATATATATATATATATATATATATATATAATTGTTTTATTTTAAGTATTCTTTCTTAAAGTACAACAGTTGCTTAAAATTTATTTAAAATGGTTCAATAATTTTATTGAATCAAATAGTAAAACTAAATTTAAAAAGAATAAAATTTATTTCAGTTGATATTTCAGATTGTTTTCCATTTTATGGTTACTTTTTGACGACGCTAGGCTCTACGCTATATATAAAATGAATGCCAAACATCTATAAACATTTACACTCGAAATAAGAATCAAACTACTGAGTTATTAAACTGATGACCAAAGAGAAAATCTTTCCAGTTATCAGATCGGTTTTCTTCATGCGTATTATTAAAATAAATAATAATAACTGTTTGAAACAGTTGAAAACAGCGACTAAATTTAAAGCGTAGAAATATCAAAGACTCAATTTTAGATATCCTATATTTTAAAAAATTAAGGTGCGAAATGAAATATAAACGTCTAATGAATGTACTGACACCAGACATTGAATATTCTGACAATGGGATTGTTATTAGGTACTTTTGTGCATGAATCGATTGATTCCTTAGGGGTAATTTTTCATACACTGTATACAGCCTCCCTATCTCAAAAGAAGTAACTCAGAAACATTTTCAGCGTCCACTCTGCCCAATATGAAAGTGGAAAATAGAATTGTAATGTTCCTTACCCACTGTTCAGCAATGCCGGGATTGAACCTTTGATATTTTACTCCGAGAGACTCTATTTTACCATTAAGCCATCGTCAACCCTCCTAGCATTTATAACAAATTAAAGTATTTTTTATATTTTATTTTTTTTTTCAATTTCTTGTATCTTCGTATTACGCATACAAGATATACTTATCTTTAATTCAAAATGCGTGCAACCATAAAGGTATAACATATTTAAGATTTTCATAAATAATTCTTGCTTTACTTCCTGTACTGTGTGTGTGTGTGAATCATACCTCAAAATTAGTTCTCTCTCTTATTCCCTATTTCATGTAATCAGTTGTACTTATTTCAACCAACTATATTTTCAAACTTTTTTTGAAGTACAGAAAATAAGTAACTTGCAAATATATAACCTTACTTTTAAGATTATTTGATTGTCTTTTATATAGTAAAATAATTATCTCATTCACTTTTTCATCCTCTATATAAAAGACGAGTTCTCACGTTTCACTATGGTTTATTATATAAATTATAAGGAAATAAGATTAAACTAAATTAAGTAATTCTTTTTTTTTTATCAAAAACAATATCCAATTTAATTTTCATTTAAGACTCTTTGAAGAAGCACACTAAGCACAATTTCAGTTAATATAAACTAAAATTACTTTGATAACCTATAAATGTATAATCTAATTTCACTTCCAAGTTAATGAAATTTTAGTTTGAGTTTAAATTATTAAATAACAAAACAAGGAATTTATATTGAATTAAAAACGAGATAAATATTATCTTAAATAAAGAAAATCTATACTATTATCAGCAATATTTAGTTATAAATAGTTATATAAAATCATAAAAGTTAAATACTGAAATGATGTAAACCTATTATAACGAATTATTTAACATTTGTTTGCTATGTAATAAATATAGAGCCACAAGTAACGTCCCAAAAGAGAAAAATTATTTTCTATTTTCTAAAGACAGTTAATAAGACATAGCTTAAAAAAATGTTTTAATGATAAATCTTCTTTCATATTACTTTTTATAAGCATTCGTTTTTTCTTTTATTTGTAGGAGCTTTAATGATGAAGACATATCTCTGTAATTTTGCCCTATTATGGAAAAAAAGTTTCTCACAAGACCATTGTTTTATGGATATAACAGCTGGAGGTTTTATATTTAAATCATTTATAATTTAACCACACATGTTTTTTTTTTTTTTTTTTTTTCATTTTAGGAATATTTTTGTGGATAGTGGATCATATATTTTGGCGTTGCAAGATAAGAAATACAAAAAAATTACTAAATATATACCCTCGCAAATATACAAATGTGAAATAGCAAGAAATAAACTTCTAACTTACGTAACTCAAAAAACGCGAAGAGATCAAACCTGAAACACTGTATTCCAAAAAGAGATAAGATCGCGGGAACATCATGAATTTCAACTATTTAAGTAAAGAATCCCCTAAATTATATTTAAAATAGCATTATTAAAGTTTCTCACAGACAAATTCTAATTCAAAAAAGTACCAATTAAAAACATTGTCATTTAGGGATAAAAACAAAATTTATTTAGACAATATTTTCTGTTCATTCTACTTGCCTAATAATTATCCTTACACATTGCCTGAAAATGGTCTCTAGAGTTGTAAGAGAATAAAAGCCCTTGATTTGGATTACGTTTATAATCATTTAGCAAATAAAATATTGGCAAAATTTTATAAGAATTCAGGTTTTATAACAATAAATTTTACGAATTTTGCTTGAAAAACATTAAATAAGATAAAGAATTGATAAAATTTTCAGAATAAATGTGTAGGGAAAACCTTTTCTAGAAATATATTTTTAACTATATCATAATTTTAAAAAAAAGTTTAATGGTATATAATAATAATAATTTTCATGGTAGAAATGTAATAAATTTGGTATGTCATAATATCTATTAATTTAAAGAAAAGAAATCCAAAAATTAAATGTTGAGACCACCGACCGCCACTGAAAAACTTTTTGATGAGAAGCTAAATAAAAATCACCTCCGGGCCATGACAATCACATAAGAGCTGCAAATGAATCGCGGCACGCTGCTTAATATTCAACGAACTTATATTCTCTTTTGTTCAGACTACGGGTCAATGTGATTCTGATGCCATAATCTTAGGCTGACACCGATATCTTCTCAAAGTTTTCGCATTGTGCTGACTGCTAAGCCCAGTCACATGACCTTATGTGTTTTACTTATCATTCTTTTAATGATTTCTCAACGATTGGAAAATTTCCAACACATTTCGTCATGGCGGGTTGGATTGCAAAGATTTTCACAAAACCATAAATTTTTGAAATTATTATCACCTGCAACTGTAACTGTCTGTAAGGTTTAATTAAATTAATTATATTAAAAAAATTATGTTAAGTATATATTTATATAGTATTATTATTATTTAGAATATAATGAAAAAATATGGTAACGACTTTAATTTCATCTATTTCGCAAACGGTTATAAATTAAAACTATTAGAAATTTATTTGGCAACGAAATGGAAAATCGAATAAAAAGAATCGGAAATTATGTGTGTGTGTATGTATGTATATATATATATATATATATATATATATATATATATATATATATATATATATATATATATATATATATATATATGGTCATTTGATGAAACAACGAGCAAATAACATTATTTATTTGTGAAGAACTTAAATTTCTCATGATGTATTTAAAATAATAAAATGATTTTTATAAATTACTCATAAATCTTTCGTGACTCAAATATACATTACAATATATAAAATTCCTTCTCACATTCTTCTTGAATGCCCATCTGTTTCAGAAGAAAGGAGCAAGCTTTGTAAAGACTTAAATAACAGGTGGCCCCCGATTTTGGTGGACCTAGTAAAGAAAGAGAAATTTGAATTTTTTTAAAAATTTATCCATGCTGTTATCTGACTCCTTTTTATTTTTATATATCTTTGTTTTCTCTCTGCCTTTTTCATCATTATTATTTCCATCTCATGATTTATTTGGAATTGTTATGTAGTATATTTGTTGTACTTTCCGGCCCTGTGTTGTATTCCTTGGTGCACAGGGAGATATTTTTGTTTTTCCCAAATAAAATAATATATATATATATATATATATATATATATATATATATATATATATATATATATATATATATATATATATATATATATATATATATATATATATATATATATATATATAATGAAAAGTTTAAAATATTTATTAATTTTTATGCATTTGATTTTTATTAAAATTTAATCTCAAATATAAACCCTATTTAAATTTTTTATTTTAAAAAATGTATTATACACTTAAGTAAGAAGTTAAAATTTGATGCCAATTCTTTGGTGGAAATTAAAACTGCATTGATAAATTTATATATTTAGCTCTGTATACAAAAGTATAATAAATTGTTTAGAAAGAAGGTATAATTAAATCAATGGATAGAATAAAACACCTAGAATCATTTTGATTTAACTATATAAATCAAAAATATTGTAAAAGTTAAATAATTTATGCTTTTTTTCCCTAAAAAAGTGCAGCAGTTGTTGAATTTGTTTAAAACTTATCGTTGATTATTCTTCCAAAAATAGCAGTCATTTCTGAAGGTGTGTGTATAGATTTTAATCCTTTTCCATTCAATAAGCACATGAGGCAAAAAAATGCGCATGCTATTAATAATTCTCATTTCTTTTTATTGTTGTACTACTTTCCTGATTTTGAAGAATAAATTGCAAATATTATTCTTACAATTCTACATCACAATACCATTTTTTTGTCAAGAAAAACAATTATTTTTAAATATCCGATATGTAATTTGCATTTTGTCCCTGTTGTATGTTGTATTAAGCATCAAACTTCTCTGTAGTCACTATTTTGGCATATTACTGAAAACATTTAGAAAAGAATGAAAAAAAGTAATTAAACGACATTTTGAATAATAAATTCTACAGAAGAATCTAGATGTCAAGCGAAGTGCGACGTAGATGACTTATTATTGAAGATTTAAGAATTTTAAATCCAAAAAATTCTCTAAAATTTTGTTTTAGAACCTTGCATTTTTTAAAATCTTGTTTATGTATCGCATGTGTTATTATCTGTGTTAATCTACTTTATTTATTTCACAACAAAGTAAATAATTTCCTGCTTCCTTTTCGTATTGTATCTTTACTTTTGTCGAGAAAATTATAGAAAGAAAAACGAAGTCATTCATATTCAAATATTTAGAAAAAAGCAGTTTTATAGCTTTATATTAAATCTCAAATTATTGAAGATATAACAATTGCATATACGATAAGAAAAACAGTCTTTTATTATGTACTAAAATGAGTTAATTGGTAATAATAATAAAGTACTAACAGTAAAAATATTACTAAGCAAAGTACTAAAAAGACTTAATTAATAATAGCAATAAAGTACGAAAAGTAAAAATATTATTAAGTACTAGTATTAGTGCTAAAAAAGTGAAATATTAGTTAATAATAGAGAAGAAGGTACTATATAAAACGAGTTAATTTGAAACAATTATTTTTATGTAAATGAGACTTACATCACAAAAAATACTTTTAACATATAGCTTTAATAATTTAGGTTTTCTAAAAATGCTAAGATTTGTGGTTTTTTAAATATATTGTAAATGATAGAATGTTTGAATTTATTGGAATGGTTTTTTGAAATTGCCCAATAACTATCTGCTGAAATGCTGATTTATAAAGATACAGCATTCGCTTGAGGAATCGATTCTTAAGTAAATAAGAAAATAAAATATTGTTAAAATTTAAAAAAAAAATGTTTGATATCTAGTTGTTTTCTAATTTTTTATCCATAATCAATCATTTCAATCATTATAAAGTAAAAATTTTAATTTTTCACACTTTCTGTGGTAATAGGTAAATTAAGATCTACTTACAGAATAACTAAATATTACTTGTTCTGATAAGTTGACTTTATCAAGCGCATTTAACAATATTAAACAATTGATTAAAAAAGAAATATTCTTGGCAACAATAGCAAAGTAAATATGTCAATATTATGCAGACGAGATCCGACACATTTCTGTTAAAACCCTGAGAAATAACGATTTCAATAATAGGAAAGCTCCTAGTTTAAATTACATGCTTGTGAAAATAAGTGGGTAGCTCGAATAACTTATGCGGCTGTATTAACATATTTTTTAGGTTTAAGCTCTTTTTTCCATTGAATAATGATGATTATTCGAGATCAGAAAGAACAGTTTCAATGCGGATTTCCTTTTATGTATACATTGAACGTAGTTACGCAAAATAAACTTTTCATTAACTACTTAAATTTATTTTCAAAGTTAAATTCAGGAAGCGAGACCAGTTTTAATGTAAACCACATTATAAATTTGATTTTTAACTGAAGATTTATGAATATTTTTAATCGATTTTATTTCTCTAAATCTTGATTCTATGAAACCTTGTTTACCCATTGTGTACACAAATGTATTGAGTTACTCAAATGATTTTATTGTAAAGTAGATAATTTATTATATATTTTTTTCTTAAAAATATAAATGTGTATGGTTTGTTGAACATATAAAAGATAAAATCCTATGAATTCGAATGTTTTAAAAGAAAATATTTGCATGGGCATTATATTGAATTTCAAATTTATCGAAAAAATAGTATTCTAACTAAATTTATTAATCAAAAGAAAAATAAACCCTAACTAAATTGTGATATTGAATACAAATAAAAGAAATTATCTATATAAACAAGTTAGATTTCTCAACCAAGCTTGTAATACAAAAAGAATGATTATAACATACAAATTGAATAACTTGGATTTTTCATAAGGATGAATAAAATGAAGTAAATAAAAAAGCATCTGATATTTTCTTTTTAGATTACATATAAGTATTTCTTAGAAATATATATCAAAATGTAAATTATCAAATAAAATTTTTAAAAACATCCATCATGTTGTTTGCATTTTTAATGGTAATCGTAACTTTTTTTTTTTTAGCTTAAAGAATTTGAAACAGAATAAAGATAAAATTTTCAAAAATTTGTAATCTATGTTGAAATAATTACTTATAAAAACAAAATTTATGCATATATTAAAAATTACATGTGCTTCATTAAAAACAATGCCAGGGTAAAATAAAAAAAACAAACATTTTAAATATATTACAAGAAAACATTGATACTTTACGCACGACTATACTGTTAAAGCAAAGATACAGGATATCTGATTAGAAAAACATTCTAAGGAGGCAAATATGCTAAAATAAGTTTAAAAAATGTATTAATAAGTCTTATGTGACTTATCTTGATAAATTAGTTACTACAGAGGGTATTAACACATCTTTAGAACGATTTCACAGCTTTTAAATTAATGTTTAAAATATAAAGATTATTTTTTTTAATGTTCGATTCGATAGCCTTTTTTCTGGACTATAAGTCTGCATCGTGATTTCTATGATAGAAGAGCTTTTCGCAATATTTCCAGAGGTATTGCTTTCCATTCCTCTTCCACTACTTTCCAGAGTCCATCTATCGTGGTGGATTTGCGTTTAAAAAGAGCTTTTTTTTTAACAGACCAAAGGCACAATAGTCCATAGGTGAAACGTCATGAGACTTCGCAGGGATATGTTGAAAATGTATACATGCAATACCTATATTAGTCATCGATTTTTTTCAAGAAATGCAGTGGTAGTTTTCGAAGTATGACTTTTAGCTTTGTCTTGATGAAGTTTCTCTCTTTCAAAGTCATTGGGATAAAGAAGTGGAATTTCTTTTATAATATTGGGCGTAAAACCTTCTCCTGATAGTACGATGAGTTGATTTTAACATTTCTTTCCACTCTTCTTATTTTTAATTTCCCATTATAAGAGAAACATGCGACAATCATAAACCCCTTACTGAAACTTTCTTTACATTGACGGAAAAGGATTTGTACATTTTTTTCTCCTTATTTTCTATAGTAAAAAGATCTTTTTTTGTTACAGTCATTTAGGTAAATCCATGCTTCATCAAGGGTCACAATGTTTTTCCATTTATCTCCAACTAAGTGGTTTTCATTCAGGATTCTACAAAATGTTTTGCGTTGAATCACATGTCTCGGCAAAAGCTGGTGGACATTATGTTGTTCAGCATTTTTAAGTTGAAAATACTGGTTTATTATTTTATTTATTGTTGCTACAGATGTATGTAAAGACTTTGCAATTGATTTTTGTGTTGGCGGATTTTTTCTTATTACCAGCGATTTCATTTTAGAAACATTTGAAACAGTACGTACATTTTACGGATGTTTGTTTGGAGTCTTCTTTCTATGTAGAAATAATGATTGACAGTTTTTACCTGTCCGATTAATAATATTGCTTATTTTGCACTTAGAAATTTTAATACCATGCATTTGACAACGTTTTTGAATTCTGGAATAAGAACGTTTATCTTCGGAAAGCCCAAAAATATATCCATCAGTTCACAGCATGTTTATATGTGACATTTTGAAAGAAGAATAAATTAAAAAGTATCAGACGATATTTCTCATTTCAAATAATAAGCTGTTGCCAAAATTTTTATTCTAAAACATTTACTTTTTTTTAATTCGTTATCGAAATCGTTCTAAAAATGTGTTAATACCCTCTGTAGATTTTGAGTATTATTTGTAAATTATAAAAATATATGCTTTTAATTTTAGCATATATTTTTATATAGAATATACAAGATAGTAGAAAACATTTAACTATTTCTTTATTCGTAAAATAGCGCATGTGTGTTTAAGGACTAAAATAACCTCTTTGTCAGCTATTTCCAATGGTAAACCAAACTCTTAAGATATAATTTTAATTAAATCTAGAAACTGGTTAACAAATTTCTACATCTGTTAAGTTTATTACGGATTCATTAACTACCAATAAATTTAGCATTTTATATTTAAAGAATTCAGTTAATTGATTACATCACACACACACACATTTTCTTAATATTATAAAAAAAGCTATCATTTCTATTCGTAAAATTCTTTCAGAATTTTTATTTTAAGAATATGTTAATGAAATTGCGTATACAAAATTACATAGTAAATGTGAAATAAACAAGTTAACATCCCATATGTCGAGTAATTTTTTTATACATTACACATAATTTTATTCATAATTTGACCTCATAAATACTTTATACGCTAAATTTTTGCAATTGCTGTAATGTAGTTAGCATTAAAAACATTTACATTTTGTCAACTTATCGAAAATAAGTTGGCCATAAAAAGTGACATGTTTTAAATTATTACTGACAGTTTAATATTAAAATTGCTTTTCTCTCTCTGCCAACAGTTTTTAAAATAAATAATAGATTTCTTTGTAAATAAGTAATGCATATTAAAAGTTCATGTACATTAAGTATTTAACTAAACATTTTTCTACAATAAAAATAAATTACAACCATATGTGGAGAAAAATGCATATATTATAATTACAGATGATGTTTTTTACTTACATAAAACCTATAATATCTAACAGCGGACGATTTAGTTCTTCCTCCAACAACAAATAGGTTAATTATTCGGCTTTCTTATTATTAGAGATAATTCCTTGTGACTTGTTGTGTTGAGCAGGTCTATCATTTTAAAAATTGGAATTGAAGATTCATGTCAATGTTGAAAATAATTGAGAAAAAAAATCAAGCAAAGACAGCGTCTATGAGTTACAAAAAACCTCCATACTCCTGAGAACAAAATATTATTTTAATAATATATTTCGTTATATCACATTTAAATTGTTCAAAATGCATCTAAAACCAATGAATTTGAGAAAACTAAGCTGATATCAATATTATGCCATCGTAATTATTATAATTTGATAATGCAAAATATCTTAAATAATTTACTTATGAAAGATTTAAATACATCGCTTCATCATTTATAAAGCCATATGGTATTTATAAAAGAATCATATTTTAGACACTATCTGAAATTATTGCTATTTTTTCATTTTTATAAAGCATCTGTATTTAAATTTTTAGTTTAGTATATAAGTAAATACATTTCCATTAAATCTATTAAAATTTGTTATTCTAGAATGTAAAGCATAAATATAAGGTGTTGTTGTTGTTTGCCAGCTAGACTGGCATCATGGAGAGCGCTGCTCCACTTTTCCAACTGAATCATATTTAGGTGTGGAGTCTGACTTCTTCAGTACACGCATGCCAGAGCTACCCGTTTATAGGATAAAGGTACTCGTTTATAGGCAACCATTCACAACCCATTCATACAAGGAAAGGACAAAGACAGGAGAGAGAGAAAAAAAAATTACATCCATGCCTAAACAGGAGAGAGAGACAGGAGAGAGAGAAAAAAAAATTACATCCATGCCTAAACAGGAGAGAGAGACAGGAGAGAGAGAAAAAAAAATTACATCCATGCCTAAACCAAGATTCGAATACAGAGCCCCCTATCCGCAGTCAGGCACGCTGACTACTAGACAAGTTGAGCAACAATATGAGGTGTTAAATAATATAAATATTAATGTCAAAAAACTATGAAATTAAAAATAACTTATTTAAATTGGTTTTTAAAAATTTTGGAAATGCTGTTGATAAGAAGTAATTATCAACGAATGTAAAACATTTGCTACGGTTGATTTTACATTTAAAACAAATTCATTCTATTTCTTTACAAAATAAGTCAAAATAATTTCAAAAAATCATTACACTTATAATAAACTAGTAATTCAAATACAAATCATTAATTTTTAGGTATTGTTAATTAATAGGATAGTAATTAAATATAAATTATTTCAGTCCTTTCTAAATATTTTTCGAAATATGTGTCGCAGAAATCATTTTTCCATATATGCTTTGGTATCTATAATATACGCATTCGAATTTTACTTTTTTATATTTATTTATATAAATAATCAAAATATTAATATTAAATCATTTAATTTCCGGGGAAGAGAGTTTTAAACAAAAACTTAACATGCGTGATTCCTCAGAGTAAAATCCTTAAAAATAAAAATGCGTGAATAGAGTTTTGAATTAAATTAAAATTGTAAAGTAAAAAATCAATTTTCAGTCATAAAAAGTATTTCAGAATAGAATCATTATTTTAAAATTTTTGTTAAGTATATATTTTAAAATTATATTACTTATATATATATTTACATTCATACACATAGAATAATTTAAGAATAGACACACACGCATTGAAAGTATTTAAGTTTAGAAAGTCTTTAAAATAAATAATCAAGTTTTTCTGACGCTTAAGAAAATCTCACGATGAATTTTTTTAGTTCTTCCTCCTATAAGTTGAGTTTCTAATTAGATGAAAGTTTTAAAATGATCCTTTTTCCTAAATATTAAACTTCATATTTTTTATTTGGACTTGGATAAAAGAGAAGTGTAAAATTATATTTATTTCAAATTTGAATCATACACTGAAATGAAATTTTCTACTCAATTTTTCTGTAAATCCAAAATTAATTCAACTACAGAAAAAAACAACTTAACTCTAAAATTAAAATCAATTCATAAGCAGGATAAAATAAATCAATTCTATTGTAAAAACCGAAGCAACTTCATCAGCAGATAGAACAGCTCAAAGAAACTAGATTTTGTATCCTTAAAAACGTCAATAATTCCGCAGATTTACGAAAAAAGCTTAGAATATTTCAAATTTCCTTATTATATATATATATATATATATATATATATATATATATATATATATATATATATATATATATATATATATATATATATATATATATATTCATGCAACCTTACGAGGATAGGATTCTGTATCACTTGTGCAGAGAGAATAGAAGTGATTCTTTACATCAGGTGCGGACTGATCTTCTCCAGTATTCGCCATCTCTAGGTGTTGCAGAACTCTCATTTTTATACTCCATATCATCATGGAACAACTGTTCGCAATGCCATCTAGTTTTCATGTGCGAATTCAAAACCAGCTCTTTTAAAGGTTTATAATTAATATTTTTTTCTTAGGTGTTTGTTTTCAAATATCAGGATTGATACAAGATAAATTTCAACAAAAAATCGTATTTACCATAATATTTATTCAGGTGCTGGAAACGCATTGCAATAAAGGAACTTACTATTCAAAGAGGAACAACACTTAATGCATGAAGCAGTCTTTAGAAATTTTAGCGTAAAGTAAAATTTAGGATAAAATCATTAAAATGCATTATATAATAACAAATGTGAATGCAGAACAGTTAATTTCATATTACTTATATACTTTCTGATCATGAAAATAAAATTTTCAGTCATATGTCTCCTTGTCTGCCCAAAATGCATGACGAACAAATGAAGTATTGTAGAGTAGTAAGATGAAGCATTGTTGTTAAGGTTGAAAAAACTGCAAGCGTCTATCCTATAAGTTCAATATAAATGTTTAAAACAAAGTATCTACAAAAATTATTAGCATTTCATTTAATTAAGTAGTATTTTAATCATTCTAAAACTGATGAGAGGAACGTACCATTAGTTCATCTCGAAATCCATGCAATTGAGTTAAAAATCATTTTGAAAAACCAACAAGGATGATCGTATTGCAATACAAGGTAAAAAATACAGTTCTTGCCTTTTTGATTGACCCAAAAGAACATGACCTACAGAAAGTGTGGCTCATTGTTAGGCCTCGAAGTAATCACCATTGGCATCCAGCACCTGTTGCCAACATATCTCCAGTTGTGGAATCTCCTTGCGATAAAATTCGGAGATTTTGGGCGCAAAGATGTGCGTGAGAGTATGGCGAAAGTCTGTTTCATTGGTGACAGATTTTTCATAAAAATAACTGTCCATAAAAGGACAGTTGAGATCATAGAGTCATAAAAGATTTTCCATAAAAGGTCAGTTGAGTAAATGATAATCCTGCCCACCCGCACGACAAGCTACCTTTTGTTATCGGCCAAGAACGGTACACTCTTGCTACTAACCAGTGCGGGCTCCTTCTGTTACAATGCCTGTTGCGCACGTTCCAGTTGCTGTGAGTTCAAGTTCATTTGGGCCGTTGGTAGCATGTTCATAATGAACCATTTAACTACAAGTGCACTAGATAACCAGCTTCATCATAGAAGGAAAAATTCCCAGACCTGAAGTTTTGAAACCAATGCTTTGGCATTTGTTCACTCACAGCACTATCCCCAAATTCTTGATATAATTTATAACTTGATGCAGCAATTGATAAGCCTACTTCGATGTCATAAAGCACACAACACCGAACAAGCTTCTTCAACACATCCATTTTTCTTCGCAACTTCACGAGTTACAATTGATGAATGTGTTCTGCGGACCAGTTTTTGTAACGACTGACATCCCTACTCTCGAATGGTCGGTGTCTCAACCAACGTCATATACAAATTGCATACTTATTCCCACTTCATAAAAGGGCAACGCCAAAACATCAAGAACTTTCCTGTTTACCTTATATGTGCAACACACCTTCAACATGTTGCAAAGTCTTAATAATAGACTGTTAAAGAGGGTGCTGTTTGAAAAGTTCTAAGATTTCCCTACAATGTCGAGCACTTGAATTCATTATGATCGTATGCAGTATACAATTGATTCTAAGTATACTTTCTTTTCGAACAGCTTAAAATCATAAGAGATCTTTCACGTTTGAGGGGTAAAAACCTGGAAAATTTCCATAAGCCCTTCCGAAATGAAGACATGTTAGCGCAAACAGGAATGTATTCTACATCTCTTATTGTTCAACAATAATTTGAAGCAGAAGATTTTCATTTCTAACAGATCAGTAATCTAAACAGCTTCTTATAGATACGAAATCACTGGTTATTAGATAATATAATAATCCTTAATCACCTAAATTTGTAATGACTATCTAAACTAAGCTTTTGTAAAATTGTTACAAATGAAAAATCATAAAAAGTGAAAATATCTCAAATGAAATCTACGAATGCTAATTTTATGTAATAACGATCAAGCTTTTAATACACTCATGTCTAAAAATTAAGGATAATTCAGAATCACACCGAAATTGAACTCTAAAATAAAATTTCTCATGAAAAATTATCACACATATCTTCAAAAATAATATGCATATTACAAGAAATTACCAGATAGCACTGATAGTACGTCACAATGACGAGAGTGTAAGAGAGGAGTATATAAGGGATGATTGCAAAGAAGAGTAAAATTGTTCATAAGCGCTTTAAAAGCCTTTCAATGCATTAACCGCATATTTATGGCACAAGGGAAGCATTTGAATGATATTTTATGTGGTAGAATAATCGGCCGTCTGTAATGTGGCCGTACACAGCTGGAAGTATCCGAGGAACTTGGAATCACCCAGAGTGTCATCTCCAGGTTTTGACAACGGCTCTAAGATGATGGTAATATGAGTAGATGTTACAGCACAGGTCGCCTTCCAGTTACAACGCTGAATGAGGACCGGTATTTAGCAGTTACTGCCAAAAGAAACAACGGAACACAGCATCAGACTTATCTCGTCAGCTCCCTTTAACTACCGGTACGAAAGTTTCAAGGCAGGCCATGTGCAGACGCTTAGGCTACATTGGTCAATATACTCGTAGGCCTGTCAGATGTGTTCCACTTACCGCAACTCACTGTCGCCTGCAGTTAGCCTGGAGTAAACAGCATGGATTGTGGACACCGCAACAGTGGTCTTGTGTGATGTTTTCGGGCGAGTCCAGGTTTAGCTTTCAGTCTGATTCTCGTCGGACATTCATATGGAGAGGGACATGTACCCGTTACCATCAAGAGAACACCATTGAATGACTCCGTTACTGTGGTGCATGATTGCTCGTTTGTGGAGGAATTATTCTGGGTTCCAGAACTAACCTGCATGTTCAGAATGTAACCACGACAGCACACATCTATCGGAATGCAATTCAGGAACAACATGTACGTTTGTTTCGAGGCGCAATGGGTGCTGAATTTCTGTTTATGGATGACAATGCCCGGCCTCACCGTGCAAACATTGTAGACGAAAGCCTTTAATCGGAGGATATAAACCGTATGGACTGGCCAGCATACTCACCCAACTACAATCCAATAGAGCATGTGTGGGACATGCTTGGCCTACGAATTGCAACCCATCAACACCCTCTCAGATGTTTACTGGAACTTCGGAGGGCATTTCTTGATGAGTGATGTAATATTCCCCAAGATCAGATCCATAATTTGATACTCAGCATGCCTAGGCGTTGTACGGCCTGTATTGCATCGTCTGGGGGCATACTATGTATTAACCATCATACCAACGATGCTATGTTAGTTTTTGTAAATAGGTTCTTTTTTGAAATTTGCTCCAGAGAGTAAAAGTCGCAATTTTTATTAATAATGTCAAACATATAGCATCTTTTTTGCTCTTTACTTTTTGTTTAATAAATAGACTTCACAAATAAGTCACATTTGTTTTGCTTCTCTTTCTTTGCCTGAATTTGCATTATCCTACATTTATGGACACGATTGTAATTTTACATAATCATGTTAACAGGGTTAAATGAAAATAAATTTTAAACTATAAGAATGCTATTTTTATGTATTATTTTTGATTTAATAATAATAAATTTGGTGTAAACTATGGCTTTTGTATTTTTAGGAATAATATTTAAAATGATTCATAAAATATGCTACAAGATTGTTATAAATTAGTCATAGATTTTTGAAGCATTAATATCTGCAACTACTGTTTGAAGAAACTTTTTTAACATATATCATTCTACAATTTGAAAAATATTATATTATTTTGATAAGGGAAAATCAAAAGGATTTTTTTAAACGAATTTCTGTTACTATTTTCAGAATCTTTTAATGGAGCAAGGTATTTAAAATGATGCATATATTGTAAATAAATATTACACATGCATATATTAAACTTGTATATATTATGTAGCAATTTAATTTCCATATAAATGCAAATGGTTTTGAAATATTTAATATTTATAGTTAATAACTATAATCAAAAAGGAATTTTTTTAAGAATTAATTAAAAAACGAAATTATTGTCTGAAAATATTTTTACTATTTATTTCTGTCTCTAAAATCCACCACTAATCCCTCCTACAAATTAGCTTTTTCCTGAGTAAAATGTTTTTTAGGGAGTGATTTCATTTATTCTTATTTTACAAAGAAGTGAATAACACTCGAATCGTGATGTTTACATCATCACAATATTTCACGAACTTAACAAAAAAAGGAGAAAACTTATTTTCAAGAGTTATATAAAATGAAAAATGCAAATGACTTCTTTTATTTCGTATAAAAAAAGAAATTAAATATATACTTTCATACATTTCTGTGCAATTTCATACGTCTCATTTAACATGGGAAGATATTTATTACCATATAGAGAAAAAAAGTGATATACTGAAGAGTTTAACACACTTTCCTGCATCAGATAGTAAACTGATTCCTTTCTACTCTTAAGATTTGTTTATTGATTCGGCTGAAGAGGCACAAGAGGAAGAATGAAAATGAAATAATCTCTATATTAGTAGCAAAGTACAATCATCTTGCTTTTAAAAATGATTGGCTTTTTTTAAACCATCTCATAGTAATAGGTATATTGACCTGGATAAATATTAACTTTTTTTTCTTGAATTAAATAATAGGTTATCCGAGGACACAACAATTGACTTTTCCTAACATTACGCAGTGATCGTTTGTTTAAATATTTTAATTTTCAGTCAGCAATAAAATTAACATATAAGATGCGAGACATACATTTCGATGGCACTTAATAATTGGTAAGTACATCTTATAAGAAAAAGATTGATTGGTCGTTTTGAGAGAAATACAAGTAGCTTTAGATTTAACCATTTTTATCCTTTTCATATCTTGTTTCATCTGTTACAGCACTTCAAATTGATTGAAACAAGAAAAATCAAATATATGTTTTTTATAAATTCAAATTAATTCTATGATAAAATATAGTTTATGAACTGCAAAATAAAGTACTTCAACTATTGAAATAATTCGGCGCAAAATTTTTAATTTTATGGATTGATCACAACCTTTAGTGCCATTCCTTTATATCTCAACAATCGACTATCGAAGCGATTGCTAAGCAGTTTCCATTAAAAATAAATTTTAGCGTTTAAATAAGTTTTATCTATAAATGATTATTATTGCTACAAAGTTTGAAATATTATTTTGTATTCGTCTTCAAATATCGCGGATAGATCCTAGCTTAGAAAACGGGGACAAAAATCGACAGATATAGGAATCACTGGATAATCGTTAAGAACGACTTATCCAGTGATTCCTATATCTGTCGATTTTTGTCCCCGTTTTCTAAGCTAGGATCTATCCGCGAATCGTTAAGAACGACTTATCCAGTGGTTTGGCGGCTTAACAACCATTTGGCAAGATTCTTGGCGATTACTTAACGATTTGGCGAGATAATTGGTGACTTGGCGATACTAGGCAAGAAATGGATAGTTCTGGAAACTTTCACCACCTAAGCTCTAGGTTTATTATTGAGCGATAAGGCCTGGAAACTTTCAGAACCTTGGAGAAAGACCTAGGTTTTCTCGCCAAGTAAGCTATAAATACCACCGTTCCTTGGACCAAGTCAGTTTCTGAGTATCCAGCGGCTGTGATAAGCTAGTGGAAAAGAGCTATCTGTCTGAGATATTTGAAGATTTCTTTTTTTAGGAGCTGTTTACAGTTGAATTTACTTGTGTATAATTGTGATTCGTGACTGCTGGGTTTTCCTTGGATAAAATTCCTGTGATTGATCAGAGTTTATTTCATCGACTCTCAATCAACCCAAACCCCGAAGCTCCGTACATTATTTAGTTAATAAAACGTTTGTAATTATTATTATTATTGTTATTGAAGTTTCTAAAAAGGAAAACATTTTTAAACAATATACAATGCAAGCATTTATCCGACAGAATTTTAATATTTTCCTTTCCCGTTACAATGATTATAGTATGAAGGTAAATATGGAATTGCATCTTAAATTTTTATCTTTTCAAGTGTGCTGCTGTTAACTTATTTCACCTATTATATTTTCTTGTCAGTTACTTCAAATCTAACGGTTCCGCACAAAAATTAATCTTTCTCGATTAATTCTGAATGACAAGCCAATTCACCTCCCGCTTTCAAAGATGATTGGAACCTATACTGAGAAACTACTGGTGAGTTTTATTTGCATAAACTTAATAAGGATTGTCACAAATTATTTTAGAAATGGCAAAAACTGTGACACTAATCTCGGCAATTTCGAGTATTTTATTTTTCGTTCTTTTCGCACCCTTCTCATAAACAGCTATGGAATTAAATCCTAAATGGCATCGAATGCATTATTATTTAACTTCAACGATACCGGAGAGAAATAATAGATTCAACACACACATACCAGTTAGTTTCGAATATTTTTACACTTTACTCTAACACTTCCGCTTATAAGAATTATATAGTTATACATATATATATATATATATATATATATAAAATTTTATTTTATTTGTCTTGCTTTAAGAAAAGTTTAAAAGAGTTGATAACAGTACAAAGAATAATAACTTATTAATAATGCATCTTTTTTATCTTAATGATTTTATTAGCAATAAAAAATTATTATAAAAATTTCATATTTTATGTTAATAATTTTAATTTTAATAAATTAATTATTTTAATTTTAATGATAAAAAAACATATTAATAAAACAAAAAATGATAGAGTAGCTTTATTTTCAACTATTTTTTTACCATAAATAATAATATATGAATTTCAATAAATTCACGACACGTTCTTGTGAACATAAATATATTTGCATATATATGGTCCACATAAAAGAAATATAATTAAAAAACAATATTGAAGATATTTGAAAACTATATTTTTCGAAAACGTTTCCACACATGTTCATAACAGAAAGTGATTGTTTTAATAAAATATAACTCGGGAAGAATAAGTGTCTATGAAAACATTCTTATTTTATAAAATTTCAGATCGTCAAAATCTAAAAAGTCATGCATGCATTGGAGGAAATATTTTCAACTAAACAATTTGGGAAAAAAAAAAGTTGGAAAAATCATCTAGCGTCTAAGAAGTGGAAATAATTGCAAATCAATTTACATTTTTGACATCTCCGTGGTTTACTGGGAAGCTTGCTCTTTTCCGGAAGCAATAGTCAGTTCTTCATTATTCAGAATCTCTTCTTCATTATTCAGAATTTCTTCTTCATTATTCAGAATCTCTTCTTCATTATTTAACTACAGAGGATTTACATCTTATTTTTGATTTTTAGTTGCAAATCTCCCCCAAGAGTAATGCTCTTAGTCTCTCTGATTCTCCACAAGAGCGTTCCGTGAATACTAATGACTCCTTATGGGAAAGAATTTAGCTTCGGTTGTCCCAAAAGATTTACAGCAGGTATGCTCTATTAGGTTATCTACTATGCAACATCAAAAGCTCAGCTGAAGACGAGGAAAAAGCGAATCTTAAAAATAGAAAAATTGATCATTTTATTCATTTTTACTTGACAAATGAACAACTGATAACAAAGCACCCTTTTTTTTACTTGTGAGCTCGTTTCCAATAACAGAATTCTGCCTCTCAATTTATAGAGTCGAATAGCAAGTTTTATGATAATTAGTCCAATTAATAAATTATTTTCCTACGTACACATCTTGGGATAGAACGTCATTGAGATGGTGACGTAAACTTGACATCATACCTTTCAAGGTGCCTTCCAAAGTGAAAAATCCAAGTCATCCAGATTAATCTGGATGACTTTACATCACTATTTTAAGGTTCATTGCTATTAGTTTACCCGTCATAAGCTACGTATTAGATATTATGCAATTATATCTCTGTTTCACTACATTAAAATTCATTGCTATTAGTTTACCCGTCATATGCTACGTACCAAATATTATGCAACTATTATCTCTATTACACTACACTAAGGTTCATTGCTATTAGTTTACCCGTCATAAGCTACGTACCAGATATTATGCAATTTTATCTCTGTTTCACTACACTAAGGTTCATTGCTATTAGTTTACCCGTCATAAGCTACGTACCAGATATTATGCAATCATTATCTCTCTTACACTACTCTAAGGTTCATTGCTATTAGTTTACCCGTCATAAGCTACGTACCAGATATTATGCAATTTTATCTCTGTTTCACTACACTAAGGTTCATTGCTATTAGTTTACCCGTCATAAGCTACGTACCAGATATTATGCAATTTTATCTCTATTACACTACACTAAGGTTCATTGCTATTAGTTTACCCGTCATAAGCTACGTACCAGATATTATGCAATCATTATCTCTCTTACACTACTCTAAGGTTCATTGCTATTAGTTTACCCGTCATAAGCTACGTATTAGGTATTATGCAATTATTATCTCCATTACACTACACTAAGGTTCATTGCTATTAGTTTACCCGTCATAAGCTACGTACCAGATATTATGCAATTTTATCTCTATTACACTACACTAAGGTTCATTGCTATTAGTTTACCCGTCATAAGCTACGTGCCAGATATTATGCAATTATTATCTCTATTACACTACACTAAGGTTCATTGCTATTAGTTTACCCGTCATAAGCTACGTACCAGATATTATGCAATCATTATCTCTCTTACACTACTCTAAGGTTCATTGCTATTAGTTTACCTGTCATAAGCTACGTATTAGGTATTATGCAATTATTATCTCCATTACACTACACTAAGGTTCATTGCTATTAGTTTACCCGTCATAAGCTACGTACCAGATATTATGCAATTTTATCTCTATTACACTACACTAAGGTTCATTGCTATTAGTTTACCCGTCATAAGCTACGTACCAGATATTATGTAATCATTATCTCTCTTACACTACTCTAAGGTTCATTGCTATTAGTTTACCCGTCATAAGCTACGTACCAGATATTATGCAATTTTATCTCTGTTTCACTACATTAAACTTCATTTCTATTAGTTTACCCGTCATAAGCTACGTATTAGGTATTATGCAATTTTATCTCTGTTTCACTACACTAAAGTTCATTGCTATTAGTTTACCCGTCATATGCTACATGCCAGATATTATGAAATTATTATCTCTATTACACTACACTAAGGTTCATTTCTATTAGTTTACCCGTCATAAGCTACGTACCAGATATTATGCAATTTTATCTCTGTTTCACTACATTAAAGTTCATTGCTATTAGTTTTCCCGTCATAAGCTACGTACCAGATATTATGCAATTATTATCTCTATTACACTACACTAAGGTTCATTGCTATTAGTTTACCCGTCATAAGCTACGTACCAGATATTATGCAATCATTATCTCTCTTACACTACTCTAAGGTTCATTGCTATTAGTTTACCCGTCATAAGCTACGTATTAGGTATTATGCAATTTTATCTCTGTTTCACTACATTAAAGTTCATTGCTATTAGTTTACCCGTCATATGCTACATGCCAGATATTATGCAATTATTATCTCTATTACACTACACTAAGGTTCATTTCTATTAGTTTACCCGTCATATGCTACGTACCAGATATTATGCAATTATTATCTCTATTACACTATTAAGGTTTATTGCTGTTAGATTACCCGTCATAAGCTACGCACTAGATATAATGCAAATTCAATTACACAAGGTGTAAAAGACACACATACTTACGAAGTTAAATATATTGATATTAATACACTCTTTTGCACTGTGAGAAAATTGTAAATAAATGTCCCTAAAGCTATAATCCGTTATTATTAAACTTGTGAAGTTATTTCTAGAAATTATTATATTAAAGATAACTCCACTATTCGATTGCTGTATAATTGAGCGAAAATTTTGAGAAAAAATTATTTATCATTCATTTATGTTTTTCCTGTTATAGCGTTTTCATTCATCGCTCTAGAATTGTTTTTCTGCTCACGAAGCTTAATGTTGTGGTATGAGAAATTTATCCACTTATTTTTTATTAAAATAAGTTTCTTAACACTGATCGTTCAAGTACAAGATAAGAAGTTGGTAGGGAGATAGGTATAGCACACAGAGAAATTCAAAATAAATAATTTGATGTGTTTTTAATGAATGTATCAGCAAAAGTAATTTTGAGTAGTAGCAATTTAAAATTATTCGTGTGTTAGTATAGATAAAATTATATTTTTCAACAGCTAAATAATTCAAAATCTTAAGGGTCCTTCATCAAAAATGAATAGAAAACTTGCTTTGAAGCAAATAATTTTTCTCTCTTAGTTGAACGTGCATTCATTATTGTAAGGAAAATCTAATAACGTGCTCATATTTTGAAATAAAATTTTTGTTTTTTCGGGAAAAATGTGAATAATTTTAGCATTGATAAATTTCTTAAAAGTTAATTTCCTATCGTTCTTATTAATTTCTAATTACTCATAAAACATTCACTCATCACTTATTAAGAAGAAAGGCAATTAAAAAATTTTTCTCCAAAATTTCCCACGAATTTATTGAAATAAAAAAGTTTAGTTAACACCAAATAAATTTTAGGTTTTTTTAAAATCGAAGTGTGTGTGTGTTTTCTTTCTCTTTCATAATATTGTTTCACTAAAATGTTGCAAACATGTTTAAAACAATAAGGAAATCTCAATAAATAATTCTAAAATTAGCTTTGATTGTTCTGTAGCAATTAAACTGATTTCGATTTTAACTATTAATAAATGAACAATGATTAAAGAAGTAATGATAAATTTAAAGATTTGTTTTAATTAAATAGATTCGTAATTCTATTTTGATAAATAATTATATATATCTTTAAAAATGTATTACACTCTATGCATAACTTTAAAAATATTACTTATTTACTCTTTTTTTAAATTTTTATTAAGGTCCAGCTACATTTAAATTTAGAATTCGATCGTCCATTTGGCATAACAAATATAATGAATAGGCTAGTTCTGAATAATAATTCTAAATAAACATTTTTTAAATAAAATATTTCTTAAATAAATACAAATAATTTTTAAAAAAATGATTTAAGAATTTTGAATGAAAATGAATCCAAAATTTAAGAATATTTTAGTAAATTATTTAATAGCTTTCAATAAGTGTTATTTGATTACAGAAAAAAAACATTTAGTTAAATTTTATTTTAAAAGAAAATTGCCGAACAAAATATTTATTTAAAAAAATATATGAACTCAATTATAAACTGGTTAACTTCATATTTCTGTAAATAAATACATTGTTCGGCAATTTTTTTAAAAAATAAAATTGAATTAAATATTTTTCTATAATCAAATAACATTTATACATTAAGAATGAAAAGGTGAAAATTTTATAATTAAACTCAATTATAAACAGGTTAACTTTATTTATGAAATTTTAACATTTCACACGTAATGTAAGATTTCTGAATGAAAGGAATTAAGCAAAGTGCACATGTACTATTTACGTATCACATTATTTGCCATAAAAGATTTCCGATAACAGTACTATTTACTGTTAGTAGATGGCAGCACTATATATTTCTTTTTATGAAATTTATTAAGAATGGGGCTTATTAATTTAGTACTAACCATTGTAAAGTACAAATGTGATGTTGATAAAACTGAAAGATTAGGATGATAAATTTTACATTTGGAATTTTTTTAATACTCATTCAAAATAAAAAAATCTTAGAATTTTTAAATATTTTTAGATGATTTGATCTAATTAGCTTTCGAATTTTCTGTTTTTCGCAACTGAAAAATAAATTTATTTTACGATAATCATGCATCTTGGAAGAATTCTTAATTTAAATTGTTAGATTGGAGAATGATATTTTACCTTGAAAATAAATAAATAAATGAAATACAATGGAAATTGATACAATAAGCATAAAATTATATTGAATTTTTTAAAAAAATAGAAGAAAAAATTTATCGAATAACATATTCTCTGTAAGATAAATTTTTTTTCTCGGCTTTTCTTCGCAATTTAACATGAACACACACACATAAGAGCCCAAATTCAATAAAAACATAATCAAGGCTCCCAGTTTTAAAATGAATTGACTGAAATCTCAAAAATGTATGGTTTGAATACAGAAATATTGTTAAAGAACCAAATATTAAGCAATATTAATTAAATTATAAGCTTTATAATTGAATGCTTAGTTGCTCAATAAAACGTTATATTTAAAAATGAATGAAACTTTAATACTTAACTATAAAAAGAAACTTTTTGTATTATGCTAACTAAACGGAAAAGCAGGTATTATCATACCTGTATCTATATCTATTATGATGCCCGTAATTCTGCAATGGGATACGTCAATCGCTTATAGTGGAGCCATAAAAGTGCAATGCACAAATTGGTTTATTCATTGCTTATTCGTAACTAATTTAACATTGAAATAATTAGAATTTTAAAGATCTAAAAAAAAAAATATTATTACTTACTTATATTGGGCCAAAAATAAAGCATTTCCAAATTCCAGTTTATATTTTTTGGAATATTCCATTTAAATGACTAAATCTTTTTCTATCTTTTTCGTTTAATTTTTAATTTTTTTTTGTTTGTTTGTTTGTTTTGAAACTTCATTTTAATTTACTTTATTAAAACGTTTTTTAATATGTTTTTTGTTTGCTTTTGCCTGATTGTTGTGGTTATTCCAGTAAATAGCTATAATTTGGGAAAAAGTATACAAAAAACTATTTTATCCTTCATTTTCATTAAAATAAACTGGTTTTGCGTATAAATTACAAAGGAAATCACTGCATGGAAAGTTATTGCAAGAAACCTACTAAATACAAAAAATGTAATTTGTTTATTTATTTTTTCAAAATTTTAAACATAGAATTTAAATTGGTTAAATTAACTTAAATTACATTATTTTAATTTTTGTTTATATTCCATGACCAGCATAAATGTAGTTAGAAAAGATACCGACAAAGTATCTTCTAGTTTAAAAAAAAAATTATCAAAACAAAAATCTGTTTCTTTCACAGTTGTATTGCGGCTACTTGCATAAATAAAGCTAGCATATATTTAAGAAAAATTTATGGTGTAAACATCGGAAGAAAAACGGTTGGAAAAAGCAATTGAGAAAGGAAGCTAAATTATTTCACCTTGAATGCATAATTTGGAACATGACTAAAAAATTTCAAAAAACAATAAACTTTTAAAAATACTTTATTATTATGTAATATAAAATAGTTAAGTTTAAGTTTTTTTGCCTATATTTTCTGCTGTTCTTTTTTTTTTTTTTTTTTTTTTTACGTATTAGAGACACTTTTGTGATGATAAAACAAATATAAAAGAACCTCAAGAAAACATTATTTATAGAAGTATGTTTACAATTACTATATTTTCTTATAAGCGTGGAAACTGTAAACATATTGCCTTATACCTTATTTATACCTTATATTATTATGAGGTATGAATTTTTTTTATAGAGAATCTATGAAATCTTACTTATTTATTAAAAACCCCTACTGAAATGTATAATCATTATTTTATAAAAGTTTCTTTTTTTTTCTGAATGTCGTAGCAATATAGATTTACGAATCATGCTGTAGTCGTCGCTAGGCAAACATTATTTCTTTCGGTTTAAAAATACTCAAAATATTTTAATAACTCATATACTATTTTTTATTTTAATCAATTCTCTACGATTACTTATCTCTTTCTCTTAAGAAAGAAATTTTTTTATGGTAGTGATTGCAATTGAATCAAAATTATTTTCTTCTTTCTCAATTTATATTACAAATCAATAGATCATCTATTCTCAATTTAATAACTAAAATAACAAGTATATGTAATTGTTACCCAATATTTCTTCAATAAAAAGGAATCCAGGAAAATTTATTGTGCTCTTGTGTGAAAGCATAAAACTATGCGTGGTAACTGTTTTTACCATATTCAAAAATTCAAGACCATTTAGTTAGAAAAAATGAAAATCTACTTATTTATTACTGAAAAAACAATTTTAATTCATATATGGTGCTTTCTTTATTTCTTCCCTAAGTAATCACCACCCCATATTTACCTAGTTATATTTTTCCCGTCAACAAATATTTAAGTAAATTTTCGCAACATTCTTTAACTCTTCATTGATCCCATTACTTTAACCACCTAGAAAAGTTCTAGCTTAAATAAAAGATCAAAATGCGAGCTGGAAATTCTGGAATATCAAAAATTTTAAATCAGAATTGATCCGGTAATTACTGAATACAGCAGCAATCAGAGGGCGAAAGGAAACAGGGAAGACGCCAAATTCTTGTAAAAAGCAATCCTCGCCTCCTGTTTTTGAATATATTTCTGTTTGGAAACATTCCTACCGCCTGTTTTTCTATGAATTTCAATAATTATTTGCCTGTATCATAATGCATTTTAACATGAAATGTTGCGACTTCCCAATTTTTTAAACAGGTGTTAGAAGAAATGCTGAAATTTTGAAGCTAGTAACCAGATATTATAATAGGAAATTGTGCAAGGAAATTAAGAAAATCACATTCATGGTATCAGAATTTTTTTTTCAGTAAATATTGCGTTTTTCCATTTTTTATAACTAAATGTTCTTTTGGAAATTAGAAAATTCCCCCGTCTCATCCTTGGTATTGTAGCTCTGATCCTGAGGGATGTTTGAGTTTCGACGGTGAAAGACGTGATCAGACTGCCTTGTCCAGACTCAGATCCGGCCATCTTCGGACTCTAAGGTTCTCCCAGGGCAAACAAGTCTTTCTCACCTGCACTTCGTGCATTACTAACGAAGCCAGTCCCGAACACCGACTCAACTGCATTGGCTTTTCAAAGCGTGAACTTTTATACAACCCTTTAGTTGTCCTCGATTCTTTGAAGGCGAAGGATGTCATGGACCTGGTCTGATTCAGACCAGGGGATAAGAAAGAAGAAGAAATGTTCTATACTTATTGAATGATCCTCGTTATGACATCAGGTGGCCTTGTTTGTTATGTCCTAGAACTATTTGGGGATAAATATGAGCTTATTAACCAAATTACATAGAAAAAGTTGAAGTAGAATAATTTCTATAATTTTAATATCTATTCGATATTTCTATGTTGATAAATTGATTCATTTTATTATGTTTCCGACAGTTTTTTTTTCCTTACAACTGAAGCCATTGAATACACTCAGTTACGCTTTGAAATTGCTTAGCGGTGGAATAAACGGTCGAAAATTTAGTTGAAATTTCGAGTCTGAAATGATTTGAAATTTCTTCGCCTTCTATTTAAGGTTTCATACACGAAACCAGCTTCGGGCAATTAAGACTTGAGAATTTTCAGCAGACAGACCAATTAGCATAATGTACTTAAGCACTTAACCGGAACTTTATAACACCAGATTACTCTGCCTCTTTGATGAATTGATTTTAATAAAGTAAAAAAAAAATCTTTATTTCAGAAATTCATTTCGGCCTTAAATGTTTGTTTCATAAGAAAACATTTTCAAACAAAATGCAAAATTTGTAATTAAATTTAAGTAATTTTTCAATTTAAATATTACAAATATTTAATTGAAATCAAGCAATAATCAAAGGAATGTCAAAGGAATACTCAATTTTTTTTTTTAAATCAAGAATGCATCTTGATTTAATGAATATCCGCTTCCTGCCCACTTACTGCAGTTACAAATTTAACTTACAACTTAAAACAATAGCTATCATCCTCCTTGTCATTGACAAATAATTACACACACAGACTGAACATATTGTGAAAAACACATCATTTTAAATGGACACTTGAACTTCACCATCCAAATAATCTTTAAATGTTCACATTTTACGGTTAAGAACTTCTACTTGATCTTGATTTACCACATTTTGTTTCGTTAATTTCAGACATTCTGACTCATTGGCAGTCAATCTTTTTGCAATGGCACGATTCCATGAATGATTAAAGATTCTATATTTCTGAAAATTGTTCGTTTAGCAATTAAATACACATATAACTAACATTTCTTAAACAATTAACAATGAAATGTAGTTGTTGATATTAAATAAACAATAATGTACCTTACTACAGTCAGATATGCATACAAACATGATAATTTATATGAATAGGTTTTCGTTACATTGTAATGCCATAGTTTATAAATAATATCAAATTTCTAAAATTATGAATTTTAAATAATTTATTTGGAGATTCTCAGTTTAGAGTCTCATCACATCAGAAGAATAGCTAAAAACTTTCCCATGATCTCATTATGCTAAGAAAAAAGGAATACAAAGAACTTGTATTTCGTGATTTAAATGGATATTTTCAAGCAAAATTATTGAAATTCGTGAAAAATTATAAAAATCAACACATAATATTGTTGTAAGGAAACTCATGTGGTGCATCGGTATGATGTAATTTTTTTCTGTTCTGTACATAACTAATACAGTTGTTTGGTATCAAACACGGTTATGCAATTTTTCTTCATTCGAAAAGTACAAGACTTGATTGGAGTATGGCTAATATATCATTTTTGTGAATTATGTAAAAATGGATACTTTTGTTTTCAAATTATTTGAGCTGAGATTAATATTTTTTTTTCTCCATAGAATACTCATTACAACTGAGATCGATTTATTCCTTAGATCAAGTATTCTATACAGGATGCAAAATGCTCAGAAGGGACAAATGTCTCGATCATGACGGATTATTTATTCAGCTTTTTCATTCTACAATTTGTGCTTATACACTTTATGGCTTTATAATTTTTACCTTTCTTAAGAAGAGAATTATTTTAAATCAAAAGAGGAACTGCACAAATGTAATTAGCAAAGATAAAGTTCTTTTAAATGATGTAATTCCTGCTCTAAATATTAAGTGCTAATTTTTTTTTTAATTTCGTATGAAATTAATGAGGAAATCTTAATAGTAAATTTTCACTTTTTTAATTACATTTGAAATATACAATTGATTTTAATAGACCTTTTAAAAATCAAGATTGATTAATTTTTGTTATAAATAGACACATATAAGAAAAATTATATTATCAACAAAAATACTTAAGTTTTGTATTTTTTTCGAAATTCTTTCAAGCTATATTTATTACAAAACTAATGATGATGTTTCTAATTCAGAGATAAAATTGCTTTTATTAAATTTAACTCATAGACATTTTGATGCCAATATTATTTTTCACGAATTCCACAAATTGAATTAGAAGGTAGTTATGAAAATATTTAAGTTCCAAAAAATTCATTATTTATTTATTTATTTACTTTGGATTTTTTTTTTATCGCTTCCCATCTTTCTTCATTCAGATTCATTTAAATCTTGAAATCTTTTCCTGATACGCATTTGCCACTTGTTTATCATTTACCCATAAAAACTTCACATACTCAGCAAATTATTAAATCAACGATTTACTTTGCCTTGAAAAAATGTTTTTCCCGATTCTTCATTTTCTGAAATGCGGAAGGACGCTTATTTCCGGAAAATCATTAGAATTCCGGGAGGTAAGCCAATCGAACAAATATGTAGCGGGAACTGAACACATCCTTGAAAATCATTTCTCATTTCCATCAACAATTTTCCCTTTAGCACAAGCTCCAAAGAGAGTCTCTTAAAGAAAATATCGGACCCCCTAGTCTTCCACATTTATTAGTGTCAAAAAACTACCTTCAGAACTGATGACTCTGCAGGAGTATCTCAGAAAAATAAGTGAATAAAAAAAGTCGCCCACTCACAAATGCCACGCGCAATTAGGCTCCTCTTACAACTGATGCCTTCTTGGATTTGATCTGTTTACATTTCTGTCAGCAATTGTTTCTTTTAGAACTTTCGAGAAAGGAACCAAGGTTTGAAACCATCAAGTGTTCTGATGGCCAGGCCTTGAAGAGTTGGACACAAAATTCATCCGACTTGAACTCATTATCTACTAATGATGTTCGCGGGCTCTGTCACTGAAGAGTTTTTGACAAGAATGATTTTCTTTTTGCAGTCTTCATGCGCCCAACGAGACCGTTAAGAAAGAAAATCGGAATCATTAAAAGTCAAGTTCTCCTGAATGAAGGTCGAACTGATTCTTCACCCGGGTATACTGTCGTTTAAATGTACCATTAATTTGGTTTCTCAAGAAAGACGATTCAATGATAGTAATAGTTTTTCTTTTTTTATATTAGAGATCAGTTTAGAGAAAGAGAAAGCTTCATTCTTTATTGATACGTCTTCTCTTTCAAGGCGCTTGGGATTTTCCCAATGGCTTCTTCATAATTAAGTCTTCTTATTTTATATGAAACAAACTGTCTTTCAAAATAATATCATGAATTTATTGATTAATTTATTATTATTATTATTTCATAAATAGCAACATATTAACTAATTTTAAATGAATTATATTTTAATATATTTTGGCTGAAATGTTTGAGTATACAAATAAAACAACACATCATAGGATTTTGATATACACTACATAGATAACATGTACTTTTTATAACATGCGATATTTCTATGCAATATGCAATGTATTAGAGCTTAGTGTAGAAGAAATGTAAAACAATATCAGGAAATAAATGAATTTTAATAGTTAAGACTTTGTATTTTATTAAAAAGTAATGTTTTTCTCTAAAATCAAAAATTAAAATATTAAATTTTCAAAACAGATCGGACGTAAAAGGATTAAAAAGTCTTACTTGAAATTCTTATCAAATTTTCAAATGTGTGTTATTGGAAAAACTATGAAACTATTCTTTAAAATTACTTTTATTTAATTAGTTTTTCATTCAAAAGTAGGCAAAGGAGTTTGTTAGAAATAATGCGATTATTATTTTAGACTTAAAAATTATATATTTTTATTTATCCCGGAATATTTTGATTCCAATAAGCAACGTCTGGTAATATTTAAAATATTGCATTAGTCTTAGTTTCCTCTCAACAAAATAAATTTAAAGACAGTACTTTAAACAAAGATGATCCCTTAATCACGATTGTGTTAATTTTGATCTTTAGAAGACTAACATTAAATTATACTTTCGCTTCAAGATTCGTATTGTTACATACTTAAACAATGGTTCCTTAATGAATTATTCATTATCTGTGCTTAGTTATTTAATAATTTATTATGAATATTAAACTGGAAATGCAGATTTAATAAATACACATTGATTATTTTAATAAGTTTTTGAATATTTTTAGCGATATACAAATACACATCCGTATATTTCCAAGAAGCTCAAGTTCAAACCCTGCATTTGAATCATTATGCAGTTAAATTATCCATCTTCAGAGAATTATTTTAAATATCAGTTGTGTGTATAGACAAATTATCATATTACTCACCTCAGTCTAAGAAGACTTGAGCTTTGAGAATACATAAAGTCGGTCAAGAATAGAAAAAAATTTTTAAAAAAAATATGAAACTAGAAAAATCAATTAAAGTTGTCTCATTTTGCTTGATGAAAAAAAACTAATATTTTTAGTTCTTCAGACAGAAGATTAAGCGAATAGGCGTAATTTCCATAAAAACGGCTGCATTAGTGTAATCGCCGCAATTAGTAAAATCGCGAGTGATATCGCCGTCAACATCGCGACTGCAAAATTTTGAATCGTTCCTTATAATGAATGGAATTTTAATTAAGAAAAAAAATAAAATAGAAATATAGTTTAAAAATATAGTATAGATAAGAAATTTCTATAATGCGCTATCAATTTTTTGTGAGATGTATATTTACAATATATATAGTAAATATACACTATATATAGTAAATATACACATCTCACAAAAAAATATATATATATATGATATTTATGCAATGTTTTAAGAAATATCAAATCGATATATTAAACTAAAAGAAACATTTAGTTTTGAATTAAACGTAAGATATTATGTTTGTTAATCAAAATAATTATACCAAAGTTATGTTATTCAAATCTTTTAATATATGATTATTTGCTATCTGAATTAAAGTGATTTTGCAAAGTATAAACTTAATTAGCATTCAAATAGTCCATATATTCATACCCATTATCTTTGTACTAAAATTGTGACGATATTTTCATTGATTTCCTAGCATTTCCTAATCCGTCCGCAAACAACATGCATGGATAGCGGTGCAAGAGAGACGCAGACAATACCTTAAGGTTTACGAGTTTGGAATTCTCCTCCATCACCAAGTGTCTCGTCATTTTGAGCCACGGTCAAGTGATGAGATCCCACCTGAGCTGTCACCTTCCTCTCCATATCAACGCAGCACCGTGGAAGGACATTGGAATCAGAGCTCCAGCAAACCCAGTGAATTTTTAGCCTCCCTCCCCATCAAAGCTGCTCTAATGGGAAGCCATATGAATCTACAGAGCCACTGAAAACTACAGAAGATAATTTCATTTTTTAAGTGTATATAAACGCCACACATATAGAAACGTCGCATTACTGATAAAAACGTAACTTGAGAACATCGTGACCCTGCTTCCAGAAACTATGGTTGACGGAATATATTTTTACTCAAACAATTTATTTTTCAAGTTATTTCTATTTTAAAAATATTTAAATATTTTTTATTTTTTAATTTGCTTCTTTTTTGCTTTTTTTATAGTTTAATAGATTAATTAGATTTAGAATCTTAAACGAATTGACGTTATATTGAGGTATTATATTACAATAATGATAGGTAGATAAGATAAATTATAAGACAGGTTAAAAAATAAGTTATAAGACAAGTTAAGATAAGCTTAGATAAGTTATAATGTCACTTAATATATTTCTTAATATTTCTCACATCTGTTGAATATTAAAAAAAAATAAAAATATCAGATTTTATAATAGTTAAAAATAATGTAATCAAACACATAAATATATATATTTATCCTTTTTATGGAAAAAATGGAAGCTATAATCTTCATATTTGTAATTATTGGATATATAGTATTTTTTATAACTTGTGTTCTTCTCTCTCTCTCTCTCTCTCTCTCTCTCTCTCTCTCTCTCTCTCTCTCTCTCTCTCTCTCTCTCTCTCTCTCTCTCTCTCTCTCCCTATTTATTAATTGTTACAAAATCTCATACTAGTCTAGCCTTGTTCGGGGAAAACTCCATCTGGCTTACCTAGAGTAGGGGTTAAGAAATCAATTTTAAAGAAAAATCTGTAAGATATGTTCAAGAATCTAAGACTTTAAAATTGTTATTTTAGCATAATTACTTTTCTAGTCTACTATTAAAGCGATTTTTTACGCCTACAGTTTCAGTCCATAAATCTAATTACAATAAAAAAAATAAAAAAAACTTATTTTTGAAAAAAAATTTTTTTTTAATGAATTAAAAATATTTCTGAAATATGAAGTAAGACATTATATATCTATTATATATGTTATGAAAATTTATTTCATTAAGTGATACGCATTAAATGCATTTGATCAACATTCAAAATTGCTATTTAAAATATTATGTATTTTGAATAACAATTTTGAGAGACAATTTTGTATTATATAATGCAAGAATTTCCCAGACATTCAAACTATATATCATCCGGTTCACTAAATGAAAAAACATTTGACATTGTACACTTTTATTGTCTGCATGAATACAGCACTAAAAAAATAAGTTTTGTTCGTTAAAACCAAATATTTCACTATGAAATATGTGTATAAACAATTTCAAATTTTAAAAAACAAATGTTTACATTATTATTTACTTACAAATAATAATGATTATAAGCTATAAAAATGAATTTATTACAAGTATCTTAAATGAATAATAAAAAATATATTATAATTAGCAGGCTTCTAATTAAATAATATTTCTTGTTTTTAAACAATAAAAAATGTAAAAGTAATGAATTATAAACAGCATCGGCAACTCTCAAATTAAAAAAATAGTTTTTATAGTTTTTATCTTTTATATTAAATATTTTTTATATGCTTCAACTCCGCGTTAGTATTTTCAAACCGCGATTTAAAAGATGTTCTTATTCCGATAAAAATACTTCCAGTTTTTTATTTTTAGCAATGTTAATTATGTATTGCAATTCGAAAACAAATAGTGCTAAAAAAGAAGTTGTGAAATTTTCTTACATTTTCGGAATTACATTTCTGCTGAAATTTGGGGAGCATACCCCAAACAAAATATTTTATAAACCTAATTTAATTTTTTTTAAATTTATTGTAGCAGGAAAAAAATATTTGCTTAGTTTGTTTTTCGCTGTGCTTCATTTATTTATTTTTTGCTGTATTGAATTAATTTGATCGGAGCTAACTACTCAGACATGGATACCAATATTTCAAATTATTGTAAATATGGATATCCAAGGAAGGAATCGAGCTTATGAAATGTTGAACTATAGGCTAGAGTGAATACTAAATCCAGCACAGTGAGTTAGAAAAAGTTGTAGAGCCAAGTCATATTTTCTTGTCATGTTATGGAATTCTAAATACATTAAAATTTAAAACTATTGTTTATGAGAGTTTATTTGCCTATCATAAGTTGAAAAAACTTTTAGGAAACTTATTTATTTTGATCAGAATTATAAGAATTTATTATTAGATTGTTTACAATTTCTTGTTCTCTTTTTTATTTACTATTTTTTGTACTAAAATATTTTATTAATTCGTTTATGCATCTTCTGATTATGTTATCTTCTTTGATTATTCTTGATTTCACAAAACTTATGATAAAAATATCAGTTATTCGAAAACATGTAGTCATAACCCTTGATTTTCAACATTTTTTAAAATGTATTACTTACTCTTTATGAAAATGGTGGGGAAATTGCACAAAATAAGCTTTTTTTTTAAACATTGGCGTCCATGTATTATAATAATCGACACTTAAGGACATGATATAGTTTATAAATTTTTGATTTCCGGTTTATGTATTTCTTTTTGTTAATTTTCATTTAATGATAAAAATAGAGAATTTTTCGTCGAAAATTTAGGAAATGATTAATTGAAGATTATCATTACTTTGCCACATATGAACGGCATCCCGTGCCGAGAAATGATTCCAGAAGAATTCGTGTAAAAACTAGATAAAACTTCCGATCTACATTCCATGTATACTGATTGAAAAAATTTTATTACATTCTGCTTTAATTCTAATCAGCATTATTTTCAAGGAAAGTAGGTGTAAAGTTTGTGCCGAAAAATATATTATGTTCATTAAATTTTTTATTTAAAAAGAAAATAAATGCAATCATTAATACAAATTTTAACTTAAGAAGATTGTGGCAAAATATACATTTTATGAAAACGAAGTTTTTATTAACAAATCTACTCTACAGAATCTTTTTTTGGTATTTTTAATAAAATTTATAAGAATGTTAATATAATGAAATCACAAATTTAAAAATAATAACTTTTTCTACCATGACACATGTTTTAATCCAAAATTCCAAAGAATTATCCATTTATATTTAAATATCAGCTCTAACTTGACTGCTACTCTTTAACTCACATTTATTTTGTATGAAATTTATTATTTATTGATCCATAACATATTAAGATTTTTATAAAACATAAAGTGGTTATTTCTCTTTCGTCCCAGTTGAAATCATACCTCAGTCACTTTATTCCGTTTGTAAAAGTTCTCGAAATTATGAAAAACACCTGTTATTCTGAATAATAAGTTTACAAATTTTCAAATATTTAGTTTTATTGCTTCTAAATTTTCCTGAAATTGTTATCGTTTCTAATTTGTGTTTTTGACCGATTCATATTTTCTTGCGGCCTTCTCAAATTCTCTTTTTTTTATTTTATATTTGATGAACATTTTTTGCTTACAATATTTATTATTACGAGTATCCAAAATCATAACTCCAGAAGTGATTTCGAATTATTTGAAACAAATGCCCCCTAAATAACAGTCGAATTGATTTGGACATGACACACATATCAAGTAACGACTATACGGCTTCCACACGTTGGAATCAAAATTGAAAATATTGTCCAAGTCTATTTTGTTAATAAAACGATTTCTTATATGAAGACCAAAACATCAGTTTGAGAAACCGTTTGCCATTGATTCAAGCCATTAACACGTTGACAATAGAACAGAAAAAAAAAGCAGAAAAGGAAAAAGATAAGACAAAACATCCACATTGTGGTTAGTTTAAATCGGCAAGAACGATTTAAATTTTTTTATTTTTGCAAACTTTTGTTATAATGTTTTCAAACCTTTTACTTTTTGCGAAATATTTTAACATTTAAATATTCACATCTTTAAAGTGTACACTACAATTTACAGTAGTTTTTTTTCTTAGCTTTTCTTTCCGTACAACTATCAAAATCATCTGTTCGATGAGATGTGCGCCGGTGAAGTGGAGAGTACCAAAATTTTCGTTCGTGGATACTTTTTATGGAATATTTGAATACATTTATAGATCAATAAATATATTTAGAATAATTTAAGGAAATAAATGCTTAAAATTTTTCGTAATTGGATTTTAGACGCCAATAAAACAAGCTTATATAAAAAAATCATGGTTATTCTTCAATATATTTTCCTCCTTCAATTTGTCATCACTTTTAATTTGTTCTAAATAATGCAAAAATTATATTATTTTTTACTTACACTTTACACGTTTACTTACACGTTTTTAAATTTACACTTTACTTCAAATTATATATATCAAAAAAAATTAGAGAATCAAATAAAGAAGAATTTGTCATATATGGACATAAAATGGATAGAATACTTGCAACAGACTACAATACAAAAAAGCTTGAAAAATAATGTGAAAAATTTAATTCCTTAACACACCATAGGAAAACAACTGCTTCAGAGCTAAAATGCAATATATGTAAATGAACGCATTGTTTAGAAAAAATGCAGAAGTAAAGAACTGGAAATCATTTGCTTGCAGAAGGGCAAATTGAAAATTTTCTGATGAAGGCCCAGCTTACAAAGGGCTGCTGTGCCAATGCTGATGATGGATAAAATGCAATATGCTTAATATGGTTTATGGTACTCCATGGTTAAATTTAAGACTTATCTCAACCCGTTTTGATTAAATGCGATTTGGTTATCAAAAAGTTCTTCCCATTCCTGAAAGAAATAAAACTATCAAGTCCTATCTATTATTCGAGAATTAGAAATTACACAATAGAAAAAGAATAATTGCTATATGTCGTTACAGAGTATCTCAAACATGATCCATCAAATTTAATTTAAAATCTTCCACTCTTTATGCTTTCTTGTTTTAGCTGCAAGTTTATTCTTTTAAAGAAGCGTCTGTAGCATCATCATGGATTGATAAGAAGGTCCCTCAAATTGATGCGACATGTTGACTCAGTACTTCAGCTGAATACCCATACAACTTCTAGGATATATCTAGGATTGTCCTCTTATGCTGATTCGTGCCCATACCATAAACAAACTCTGCTGTATGACATTCGAGAACAAATTTAAAGTTTCTTCGAATGCACTTTTCATTTTATATCAAATACAACGTCTGATTTTATACATCAAATTAAGACAGGATTTGTCAGTAAAAAGCATTTGATAATTATGTATGCATTTCGAAGTTCAACAATCAACGTTTTGACAGAATGATGTATTTTGAAGTCAACAATAATTTGTTTTGATTGCACGCCTATTTGCCAGGGAAACATATTTCGGATCATTTACTGTTTATGGTACAGATATTGTCCTCTCAACGGCATCATTAAATTTGGTTGTAGAGTTATTATTAGGATATACCATATTTATAGTAATATCAAATGTATAAATATGTCCTTGTAAACGTCGAAAATTGCTTTTCCAACCGAATCGATCTCATAACCTTGAAATGACATAACTTCTCACCAAACCCCGACAGCATGATACACACTTCTTTACGCTTTTAGAGATTCATCAAGTCTTCATAATTAGAGAAGTCATAAATTTAGGTAAATCACAATGCCAGGACATGTTTCAACTATTTTTCTTTTTTTTTTTTTTTTTTTACGAAAGCAAGACAGCTGCATTTCACAATTGAGGTTGTGAAAAGTGTGTTTTCTGAGAGTTTTTCTAGTATCTTTTTTTCTGATTTTTAAATGGCGAATGTGATATTCTTATAAACTATATTGGTTTTCTGCTATGCTTTAAGTTATGATTTCAATTCGCCTTCAGTAAACAATGTCATCTTACTTTCATTAAAATAATGTATTGTTCAGATTTTTTTTTTTTTTTTTTTTTTTTTTTTTTTTTGAGAAGTAGGTTTACAATTAAGTCAGTTTTAAAAACGGACCATGGATAAAAGGAGATAAAATAACACACTTATAGCAATCAATCAGAAGAAAGTCATCTCTTTTCAGGTTACTTTTACTTAAGTAAATAAAATCATGGTACATAAAACTTTTTTTGGTCATAGGATTGTTTTATTTTAGCAAAATATATGTTCAATTATAAGCAGTTATTTTCAACTCAAAATATCCGCAATACCCGAAGGCATTGGTATTTTGAGTTGAGATAATATGCGATTGTTATGAAACAAGGTTAATTTAGCTGCGATGTATTTTGCTTCATTTCCTGTTGAGATGTGCAATAATTATGGAGTTAGTGTGCCAAAAATAATTAGTGTAATTACTTTTTTTTCTGATATTTTATATACTTCTATTTTGCTTCAAAATATTCCTCAATAAGGAAAAAAACGTTAATGATAAAATTTATGAGCGAGAAATATACCATTCGAAGTGGCACAGCTTTATTGATTAACATTTTTTATTAATAAAATAAGAAGTGCCAAAATGTTAATGTTTTGTTCAAGGAAAGTATAAAAAATGTCGTATTCAACAACAATTCTAGGCATCGGAAGATCAAGCTCTAGTAAAAAAAATTATTCTCCAGTATCCTTTAATAATGATTTAAGTATTGTTTTTTCTATAACTTAAGCAGGCATACATAACACATTTACCCTTTGTTTACTGTTGTATTCTCAAATTCTTAATTAAATAATTTGTTTTCAAGATTGTTAATTTTAGCATCCAGGAAATTGTACTTTTAGCTTAATTCTTTTTTATAGTTGTGCAATTTCTTACATAATATTTGAGCGAAAGCAATACATTGAAATACGTTTAAAAGGAAATAATTGCTGTTTTTTAATGCTTTGTTTAGCCTATTTTTCTTCACTATTTCTGCTATTATCTGAACTATAGTTATATTTCGGGAAATTTTATTAGCATATAAATCATTTTAAAAGTAGATTACTCATTTATCCGAATACAGGAACCCTAATAATTTTTCTGATACTATCCTTCATCCCTTTTAATGATAAAAATACATCATTTTTATAATATAAGAGATATATTAAAATACTTTATTTTTAATATAAAATAAGTTGAATACTGCAATTTTGAGATGAAGCTTAAGAAAATAATTTATGTTTTACAAAAATAAAATATCCAATGGTCACAGTTACTTGATCACAAGCATCTTCTTTTCAAAGGAAAGGAAAATTTAAAAAGTTAAAAATACATTCTTTGGCTTATAACCAACACAGGTGTTGATAATTCGCCAAATGATAATCTATTTCTTAAGATAAGCCTTTTCCAACTGCATGATTGAGAGGAATAATTTGTGACAGAATTGCAAGTAAATCCTTCACGTATAATTTATTCCTTTTCTTATGTCATTTTAATTAAAGTGTACTAACACAATGTTTACTAATTCTTCACATTTCTCAAGAGCATTCGTAAGCGATTCTTAACTCTAGATATTTTCGCTTCTGTAAATTATTCATACACTAAAATTAACTTGCGTGATAACTTGTGTAACAGAAGAGATTGTATTGTAATGTATAAAGAATCAAAGAGAATATACCATTCAAATATTGGCTTTATTTGAAAAACTCTTAATAAACATATTTACATAAATCCTTGAACACAACAAATGAAAGACATAAGCCCACTTTGGGAATTTGTTCATTGAATATATACACTGTTGATATTCAAGGATATACTGAAGTATCACTTGTCCCAATGATAATCTCAAATATTCATTAACTACTAAAATTTGAAAACTTCTTTGATCATATTTAATCACACAATGTAGGTTTAAGAGTTTCAGAAAAGATAATCTTTATATTTACAGAACTATATACTTAAATAAATTACAATTATATAGGCTAACATTTAGATACATCACAACAGGAACTTAAGGAGAAAAGATTGAAACTAATTAAATAATAAATTGAATACTTCAGATAAAGATCATATGCATACCTGCCAACTATTCCTTAAAAATAAAAACTTTTTAAAAAATAAATCTAATTGTCTTATTATAAAATAGATAAATTACATATTTATGTATAACTAATCAGTGCAACAGTGCTTTTTATATCAAGATTTTCTCATAATTTTATTTATGGATTTTTCTTAAAATTTGCACTATTTTATAACAAATTTTTATATTTTAAGCTTGAATTAAAATGGAATGACTTGGCAGCATCTTTTAATAAGATTTCTTTCCTTTAAAAATGTTTAAAATTCATTTACACTAACATTTACAAAGAAGATAGATGAAACATTAATATAATTAAATTCATTGTTTTTCATTAACAAAAAAAATTCTTTTTTCCATTGCTCCTTCACCTTAATGAAAATGAAATTTATAAATTAAAATATTTTTTCAATTCAAAATAAGAGAAAATAAACAGCTTGTTTTTATCTATGAAAAATTATAAACATTATTCTTCTACTAAATACCTAATTTTTTTCATCATTCAAAAACATTGTTTTTATGGATCTCTCTAATACCAATTTTTTTCTATTAGATTATAATATTCTTTTATTAATTAAAATTTTCTTTATTCTTTCCCTCAACTTTCATTACGAATCAAGCAACAAATTTATTAATTATACGATTTGATAGATGAAATAATACATTGGCAGTATCATATAAAAACTTGATACAAAATATCTATAAATTCTCTCTCATAGACTTCCAAAACTTTCTCTATAATTATATTTTAAAAGTGCGAATAACAAAATCAAAAAATAAAAACTTTGACATTAAATTTGTTTGTTTGCAAAGATCCGGAAAAGTTACTACTTTTACGAAAGAATAAAAAAATCAGGAAATGTTAGCAGGTATAATTTTTCATCTTACTTTACTATTTACCTTACAGCGTTATATCTCATTAATAAAAGTACAGTTATCCTTAAAAATTACAATAAATCCAAACACTATCACCCGTTTACCTTTAAAAAAATACAAAATGTGGTCAATTGATAAAATTTTATACATATGATACAAGCACTTAAAACATTTTCGATATAGAGATCTTGAAAAAAAACGGAAAAACTTTTATAGGAGTTAAAAAAGCCATAACTTTTTTTCCATAAATTTACAACAGATGCATATGAAATGTATAAAAAAAAACTACCATTCAGAAAATAAATATTATATGGAATTTCGGTAAACAATATCTTAAAATTTAGAACACTTGTGCTATTGATACGGTGGATAACTTCGTGTTACATTCATTATCAATACATCATAGTTTTGTTCTTACAGATTTTCACAGATACAGTTCTCAGAAATAAATACTTTCGGGAACAGTTACTTTGCTGACTTAGTTTGCACACTGTTTTGGTTCAACTTCTAACAAGGAACACTGTAGACAGAGTCTGGTCCTCATAAAGAGAGGGAAGGCCTCTTCTTCTGGTTGTTGTGGTCAGTCACCATGGCTCCACCTCGTCCAAACATGGCGCTGATGATCTTGGACACAGATACTACGGAGATCTTCCTCCTGGAGGAGGTGTTCGTGGGCGAGGAATTGTTGCCTGTACACTTGGATAAAGAGGCACATGCCTCGAGGAGGATGGATCGGAATGCGTCGGCAACATCTGCATATCCCTCTGCTGCGGACACTTCGGCGAAGGCAACGTTCCCGAATTCTTTCGCCAAGGATTCGCCTTCTTCTGTGGAGACTTCCCTGATATGCTCCAGATCTTTCTTGTTGGCTAACAGGAGGATAGGTTGGTTTTTAGGAAGTAAATTGCGAACACAATCTGCGGCTACCACGAAACTGCTCCTACAGGATATACTGTATACAACGACGAAGGCTGAGCACCAATCCTGCTTTTCAGGAGGAACATTTTCTGTCTAGAAAGAAAGAATTATAATGTTACTTACGGTGAAAGAATATCTTGTATCGTTATTTATTTTTAATGGATTATTTTTCCAACAAGATACAGAATTTTTAGTTTACTTAAATTTAAGATGTATTAATAGTATTACTTTTCACGCCTTTAAATGTGTATACTGCATTAAAATGTTCAAAACGGCATTCACTTCCGAAATATAAAAGGAAAATTCAAAAAATGAAGTGAAAAATGTTATATAGTTGTAACTTTTATAAAATATTTAAAATTAATCAAGAAATAATACACATGCATTAGATATATTTATGACCCATTAATTCACATATTGTAGAAAAAACTATGCCTCATAATGATCTACTATCTTAAAAAAAATTATGAATAGATAATAAATAGATATATTTATCATTCATTTTTGAAATATTTAAAACGTGATATAGATAATTATTTTCTGCATTTTTTTCATCAATAAATTGCTCGCAATAATAACTCTAAATTTTTAAATTCAATTTACATATTTTTAATTTATAATATTTCAAATATACTTCAAAAAATAAGAGAGTAACTATCACACAAAATTTATAAAAAAAAAAACTATTTTTTCATGTATAATACAAGGTTGAAAAAAGAATTTACAAAGAATTAGAAAACACAATTTTCATTATTTTAACATCAAAAGAACTCTCATTTTTTTCGTCTAATCAGTTCAGATTTTTTAATCAATTCATACTTCATTTCTTGTTTACGAAATTATATGCAAATGCACCACGAAAAGGGACATTTAATCCACTTCCAAGTGAAGTAACAACTTCAGCAACGACGCAAAACGTGCATTAACCGCAAGACCCCCAGGTTAGTCTCAACAGCTGGAATGCATCCAGATGGGAGCATGACAGTGGAGGGAAAAGAAATGACATTCTCCCATGAGATCGCAGCGATCGGACAAGTCTTGCAGCAGCATGAGACTTGGACACGAGCCAGATACATTTCGAAGCCTGACTTTTGTTCTTTGGTGAATGAATTTGGCAACAGTTCGGTCAGAAATACCTGAATAACAGTTATAAGGTTTTTTTTTTTTTTTTTTTTTTTTTTTTTTGCAATCTACGTACAGGATGGGAAAAGAAATGTAATTTCTGGATAATCCTCCGCTTGTGTAAGGGCAGATGAGACCTTTTCAACGAGGCATGATGGAAAGGGTAGGTAAAAACTAATTGCCCCCTCCTCTTTAAAGCAATTCCACGATGGGTAAGGACTCCAAAATGGGTCGATCTCGTTCCAGACGAGTTATGTCTTTTCTTCAGTGGTTGGGCCAACATATTTCACGCGTAATTTACTGCAATGTCTCTTCAGTACACCAACTAAAAATAAGATTGTCTCGTTATACAATCCCATTTTATGGTGCTAACATAAACTTTGTCTGAATCAACTAGTAATCATACGGTATTTTTTTCTCTGACAGAATGAATAGCTTCATTAAAATACAGATAAAAATATACAAAAATCATTATAAACTATATTTCTTCAGAATCTTAACTAATAATTTTGTTTAAAAACTGTACTTAGATTAACTCATTATTAAAACATATTGTTGAGAGAAATAATAATATGAAACATAGTCATAAGTTTAAAATAGCTGACTGTTTTTGAATATATATACCAGTTCCATGTCAATTTATTTATCTTATAATTTATAGGAAAAAAAAACACTAAAATTTGATCATTCACTTACTTGGTCTTTTGAGGTGTCTAGAATTTCAACATCTACTGGTGAACCCGTAACTAGAGTCTGAGAACAATATAACAAATCTAAAATAAACAAAATCTTTATGTTAGACATGAGACAAAATAATATGATACGTTCCTAAACAAAATGTTTGTTTTTAATTTAAAAAATAATAACATTTAAAAGTGTAATAATCATGTTTGAAAATATTAATATTAATAAAAGTATATATATATATATTGTTAAGGAAATTTAAATGATATTTTTAAATAAAATTTACCTTTTTGTGAGCTATATTCGCCTATAAATCGTTGTGTCAGGAACCGTACTGTCACAGCTGCAAAGAAAAAAAAGACTGTTTTAACAAACACATCATACATCTTCATATCATTGAAAATTTTTAAGTAAATTTAAATTCTTCAATAAACAATCTTTTTGAATTAAAGCCTAAAGTCTTTTTGAATTAAAGTCTTTTAGTTTTTATTTAAAAAAAAAAAAGCAGTGATTATGCATACTTTAGTCGGAAAAATAAAAACAAGGAGCACACAAAGAACTTTCTGAATCACATGCAATCTTGAGTAGCTCGTAAATAATCGGGGGCTTCCTTCGCACAATAAGCTCCCAAAATATACCCTTACTCACCGTTACACCAGAACACACGCTCAAAGATCACTTCATTATAATATGGAGCAAGTCGTTAAAAAATAGCCTCAGGTGCAAAATGGGGTTACAGCGTTAATACCTGGCGTGTTTATGTGTCAAATATGGAGCAAATGGGGATGTAATTGCTGGCAGACTGTCAAGAGATCCCCATGGACCAACAACCCTTAACAGCAAGAGCTTCTTTTCAATGCTGTTACCTGAAGGTGACGTTCCCTAAGCAAATCTCTACCGCCCTGACCCCTTTCTGTTACACTCAGCCCTGAGTTCAGAAATGATTGCAAAATTATCTATCGGACCTTGCCCTACTCAGCGGGCACTTGATGTCTTTTTTTTTCCATTTAGATAATGCAAAAGAGTTTGGAAACGCTTATCAAATACTGTACTTTACTTTTAACATTTTGTACACATTACTAGAGAGAGAGACTCCTTAGTATATCTTATTTATTTTCAAATAATTCCTTTCGTAACATGGCTGAATATTTTAACTTGTATTTCGAAGAAAAAACTTTCAATTTCAGCAAACAATAAACATTAAATTTAATTGTAGTTTAATTTACTCGATATTATCAAATGATGTTATATATATATATATATATATATATATATATATATATATATATATATATAAGATAAATCTTAATTTTTACTTCAAATGAACTTCCATATTATTTTGACAAAATGCAGATATGTTTGTCGTTAAATTTAGAATTAATTTTCATACGAAGTAAAACTACAAATGACTGTATCAAATTAAAATGTCTTATAATTAGAAAAAAGCAAATCAGGATAGTTGCAGTTTTACTGTAGCTTTTAAAAATATTTGACAATTATGATAGCATTATATTGCTCAAATAATAAAACGACTTTTTCTTCAACATTAGCCAATTCGTGGTAATTGCTTCCTTTTATGGAATGTTCCCCCCCCCCTCTTTTTTTTGTAAGAAACACTTGAAAAACAATTTAGCATATTGGTTACAAGTTTCTTTTTTCCACTTAAAATGACTGGAAATTTCTCCGGCCTCGTAAATACAATTTATTAAAGTTCCACGTCGCAGTCACTCAATGGACACTGACGTCCACGAAAGAAGAAATTTAATTTGTGGGCACACCATTGTTCCGTTCAATAGACGTCACTGCAGAGAAAGAAGCCCTTTGTGTGCCATTCGGCTCAGTCCAAAAATCGAATTGCGAAACAGAGTTTCTGTAATAACAATCTGCCAGAGAGAGGTAAAGCTATACTCGAGTGGTTTTCTCGCGCGGGGATGGAGGCGTAGGACGAGTGTAGGCAATTCCGTCACCATCACCGAATATAAAATTAGAAAAGCTCTTAACTTGCTGGAATGCATAGAAGTTAGGTATTCCCAAAATAACGTTATCTGCAGAGATCTTTTTACTTTTGGCAGAAACTCATAGAATGTATTGCCGATCAGTCGATGTGAGAAAATATTGACTTTTAAGGATCTAGGAGAGAATTTAAAAGAGCGCTCCAGGAAATGTCTTTTCTATCATCCTCCCACGCAAATTTTTCGACAACGCTTATTAGGAGGAAGATGGATTTCCACACAAAATGATTCCAGAAGAAAAAATATTTGAATTTATAATAAAAAGCGATATTATAATTATTCATAAGTATTGATAATTCATGTATTCATAATTTTTATTAATTTTCGATTTTATATAAAATTAATTTATGTTACAGGACAAATTTTATAATAAATATTATTTATTTTCGAATACCGAAATCTATCAACTAAATTATATGTAATTAAAAATTGATTAAACAATTCACTTACCTAAATAATAATGATTAAAACATTTTTAACTCAAATTAGTAAAATAAATGTATATATTCTACTTCAACTTCGATTACTTAAGCATTACAATAAAAATTTATAAATATTTGGAATAATTAAAAATACAAAACACAACTTGTAAGCCATTTTCCGGATTACATAAAGTAATTAATATAATCCAGATGAGAGAGAATTTATTTTTCTAGATTACTCAAATGTAATTTTTTTATTAATATTTTTTTTTATAATCGTTTGAGGAAACGATGATATTAACCTAAATTATTAGCAAAATATTTTCACTGCGCAATTTCAAAGAATATTTGCAAAGCAAAATAAAAATGTGTACTTAACGCATAAATAATAAATTTTTTGAATCTCATAATATTGATGAAATATACTACATAACGTGCTTCCGGTCATAAATAAAAGATTTGATAAACACAAAAGATAAAAGTGTGCCCGTTTACTTGCTAAATATACAATTCAAAAATTTTTATGACTTTTCTCTTATAATTAATTTATTTTCCGGATTGAAAATGAGAAAAAAAAATGAAAGTTATTACTTATCGGGGGGATTTTAATGAATCAATAAAATCTTTTATTTATTGTTTGGGTACTTAAATCTTCCTTCCTCTTTCACGCTCAGAAGCTTTTTTTGATGCTATAGATAATGTCTAATGTCTACCGATTGAGCATGTACTTCAATTATTCTTACAATTTTGTTTTTTTATATTAACAAAATTTCCCAAAAATACATGTAAAAATGAGTTTATACGTCAAGCTATTCAATTTCGCAAAAGAGTGTTAAGATACCATTAAGTATTAAAGATTAGTAAAAAAAAAATTTAAGACTTGTAGTAAATGGCTGTTGAAAATATTTGTACCAAGATTTAAAATTTGTTCCATGTCCGTAAATAATTAAATTAACGAAAAACAACTATATTTTTTATCAGAGTATATAAATTTATAACTAATGACTCAACAGTGCTTTCAATAATAATGATTTTATTCAAGAAAGAATTTCTTATACTTTTAAGTTCTAACTTCCTTTTCTATTACTAACAGTTAAGAAACATCAAAAAAATTAACTGAGTTCAAAAGAAATAAGTCTTTGATAGAAGATAACGTAAAGAAAAACGATTTGCTAGAAGAATGGACTCTTTCCTTGCAGAATGTCAATTGATACTCGCGGGAGAATTTAAACAACGATCTTTTTGCTCCGAAAAGATTTAATTAATGACACAACAAACACTCAAGAGTATAAGTGACGCAAAAAGGCGCCAAGTGGCAGACGTCGCCATAACACACGTCGACAATTCGTTCCCATTTCGATAACAATTGCAGCCAACAAAAAAAAAAAAAAAATTCCTGCGATGAATAATACCATGATTCAAATGCACGCCAAATGAATAGTGAGAAAATAGTATTAGTTGCGATGCGATTTTTATTTAATTTTTTTAATGTACTTTCTTCCCTTTTTTTGGTTGGGTGTGCTTAATCTTGGGATGATAATTGCTTATTTTTCTTTTCTTTGTGTGTCAGCGTGTATTTACTTATTAGTTATAATTAAAGTAAATACATTTAAAGATTTATTTTACGGTACCCAAAAATTCATTTGAATTTTTTTCTGAAATTTCTCACAAGAATTTATAATACTTTTGCTTTTAATTTTTATATTCTGGTAAGTAATTCAAACTAATTATGTTAATATTATCATATAGTTTGTCCTTTTTTATAACGTACATTATGTTTAAAAAAATAAGGAAAAGATATCTTTTGAATATTTTAATGAAAATTTAAGACATGAAATTTCGAAACAAATTAACTAACTTTTATGAACAACTTTCTTTGGCTAATATCAGATAAGTTAAATATAACACAATAATAGATTAATAAATAAAATTTTGATAAAAACTAAACTAATTTTAAGGATTCATATATTACTTAAGTTTTAACTTCTATCATGTTAGCATAAAAAGTCTGTAATTTGAGTCACGGTGCTATGAAAACGGAACTGTTGGATTTATCGCTATTCATCTGTTAAATAAGTGTGTGCTTGTAGGATTATGAGGTGCTATTTCCCATTATTCAAAAAGAGTTTATCATGAAAGAGTACGTATGCAGACAATGCAAACCTAAATGATTTATAAGATTCAGATTATCTCACCATAACTAAACTGATTATCTGAATTGTATTCTTCTGATTTTCCTTCATAATTTGTAATAACCGCTCTTTTTATTTTTTACATTAATCATAACATAAACACTCTGATTTTAACTGTCTGATAATAACGGATTTAAGTTCCTCTTACTGATTATACTTAAAAATCTATTACATTTATATCGAGTGAATTTTGTTGTTAAATTGGCGAAAATATGATAAGAATACGAATCTTTATATTTCTGTGTCAAATAATTCAGAAGCAAACATAAAATATTCTTTAAAGAGCCTTACGTGAAATTTAATTTCGTTGAAATTTAACTGGTTTCATTGATCTGTTTATGAGAGATTAGAAACAACAACGTGAAATTAAAGTTTATTTCATCAATGAATTTTGAAAACATATATATATATATATATAATTTTTCTAAGCCGAATGCAATAATACTCTACATTATTTCCTACTAAAAAAATGTCCTTGGGCTAAATATTTTTTATTTGATCAGGAAGTTCTTTTAAACATAAATTTTAGCTGCGAACCATAAAAACCAAGTAAATTGTTTAAAGCCAACAAACAACATCGGAGCAATCACTGTCGCTAACACGAAATCGCAAGCGATGTGCAGAGATATAGATAGCACCAATGACACGGTTTTTTCCCTCCTGCTTTTTATCTGAAGGTCGCTAAGTGTAAGAATGTTAACAAGAATAAGTCAAAACTGAAGAAGAAGAAGAAAAAAAAACTTAAAAAAGGCAGAGAAAGAAAGGAAAAGAAAGAAGAGAAATCCATGCTTTCCAAACAATCTTCGGGGAAGAAGGTGTTTCTTAACTGCTTGTTTTCTGAAGACCAAGATGGATGTTGCCTATAGGAAGAGCGAGGCTAAATACTTCCTGTTTTTTGTCCCCTCTCACCCCAAGGAGTTGCTTGTCTCTCGTAAAAAAATAATTTACCACTCGCACTGAGTCAAAAACAACAGCGGAGAAGATGGAAGTGATGGCGCATTCTTTGCGAATCCTCTTCGTTCGTCGACCCCTGGAAAGTCCTAACAAATGCTTTCCACACCTGAGACATATTAGCGAACAACGCGCTATAACACCCCGGAGTAAGACCTCACACGCAACAGCGCCTCAACACCCACTTTCCAACAAAACCTTTGTGAGGTCATTATTTTACATCTGCGATATATACCCACACACTTCGCAATGCATTGTGTAATAAATAAACATACATAGAGAGAATTATTATAAGATAATAGCAAATTCAAGTTATTTTCTTTTTTAAAAAAATGAATGATTTTTAATTCTTTATGTATCAAATCATAAATATTTTGCTTGTGAGCACTTGTACTCATATATATATATATATATATGAACCTTAAAATATAATATTTAATTGCATAGATTAGATAGCTGATTTCACCTTTTTCCTTGAATAGTTAACTTGTAATATATTTTCGCAATATTTAAGCTCGCTTCTAATATATATAACACAAATTACTTAGATTATGTACAAATTAAAAGAACTGTAATCAGTGTAAAACAAGTCAGAAATAACTGTTAAATTCAAAGTCATCTTAAAGTCCATTGCTTCTTTCTACGTCTATATATTTTATATGATTTTATCTCCTCAAAAATCAATGAAAATCGGTTTAAAATAAATTCAAAGCAAATAAGTGCATAGAAAATTGTTAATTATATTTACAATTGAATGACATATTAAACTCCTTATGTATAAAGTCGTAATTTGGCTATGTCACACAATTTAGCTCTTTGTGGCTTTAAATTAAACGGAAATAATTGAAACAATAATATGCGCTCAAAAATTACACATAGAACTGAGCTAAGCAAAATAAAATAAAAGCTACATAATAAAGCAAGAATGCGGAAGATTTATCACATATACAAAGGTAATATCCTGTAGAGGCTAATCAAGAAACATAAAAAGGCAAAGTAAAATACGATGGAATTTTAATGAAACATAAATCAAAATATTCTGAAAAATTTTTCTCAATATAGTATGTTAATGATACTATAAATAGAAAGTCTCTTGAAATTGTATCATAATTATAAATTCCCTAAACTTCATATTGTTGCCATTATTCTTGTTCTCGATGCAAGAAGTTTGCATTAAAAAATATCTTCACATTGCAGTCGAAAAATATCAAATAAAATGTGTACATCTCATCATCGTTTTTTATAATATATTAAGTTATCTACTGTATTTTTTAGAATAAATAGGTTAACATGCAATTATATATATTACACTTAGAATTCACTCAGCTTTAGTTTATAATGTAAAACATGTGCGATGAAAAAAAACTTAAGGAAATTCATAAGTGCAAATGAACTTGCTGGTTCCGCGTGGGCGTGATTACAGCTACAATTTACAATTCTTAGCGAACAAAAATAATTTTTATAACATTCTGATTGCTGGAACTGTTGAAAAGGATTCCTAGAATGACTCTTAGTTCATTTAATTTAATTACTAAGAAATCGCTTTTATTTCCTGGAAATGGTAATGCACTCCACTCTCCTCTCAAAATCGATGAATCCAAGCAAATTCCAGCGAAACTTTCTAATGAAATGAATGTTGCAAAAAAGAATTCTGGAATGAGACGCTCGCACACATTAATCACTGGGAGGATGGTGGAAAAAAAAATTAAGAATTTCAACTCACTTCAGTCACTGAAATAATCGTCTCGAGACGAAAGCTCCACTACTTCGGAGCAAATTGGCCCCATACCAGAGACGATATGATATTACCCTGGTACACCCAGAAAAAAAAAGAACACTTCTCTCAGCAAATTTCCTGCCATCTTATACCCTGGGACTCATCCACCAACCAACCAACGTAACTTCTGGAATGACGTGTTTCTTAATGCTTCGATTACAGTTTGCTTTCGCTTGGAGAAAGATCAGAAAGACTCTCACTTCTGGAGTGAAGAAATCTTTCGTTTCTAGATAGAGGTTTCCCTCATGTTCTACAACGAAATATTTATCCAAGTTAGCACAAAGAAATGGGCTCCATTTGCACCTCTTCCAATGATGTACTTATCATTCCTACAGCGATTATTTTAGACAACAATTTAGGGAAAATCCATGAAATAATTCATATACATAATCAGATAGTACTTAAATGTAACATCTAATTTTTATAAACCACATGTTGCCACTTCCTCATCATAATAAGTTAATAAATCTTGAAAAACATTAATTATTAATTAGAGGGAAGCAAATTTTCACTCTGGATCTTATCATCACTTAAAGATGTCGATTGTGAGTAGTGTAAAAGTTAAGCATCAATTTCCTTCAGAACATCAAAACCAATATTATGGTCCTTTATTTTATTATTAAATATTGCATGACAGATACCCTCAAAACTGATAGAATTCAGACATCCACCGCGAATTGTTTTGCTGAAGGGTTTTCCCTAAAATATAGGCTATAGCCACGTGTCACAAAGGAAATTATCAGGAACCCTTCCAAGCACTTAACTCTGGAAATATTCAGGCAAAACTAAACACGCAACATAAATCAATCATTATATAACAGTGACATAAAAACCAGACATTACTTCAAAGACTCGTTCCTAGGACAGCGCCATTTTATGGTGAGTATATCAGTTCCTAGTTGTATGAAATTTATCAATGCATTAATCGTAGGCATGGAGTTGTAGATGGGTGATTGTAAGTGGTACTGATTGCATTAGATTCAGTGAGTCTTCTGAAAGTACGCATTCAGTGGAGAGTCGTCACATTGTGGTTGAAGATTGCGAAACATCTCATAAAGATAGGACAATGATACAAAGAATAATTTAACTACCGTAGAACGCATTTGCAGAAAGAGTTACCAAATAACTCAGATACATATTTAGAGCTATTGAAGTGATCAATGTGCGTATATTTCTAGAGTTTCTTTCAAGCACTGTGGAGTTTCGACTAAAATGGAAATTTTAATATCTCAAACAATTCATCTAAATGCTTCTGGGCAAAACAGAAAATTGCATTGTATGTTTCTTCCATTTAGAAGTATCAAGATTTGATTTCGGGTGATTTACCCTCTGAAGGCGCGTGATACAACTTGGTTTAATTTCTTTAGAAATTACTAATTAACGATTTAAAAATGTCCCAAAATGAATTAAATTTACAATTTAATTTATGAAACATACAATAAATAAAAGGACTAACATTCCTTAATACCTGAAAATGATAAAATTGAAATATATATTATCAGCTGTTGAATTGAGAAGATTATATCATTTGGTGTTTTTGGTACTTTACATAGTTTATAGACTTTGATTTGCTTAAGTGCGAGATCAAAATCAATAAAATTCAACAGTTAAAACATATGAATTTATTAAACCGTGTATAAATTAATTGATTAATTTCCACTTACTCTTTATATAAATAACATGATTAACATCCGAATAAACCCATTTAAGTTAAAGGTAAAATTTTCGAATTTCGTTTCAAATTAAATTCTACGGAAATGTCGAAAATTGTACACAGAATATTTCTTTAAAAAACAATAATATTCGTGTACAATGGCTCGCTTAAATACATTGTGTTCCGGCACAAGAATTCATTCCGCTATCTACGGTGTCTCTTTTATTTAGAATGTGGAAAAAGAAAAATAATCTTAATAAAAATACTAAGTGCATTCTCTTATTTTCATAATGCAAAACTAAATAAACATCAATGAAGTTGAGTTATTGGATTACTTGTACAAAAGATACAAAAGAACAATTTCGGTCCAAATAACTATTGGGATTGAGAAATTTAAATACGGTTAAAAGAAATAATATCCATTTAAAAGTATTTCACATTGAAAATGTGAAAAAAGCAGTTTATTACTGCGTATCTCAGTAAAGTATGAATGGTAAAATCAACAAACGGTGGGAAATAAATACACAATGTGCAATTTTTGTTTTGTTTAATTTAAAAATATAAAAATGGGGCTCGAGTAGGCGCCAACCAGTTCCTATGACGTCATTTAAAATGAGAAAGGGTATTAAAAAAACATAATTTCCAAGGTCGAATGGCTTCCGCTACCGGGCAGGAAGGAACAAGATTACGCTCATTTCGAAGAAGTGTTCTAACAGATGCCATAAAAGAGACGTTCGAATAATGAAAGAGTAACGACTTGACAAAAATAAATTCAACGTAAGTCGTTTTGCTGTATAGCCACTTTTTGGATAGTAAATTCTGGTTGCTAAATGAAGAAGAGGGTCTTTTAAATTTAGAATTTTATAGCATAAATTTTGGAAACTGTGCTAAAATTAGCAGTCATTCCTAAACAAATAGCGACGAACGAAAACTGAAAACGACAGCAAATGTTGAAGTAAGTCCCCAAATGTTCCAAAATAAAAATTTTGTACACAATCCTGAAAATAAATTCTTATTTATTTAAAACAAATTTTCGAGTTGACTAATTAATATATCTCATAGTTAAGAATTCTATCGAAAAAATTTCTATAAAATATATCCTCAATATCAAGGATTACTAGTAATGACTTTTTTCATCCTAAATGGGAAATTAATTTCAAACAATTTTTTCATCTGATATTACCAAAATTTCTTTACCACATGCGTTTAAATATATTCTTCACATAAAGAGAGAAAATTAACTATAGAAATAGAAAAAATATGTTATTCATACTATAAATAAATTCCTTTTTAGTGATAAAGAAAAAAAACACTAATATAAATGTATTATTTTTTTTTATTTTATCAATATTGATAAAATGCTATTTAAGAGTAAATTCTTTTTTTCTTCAATCAATCGAATTATTTAATAATTCTGAGGTTATCAAGAAATCATATAGATGGGGATACCAAACTTATAATGTAAATATTATTTATTACAAATTTTATAGATATGTATACCACACACATATAAATAATTTATACGTTTGTTTGTGCGAAATAAAATTAATGCTATTCATACAATCATATAAATAATATAGTATACAACTTAATACAGCAAATTATGAGGAAAGTTTCAGTTGTAGATTGTAATAAATATAAATAATAATTAGTTTTATTATTTTATCTAGTATCTATTATGTAAAAACATCTATTTTATTAAAACCATCTTTTCCTTCACTTCTATCTAAAAGATAGCAAGCATAATTAAATTTTCCAATTAAATAAAATAAAAAATATCATAATTTTGATATATTTATTATAATTTTAATTCAAATAATAATTTATGTTAGTTAAAATTAAAAAAATTTAAGTTTAAAATAAAATTTAAGTTAAAAATAAAATTTAAATTATATTGCTTATTTTACTGAGCAGGTGTTTGGAATGAAGCTTAAAGTTTCACAAAACGCTTTGTTATTCATCAGTTTCGCTATTCCGAACATAATTTCTCAATAAAAACTAGAAGTAATATTTTATTATAAATATTTTAGTTAGAATTATTTGTGCTTTATAGACCCATATTAAGAATAATGTATTAAATGTTTCAAATACTGTAATAAAGTTGAGGTTTATAAAACATTTAAATAATATATATATTTATAATGACCTTACAAACAAATATTAATGTTACTCTTTACGCTATTCTTCCATTATTCTATTATCTTCCGAATAATTATTTCATTTAATTTTCTAATATTTTAGTGATTTTCAATCTTTTCAATTACCCTGAGGAAGTGTGATGACATATTATTCGATCGTTAATAATCCCACCCACTCATTAGGTAAATTATTATGTGGGCGGTGTAAAAGGAAAACATTTCACACGTGCAAATCCTAGGCATACACCAAAAACGGATTAAACATATAATTCATTAATTTAATGAATACAAAATAAGACATTTAATTGAAATAAGACATAATACAATGCAAAAGATGTAGAAATTCGGTGAATATTTAATTAAATGTTGTATTAAACATGATATGTAATTATGATTTATGAATTAATTATTAAAATCTGTCAGCCATGATCATCAAATAGAAATGCTGTAATCTCACATGGAATAGAGAGAAGAAAAATTTTATTAACAGATTTGTCTCTAATGAATATAATTTATAATAAATATATTATAAATAATAAATATAATATTGAATATAAAACAGTAAATTTTAATTAATTCGAAATTCTGAGTCGTTTAAAGAATTTAATGAAAATCAATATTTATTTAACTTCAATTCAGACTTCATTAATACTTTAAATGCAATCACTTTCTTCTCACAAATCATCATTCGTAAAATCTTTTCTCTCATGTTACAAATTATTTCATGAAAATATTTTCGAGTCAGATTATTAAATTGAATAATGCAAAATTGATAGATAATGCATCTATGAAATCAAAGAAAAACCAGGAAATTAAAGGAATTCTGTTAAATGATATTTTAATATAAAACATTTCAAAAAACACTGCAATGTATTACACGTGGCACGTTGTAAGTGAATCACAAGTTCTTATGGTTTAAATAATTATATAACTAACGTTAAATAATTATTTAAACCATAAATAGTTATATACTAACGTTTACGAATATGTAACTAAATCAGTGACTATTATTTGTAAAATAATTAATTTCACAATCTCAGTTGATAAAATGGAACATAATAAAATGCAGTTGTTCCTAAACTCATTAATTACTAATCTCTCTCTAATTAATATTTATAAATTATAAAACAATTATCTAATAACAAAGCTTCACTAATGGAAAAAATAATTAAGAAAGCATATTTAATAAAAAATAAAATATAAACAATTTATAAAATAAAGAAATTATGCTCTATTTAGCATTTATAAATAAATAATTTTTAAATGCTGCAAGAAATGAATACAAGTTAATAACTCTAGTGCCTAATTATTTTTATTATAAATTCATATTATATATAACTTTAAGAGTTTTCTATTTAAAATCTATTTTTTCCATTTGAATATACTTTTCTAATGCACTTTATGCGGAAATAAATTATTACAAAGCAATTTGTTACACCTATTATCAATAAAATAACTTTCTAACAATCTTCTCTGCATTTATAGAATACTCATAATTTACCTGACATAAAAAATATAATTATACGAAATTGTTACAACATTATTAAACAATAAAATAAAAAGTAATTCAGTTACAGAATGCAATAAAATAAAAATGAAAATTACCAGATTTTCCAACCTCATGTGCTCCAACGACCAATATTCTCACACACGGCGGAGGTGCTTTTTGCATCATTTTGAACAAAATTTTGGAAAAAAATCAATATATCAGCACACTAGAACAGCAGCGTAAACAGTTTCAGATTATATTTTCCAATGAAATAATAAGCGTTAACAGAAAAGTTTCAAATTCTGTTGCCAAACTTTGATGAAGTAATATCCTTCAATGAGCTGCAAATCATTTAAACAGCAGTGAAAATTTCAACGTCTGACTCGGTCGGTGATCAACAGCTGACTGAAGATACTGAGTGAGAGGATGGAGATCAGAATATTAGGGTGGAGGCAGGGAGGGACAAAAGGCGTCTTCGTGGCGCGTGTCTCTGGTGTCGGGCCAGACGTCGCCCTCAGCATCTCTTCCCACGTCAGTTAGGGCTGTTGCTCAAAACAGTGGGGCCTTTGTAGAGCTCGACCCCGAATCGATTCTCGCCTCTGTTAACGGGTCGAATTCGAGGTAAAGTGAAGTCTTATGATCCGTGTGAGAATCGTTTGTTTAATAATCGTGGCGACTCCCGAACTTACATTTGAGACGTCGTTGATTGATTCCAGTCAAACGATATATTTTGGTCTGCTGTTATTTTTTTAAATAGAGTGCGATATGAAATTAAGGATTGGAGCATGGAATAAATTGGAGGCCCCATAGGAATCGTTTGCGACCTTCAAGGTTAACATCGGTCAACAAGGCACTTGAGATAGAATATTTGTTTAAAGTTTTTATTGCATTAGATTTGAGGAAAAGAAAAGAAAATAAGACTTCTTGAAACAAATATATTATTGTTTTATATGTTTATCTTTCTATATTAAGGTATCAGTCGATGAAAGAACTGCTATCAATTTATTTTTAACACCAATATTCGAGAAATAAACGTTACTGTTTTTGTTTTTAATTTCCTTTTTTAAATTAAAATACCAATTGATGAAAGAGCCTCTATAAAATTAATTCAAACACCAATATTTAATATTATTTTTAACACCAGTGGTAAAAAAATGTAATAAAATTAGCCCGGGAAACGCGATGACCACTAAAGTGTCACTCCACCTTAGAAAAAAGAAATAGTTTTAATTAAATAAATACAAGACTCATAACAAAATTTAAGAGCATATAGTGCGAAAAATGTTTTAATTTTGTGCGAATAATTTATAATATTTCTTCATAAAAATTAATGTAATTATATTTTTATATTATAATTAATGATTATAAAGAATTATGACAGTTTCTATTATTTTTCGCAAAAATTAATACATGTATATGATATATAGTGTTATAGATTCATATAAAACAATTAAATATAATATATATATCGAGACCTTTTATATGTCAATAAAAAACAGACTGCTTTTAAAATACATATTTTATATTTTAAACTTATTTAAGTAGATTTCTACATGGTTAATAAAATTGAATTGAAAATTTTATGAATCATGTATAAATCTATTTACTTAAATAAATAATTATCAATATTTAATAATAATTTTAATATTAAAATAATTAATTTACCATTACTAATTATAATTATACATATTATTAATTTATAATAATAGTTATAATTTAATAATTATATAATGCAATAATGAACACAAGTTATTTATGTGGCAGAAACTCCTGTAGCATGCCATACAAACATAAAAGTAGAATCTTACAGAATTTTGTAAAAAATTAAAGGAAAAAATTACTGAGTGAAGTTTTTCATAAAAAAGAATAAATTTAAATTCTGATTTCTACTTTCTTCTGCACTTATTGAACGATTTATATCAATTTTAAAACACAAACTGTTTGCTGTCACGAAATTTTTTTTAAAAAAAAAAAATCCATATTGTTTTCTATCCCATGGAATTTTTAAAAAAAAAAAAAAAAAAAAAAAAAAAACGGGCTAATTCAAAAATCTCTAAAATGTGATGATTTTGGTAATAAAAAAAAATAAATTCTTTTTTTAAGTAAATAAGTTAGCTCACAGTAAGATTTTTAAGGAGTTAAATTTGAAATCTTATGATGTGTGTTATACGATGATTAGATTGCTTCTAGAAAAAAATCCAAAAAGGTGGATACAAACAATGGAGGTACGGTTTCAGGCCAAATATGATTGGATATGAGACGTTTGCAGAAATATTTAAATTTCATCCAGATGTTTCCAGCCATAGGATGACAGTACAATTAGCTGGACATGCTGTACAGTAAAACTTTTATTGGAAAGCAATGTGAGAGCTTCCGATGCAGAATGGGAACGTCAGGTCTTAAATCGTGAAAGGAATAGATGCAAGTCTTTCAAACTGCACTGGTAGTGGAGTTTTAAGTGAGGAATTAAAAGTTCAATACGAGATTCTTACACCGGTGGTTATTGAGGGCCGCGTTGGCCTAGTTAGTTAGGACATCGTTCTCATTGTCGGTTGGTATCGAGTTCGAATCTCTGTCTAACCAAAGATCCGTCGTGTTCCCTAAAAGCAGTTAGGGCACGTTAAAGCTGGGTGTGGTCGCAATGTCCTCCAAGTGAAATGATACATCTGGGTTTGGAAAGCCAAGTATTGGGAGTTTTCTGCTTGGCCCTTGATTCTAAATAACGATGACTCCACCAGGCTGCTTCTATCTAATTTGTAGAGCCAACTCAAGGCTATGTACAGGAAAGCATGCTGGTGCAACAATATCTGGTGGTTATTGATAGCAATAAAATGGCTATGGGAGTCTCATATATTCGAAAGTGAAATTAATAATGTTCATGAAAATCTCAAAAAGCAAGTTCACTTAACATTATATAGCCCAAAAGTCTGGAGGCTATGAAGTACATTACCCATAAAATATCTTCAATTCTCAACTTATACTTGATGTGGAAGTATCACTAGGAATAGCTATTCATCGAAATAGTTACTTTTTTTTACAGAATACTTATTCATCTATATTGGCAACGGAATATTTTGGGGATAGACAAAAATTATTTTCAAGTAAATGGAAGTGAACTAAAAATATTCAGATGCATCACATTTAAGATGAGATAAATGGGCTAATTTGCCATGAAATTGCTTTGCCTTATCGAGAAGCAACTGTTCTGAATGGTTTCACATTGAAATGTATCATATTCATTCAAAAAAATAACTGTTTATGTTTCTAGCAGGATGATTTGTGATGAACAGCCCGAAATATTACATCCTATGGATGTTTGTTGTGCTGTGATGTATCGATAGCAATATCTTTTAAGATAAAGCAGATATTGCGGACATGCGTCTCTAATCTAAACAAAAAGCTTGTTCTAGCAGTGTTCATTTTGAACGTTTCTTTCTTCTTCTTTATTGACTCGACAGCCCCTTGTGGGTCAAAGGTCTTTAGGGTCTTCTCCTTTTCTGATCTTGCTTTAGAAATGAACCTCCAGTTTTCGATCTTTATAATTTCAAAATCCTCGTCGACGTAATCGATCCATCTAAGTTTGGGTCTCCCTTTTCCCCCAGTGCCTGTTGGTTAAGAATGAAAAACTATTGATGTTAAAGAGTCAGGATTCATTCTGCACAGGTGCCCGGCAAAATTCATTTGGTTTACTTTCATGTAATTGATGATATCTTCCTCTCAATACATCTTATACAGTTCACTGTTGAATCTGTGTCTTCAAATACCATTGATGTTCACTTCGCCCATAATTTTTCTCAAAACCTTTCTTTCAAAGAGAGTCAGTCGATTTTCCTGCGATTTTTTTCATGGCCCAGGTTTCTAAGCCATAAGTAAGCCTTGGCTTTATAATGGTTTTATAAAGCACTTTCTATGTTTTGTTTTGAACGTTTAGTAGTCCAAAATGATTACTTTTAAGAGATCTGACTAGGAGTAATTGTTGGTTATAGAACATGCGAAGAAACCTGATTTATCCTTAAGTTGTGTTTCGAAGTTAGCTGATTAAGTAAAGATTTTTCATTTCATGCATTATGTCAGAACTGTTGCATTTTGTTATTGAACACGCTGCACCATATGCAATTTTGGAAATGCACGATAGAAGCAATATTAAGCAAATTTCAGTGCATCATACTCTCTTAATACTTTTCAACTCTAATATTTACGTACAATTCGTATGTGCTTTTTTGTTACTATTTTTTATTCAGCATAGACACTTTCTAACAAAAATGAAAAGAATATCGCTGTATAGAAAACAGTTTATCAGAAGAAAACAAATTTTTGTTTTACAAACCCAAAAAAACATTAACACCAAATTTTTCAATCGCCATAACTGTGTAACTTTTTCTCCTTTGAAATTAACCTTTTTAAATCCAAAAATAAAAAATAGGATCTTTCTAGCGAAAAAAAATCTGGTAAAGGGCCAAAGATCAACAATCGTGACAAAAGTTTTATCTTAAGAAAATACGTAGCAAATCCCTTGAAAAATAAAGAAAGAATTAAAAAATCACAGATTGCAAATTATGTGCCAATTGTTGAGTATTCATTGAAAATATGATAATTTAAAATTTCCCCACGATAATTAAGAAACTGCATTAAAATTAGTCATAAATTAGCCACATTAAATTCAAATTTTGAAATTATATACATAATATGGCAAGATGAATAGCTATTTGTTTTGTTCAGAAATGGAAACAGAATTTACAAATACCAAAGATTCTCCTAAGTTATTGACAAAAGTTACGTACAAATGCTGATGTTTATTCAAAGTATCTGGAAAGAAAGATTTGTAATGGTTTGTACAGGATTGCGAATTCATTGAAACTACACGTTTCCTTAAATGATCGCGTGGACCAAAGTATTAATTAACTGGAGCTCTAGCAATTTGCATCAGATTTTTGTGAATAAATTAGATGCTTCAGTGTGATAACCCCCCAACATTCCATCTCAACTACTTTGATTTACTCAAAAATAAATCCTTTTATCGAAATTGAATTTAGCCTTGGCTTCAATTCATTTAAGAGTTTTAAAGTTTATATTAATCGCGCTGCTCATTGCTCTTTAAATGGTAAACAACTTAATTTGAATGCCGATTTGAGTTTTAATCTATCAATTTCTTTCTTTTTTTTTAATTTACAGAAACTATCAGTAAGATTTTGCATTGTTTGTTTGTGATTTGTTATTTTGTGTTACGTATTGTTCTTTAGTTTTAAACATTGCTGGGCTTAGAAATGTAATTTCTAATGTTCTTCAAACTATCAAGTTTTGTAAATGTGGCTATTATTTATAATCAAAGATAAAAGGATAAAGATTATTTTATCTTTAAATCACAATAAAAATTATGGAATAAAAATACCATTTAAAAAAATAGAAAATGTAGAGGAAAAAAAGTATCAATCAAAAAATGGGATAACGCTCTGACTGATTTGGTTATTCTTTTACAATCGCATTTTACAAGAATGATTCTTCGAGACCGACGATTTAAAACGATTTCTGAACCACTAGAATCATCCATTTCTGAAGGCCAAGTTCTGATTACTTGTGTATTATCATAGTATGTCTTAGATCGAGGTGGAATTATGCAGACTTTATTATAAAATAAAAATTATTATAAATCAATATAAGTGTTACAAGTTTTTATTGTATTCTATGCAGTAAAAAACACTTTTGACTCAGAACTAAATAAAGGCATTACTAATGGTATAATATAGAGCATGATGCATTATGCACCTAAAATTTTCTAAGAAAATGCTTTAATGTTCTATACGTTTTTTTCTAGTGTCACTCATTTCTTCACCTTTAGAAGGAGACATTTTTAAAAATGTTACTAATATTTGAGCTTGCTTACCCAGCCATATCCTGTTTGTGTTGACGTGGTCCGGTAAAAGACGATGAATTTCAAAAACAGTGCGTTAAGCGGGCGCCAAAAAAGCTACACACTTATCGGAGGAAGTTATAACAGCAAGAAATGATGCGTAATTCAAATTTTGCTGTTGCATCCTGATCTTAGCATACCAAGTTGAAAGAGAACGCTGACGTCACAAGGTGGATACAAAATGGGTTACCTATGACTACATATTTTATACATGCTCTTTTTTAACATAATACAAAATTACACGTCATTATCAAAAAGAAAAATTAAACTTGAGAAATTTTAGTAGTTAACAAAGTATATAAATTGTTCCCTTTATATGGATGAATATACATAAGAACAATTTTATTTATATTCATTTAATTATATTTCTTTGAAATGTTAAGTATATGTGTATGATTTCCTAAATGAAATACATTCAATCAATAAAAGTATTTTTAAGAAATGAATTACTAATAAGATTTTTTTCCCTTTAACTTCCAGTGAAGAAATTTCAAAAATTAATTTATTGTGCTTTTTGTTAAACAATTTTTAGTGACCTAGTAAATAAGGAACATTTTTACTATGTTGTGACATATCTAAAAAAACTAATTAATAGTTGATTTTTACAAAAGGAATACTTAAACTTATATTATAAACAAATTTCAAATAAAATCAGGTCACAAATTACCATAACTGTGTCCAAACTTGCTTGAATACCAGGCATAAATGTTCCAAATAATAATCCTCTATTTTTCAAAAGAGGAGAAACTACAGTCACATATTCTGCCAAGTTTTCAGTAAATCTATACAGAGTTCTGAGTACTCTTTTCCAGTATTGTCAAATATGAAATCAAATCTACAACATTTAAAATTATATATTTAAGTAATTTTAAAATATACAATTCATTATTATAAAAGAAAAGAGAAGTTAATACTTGTGTTGATTTGAAAAATCTAACAAATATAGAAATGCTAGACAAAGTCTATCACATAATAAGCAATAGAAAGTTATGAAGAAATAACAATGCAATTTCTACTCTAGCATTAAAAATCAACAATTGTCATAGATAAAAATTCTTTTGTAAAAAAGTAAATGCTTTCTCTTTAAGATGTGAAAGCAGTAGAGGACACTCTAAGGGGAAAAAAGGGATGTGATTTTCTTTCAATAGCTCTTCATCAGTATAGAGGACCACTTTTAAAGAAGCAGTCTGGATTAAGAGTCCTCCAATCACAATCAAGAGGTAAAAAGATTTGAGAAAGTACTACGATATTTTTCTTAAAAATAAAATTAATTTTACGCGCGTTGTGAATATAATATTAAATACTTTTTAACTTTAAATTTCTTTTAATTTTTTCAAGTTATTTATTTTTATTCTTATTATTTCATATACTGATCAATACAAGTAGAAACCAATAATCAATAAAAATAAATAATTTAAAAAACCTAAACAAGTGCTATTCCTTTTTTTTTTTAAACTGGATAAATTTGGGTGCAATCAATAAATGATTCCTTGAAAGTTATCTGATTACCGTGATGTTATTCTTTGAGTTCATTTCTAATTTTTCCATATTTTAAACAAAGGAAAAAGATTGTTTAAGAAACTTATCATAAGCATTCTCATCATCATAATACATATAAAGGGGGAAGAAATATTTCTATCAATAAAATAACTCTCAAATATGAGCAGAAATTTACGTAATTGTTGAAATCACTAATAGCTATTTATGTAAAACCATAAGTAGAGATTATCAGAAAAAGAAGAATAGAAGAAATACATGATTATGTTAGCAGGGAAATTGAGCGTTATTCATCTGTAGCATTACAATATATTTTTATAGAAAAATATTTGTATATTACAGGTTTTCTTGTGCTAATTATTACCACAAGCAATAGAACTAAACTGTCTAATGGAATTGTAAGCACCAGTAATAAATCCGCCTCTGGAGATCATATTGATCAGGAAGCTATCGACAAAAGAAAGAAAATGTTTCCAAGAAAATATGATGTGTATTTCATAAAACGAATCGTAACGAAACAAATGTTATGTTAATAAAATCAGACATTCCTTTTGAAAGATGAAAATAGCAAGAAATGGACGAGATTCTTTTAGCTTTCTAAAAAATAATTTAACTGGGTTAATTCAGAAAAAAAAAAATTTCCAAATAAGCAATTTGAAGTTCTAAAATATTTCGAGAAATTATATTCCATTAACTATTTGTACAAAGTGATCCACCTATTAAAAGTAGCGGAGAAAAGCCTGTGGCCTGATAGGGAGTTCCTGGGTTCAAATCTGATTCGGGCATGGGTGTACTTTCTTTCTTTCTCGCCTGCCTTTCCTTGTGTGAATGGTTGTCTACTATAAACGGATACTTATGGCATGTGTGTTCTGAGAAAGTCGGACTGTACATCAAATTAAGTGGGGAAAATGGAGCAGCGCACCGCATAGTTAGCACAAGACAACAACAACAGAAGGCTGTGGAGTAATAAAATAAATTTTTTGTAGACACAAAAGTAAAAATGTTTGAAACCCGCATTTAAAAGTCTTTTTCAAAGAAATTTTCAGTACTCAAACTGTATCTAATACATGTTTTTACATAATTAATCATTTTAAATTATTCATTTCATGAAATAAACATTTGAATTTAGAAATGCATTAAAAAAAGATTTATGTGCCTTTGTTTCTATTCCATCCTATTTAATCAAGCATTATAATAAGCTCGGCCAATCAGGGTTTCTTATATTTTTTATGCATGTCTCTCAAAAGCGTTTTTACAATATATATATATATATATATATATATATATATATATATATATATATATATATATATATATATATATATATATATATATATATATATATATATATATATATATATATATATATATATATATATATATATATATATATATATATATATATATATATATATATATATATATATATATATATATATATATATATATATATATATATATATATATATATATATATATATATATATATATATATATATATATATATATATATATATATATATATATATATATATATATATATATATATATATATATATATATATATATATATATATATATATATATATGTTAAAACTATAAAACTAGCGGATAATAAATGTAAAGACTACATTTCAAACGCTTTAATTAAAATTACCAGATGAATTTTATAAAACTATCAAAAATGTATACATACTTATAAAATTTTGATACATTTTTGAACCCAAATTGTTTAACACAGTTTTTAATTAAAGATAGTATGAATAAAAATTAATAAAAAATTACTAAGTTATGAGTTTTTTGCCTCCCAAATACTTAAATATTGGTGTTAAAATACTTGTGTTTAGTGGATGGCTTCTAACTTTTCATTTCTAGCGTGTTCTCGCGTTCCATCATCCTGTCACTGAATCTTATGCTTTGTGAATGCTCAAAGTGCAAAAGTAATATTCGTACGTTACTGTTCAGTGGTACTGTTAATCTTTAATTTATATAAAATAGAAGAGTTTAGCCAATCAAAGGCCATATTGTAAATACAATACAAAATGATGCGGAATTTTTGCTTTGAAAAGTATCAAGTCACAATCAATGTTTATTTAGAATTCTTTGTAGGAATCAATATACAAAGGATTACTTATAAAACATACATTTTAAATTCTTAATAGTTTTCATATTATTTTATAGTGCTAATTAATGATATGAGATATAGACAAACTCTCTTTATGTGTGTATCAAGTTTATTATTATCCTCTTTTTCCTAATATTACTTATGTGTAATTTTTGGTGCTCAATTTTAATTCTAAACTGTAGTAAATTTTCAAAAATTAGAAACATTTAAATATGTTAATAAAATGTCGATCAAGATATAGATTTTATCGTAAATTTCTTATTTCTAATATTACTATAGAACATAATATAGAATTCTGAAAAGCTTTTATAAGTATGCCGTGTTATATATCTATGTACTGAGGTGTATTATATGAATGTACTGAAAACATTTTGGGGTCATTTTCTGCAAATGGATGTAAATCTTTTCAAATGTCTTGAAGAAGCGGCTGCATTCAGAAGTAGTTATTTACCAGTAATACTTCGGTATATAGGAGCAAATTATTGCCTCCTCGTTAAAAGGACCGCCATAAACTGAGAGATGATGCTCCAGTAGCCTTAATGCGAACATTTCCTCTAAAAATAGTGCGTCGACAACAAGGATGCGCTTTCGAATATAAGTGAAAAGGAAAATTTAAAAAAGAGTCTGCGCAATTATGTTGTTTTAACTTTTCGGCTCAAAACAAGAAGACCTATTTGTGAGGGCACTGTTTGGGCAACAATCCCAAACACTATCGGAAGGTATTTCTGGGAATCAAAGCTTAGAAAATACCCAATGTAAGCAGGCGCTGTGTACACAGATAGTTTATTTTTTATATCAAATAAATGCACAGATAATTAATATTTAATATTAACCGTAAAAATGATATTAATGGAATATGAAAATTGAAATATGTGCTATTGAGAGAGATTTTAAGAGTGCATCAGTTTTTGGCTTACAAAAAAATCTTACAAGTCGGTCAAAAATTGTCATCAAATAGACGAAGAGTTTTTGTCAGGTCTACATTGTTTTACAATAAACTCTAGAAGTAATTCAACTCAATTGTTATTTATTTTATTTTATTTCATTGTTAGTTAAAGGATTACTTTTTAAAATACATACTTTAAAGATATTGAGAAATGCTTATTAATGGAGTTAATTATATTAATTCCTATAAAATCATGATTAATTAGTTGGTTTGCCACTATTAATTCACTTCTTGTGCACGAAACTCAATTCAGGCGGGCTATATATGGTTTAAAAGTGAATTATCTGAAATACTGAACATCCACACTGGAAGTAGGTAGCGAGACCATAATTGAACTGAAGGCAGAGAGTTATAGCATCGTGTGGAGCAGTGTTCCTAGAAAGTTTCTGATAACATCTACACCTGTTTTGCTTATTACCAACATAAATGATTAAAAAATTTTGATGAACAAAAATATAAGAAATTAAATAAATCTGCATTTTTTTTTATTTTTAAAACATTGGGTTTTAAGAATGTAGGCTAATTTTTTATTAATTTATCGATTAGTAAAATATTAGTTTATTTTTTTAAATTTATTTACTTTTCTCATAATCTTCAACATAAAAAGTAATATTTATACTTTGAAAAACTATTTATAACTAGTTTTCTTTTAAATAGAATTCATTTTCAAAATCATTTTTTATATATATAACAACATTTAACCTCAAATTACTAGTGGTGTTAAATATTGTTACGTACTCTCATTGATCATCAACAAATTATGTTCCAGATAAACTAAAATCTTCGGGCATGTTGAAGAGTCAGGCTTTCAACAATTTTCTTTCATTTGCAAAATTCTATTAAATGTGTCCCCGATGCCAATAAAACATTCAAATATGTATTAAAATTTGAATGATCTTTGACCATCATTTTAAGTATCGCTTCATAACGAAGTGGTTTTTTAGTGTCAGGAAATGCTAGCTTCATCAACTGCGTTGAAATCTCTGCATGATTATTTACTCAAAAGCCTGGAATATTTCCATTTTTAGAACGAATTTTTATTTAAGTGTATCTGAAAAAAACAAATTATGCTTTTGTAAGATTTAATTATAAAATTATATGCATTACAATGTATAACTCATAAAGTATATAAATCATAAGACGATTAACAATGTGTTTAGCTAATGGGAATTACATGTTTTTAATGATAGAAACATCTGCGGCTATTGGTTATTCACTGAGTAGGTCATAGAATTAGCCAACATATGTATTGTTATTTTTTATTTGTTTCTCTCATGGATTCGAAGTAAGGGCTAGAAGTAGGTAGACAAACACGCTACATCCTCCAGTAATTCAAAAAAATGTGATAAACTCCAGAATTATTTTACACCCGTCAAATGACAGGACATTTGCACTGAAACATTAATAGTTATCGGCCTTCAGTCTTACAACACTAAACATCGCTTCATATTAAAATCCGATCTCATAGATTGAGCTAACTCAATTTTAAGATATCTCCCCAGGAAGCACATATGCTTATATATTTTATATAACTTTTATGAAATTCTAAAAAAAATCCCAAAAGAAATAAAAGTTATCGTAGATTAAATGACACTAGACTCAATAATTCCTTCTGTTTCTCTGAGTCTTGTAAGAAAGCAAACTTTACTGGGAAAACTACTCTGAGTATTTCGCAGCAGTGTTTAATATTTTGGATGGTAAGTGTTTGGACATGGATTCAGTATTAAATAATTGATAGTAATATTATATATATATATATACTGCAATTGAGCAAGGAAATTACAAAACAGAATCCCTTAAACGCAATAATTGATTTAATCTATACATTGACTTGACTGCTATTTTATATCTGAGCGCGTTGCATAATGAATCAATTAAATTATAAATTTCAAATTGATTGATATAACTAATTCTAGTTCTCTACTTTGAAACTAAATTTTGTATTTTTGACAGAAGTATTTCTGTAGTCTTTTGTAATAAATTCTGTACTTTCTCTTCATTAAGAAATCAATATCATTATTAAGAAACGTAAAATTTGTACATAAAATTAAAGAAAACAATTAATGTTTGTTAGGACAAATATCTTTAATCAAGAAGAAACAACTGAACACTTATAAATGAATGAATTTTAATTTTATTCATATTTCTAATAATATTAAAAATAAAAATACACAAAAATATTATATTTACTGATCATCACAATTCTAGTAAATCACAATATGAAAGAGTAAAAGGACTAATTCCTACAAAACTCAGAATCTTAAGTTTTTATTCTTAAGCTATTTTCTTGCTAAAAACAGTTATTTGCTGGTTTAAAATGTTATCTACACTTTTATCAAAATTTGTTTTGAATAACTATTATCTTATTATAACTGCTCTTGCTTTTTATATTTTTTAATGCAATATGATGGGACCCTGCAAATTTTGATACAATCATTCAAAATTATATTAAATACTTCCATTATCCTAGATTGAAAAATTGGCTAGGCACTTGATTAATCCATTAAAATCCATGATTTGTAATATACCAAATGTAAAATCTGACCATATTTAATTTCAATTGTTACTAGTTCTTGAAAAAGAAGAATCTTCTAATTGCTGATAGTCTGATATAGCAACAATAAGCTAGTATATTAATTTAATTCCTAAACTAATGAAATTTATACCCCATACCACATTGTTTCATTTATAGCTCAATACTTAATTTCAGTCTATATCGTTGTATTCTTTGACCTTTACCCTCTTTAAGTCACTTGTCATTTTTTTAAATATTTGTAGACTGAAATTGCAATACACTTTTTATTTATTTCCATGTCATTTAAGTTTACTTTCAAGTGTTCTAATAAATCATATTTTTGAAATGAAAAATAATATATTAATTCAACGAAAATATGAATATGAGTTACTGAAAGAAAGATATAACATCAGTAAAAAATAAACAATAAAGAAATGAATAAAACCAAAATTACTAAAACGCTATGATTAAAATAACTTTTTCCCTTCGTTAAATTGAGGTGATCGGTTTCTTCATTACTTATTCCGCGAAACATAATTCGAAAATATAAAAATAAAATCCATTTCTTTCAACTAACTCGCTTTTTATGTAGCAAAAAAAGTGCTGACTATCAAAATATCTAGCTCTTCTTTCAGGACTAAAAGAGCAACGCTATATATCATTTTAACTAGCACTCTAGAGACTTTAAGCACGCTAATATTTAAATCGTGTATCACTTTTTTTTTTCTTGCCATGTCGTTGGCGGGAACATTTTAATTCTTCAGAGACAAACAATGCTCAATCGTACTGGAAAGCTGTCAAGCAGCTAAATCACACATTCGCTTCACACCACTTAACAAGAAACAGTTGTGGGAAGAAGTTTGCCAACACTCGCCAAGTTTGCTTCTTTTTTTTCTTAAATAAAAAAATTGCAAGTCAAGCTAGGCCCTCTCGCCTGTTGATTTGTTTTGCAATTTACTGGAGTAATCTGGCCGGCGCCGGCGAAGTGTTGGCATTTCGTCATAACGGATCCTGTCGTACGCTAAGAGTGTAAACACCATCACCGCGTCTCTTTTGGTTTTTTAGCGTTTTTCAACAGAACTGGCTGCATCTTCGCGAAAACCCATTTCCGAGATGACGAATTGACTTCATCCATCAATTCTTGCTGCTCGGAGTTTCTCCGAGCAACAAAAAGGAAGAAGCGCCTCGCTGGAAAATGTTTGTTAGAAGTGGCACGTATGGAACCTCTCAAAGCTATAGGCCAGGGGTCGTCAAACTTATTTCCAAGGAAACTCGCTGCCTTGGAATAAATATTGTGCTTATGAATCACCATTAAGTGTAGTTTCCGTTTGAAAGAATGCTAACAAATTTTAAAGTACGCAGCGTGATTTAAAATAAAAGCGAAAAATGTAAATCATAATAATTTGCTTCGCTGGACAGATGGGAGATAAAATAAAAGAACTATATTCAAACGTGATCTTTAAAGCTTAAATTATTGCTTCAATTTTCAGAAGTGTACTTTAAAATTTAAGTTATATTTTAGTTTTTTGGAATATTTTGCTAATTTAATATTCATATATTATAATTTCAAAATGAGTTAGCGAATTATTTTCAGATATAAAGATAACTCTCAAGTGTACGACAATACTAAAAATTGATACAAGGAATACAATGTTATCGAAATTTCAGATTTCAGACCCTTATCTTTCCGTTTGTTTATTTTCTGCCCATCGGTCTCTTTCCAAATACAAAAACTAACTCGATTAGTACATAGGCTTATAGTGGATTCCAAACCATAACAAATATCCACACTCGAAATGCGAATCGAATCTGCGAAATTTTTAATTAAAATTCAGAATACTTAGTGTATTTACCAGGTGGGATTCTATTCTCTGACAAACTTAAAAATTTTCGTTGAGGAAAATTTTAAATTCTATATTCATTTGAGTTTCAAATTTTAATAAGAATAATTTTATCCCACAGAAAAATTAATAAGCTTTTACAAAGCAATATTTTATAAAAAAAAATAAATAAATAAATAACCAGATTTCATTTCATTTTAAAAAATTTATTAATTTGAAATAAAATTTAAAAATTGTATAATTTTCAGGATTCGTCATTAAATCTTAAATGAAGAACACAGTTTAACGAAATAGTATTTATATTGAAAATTATAAATCGATAATTACACGTAAGTAAGAGATACTGTGTGTTTTCAAATCAGTATTTATATTTATACTGAGAATATTTGTATTGCCAAACATAGAAAATACTTCTTATTTAAAATATATTTATATTTTTATAAAGAGAGAGTCAAAAAATTTTCTAAATTATTGTGAGTTTAAATAAAACTTGTATATTTGTCATTTCATTTTTAAATCATTTCTATTTTATTAACTCCATTATTGTTGGCGCAATTTAAAAAATGGTTTCAAGAAAATGTAGAAGCTTCCATTTTTGGCAGATTCCTTTACTGAAAATGTCCATTTTATGACATTTATGTTTTTCAATTATCATAAGACATTATTGAATGTTAAAATATTAATATTAAAGAGAACAAATGAATTAAAATCCAATTATAAATTAAAAAAGAGTAATATTTAGATTACTTATTTTTAGTATTCATTAGGACTACGAGTTTAGTATTATAATATTTTTTTGTTTGTGGTGCTTAAAAAAGAGAACACTTTGGATTATAATAAACCTAATTATTTTTGTTCTCCAGCACAGTATTGATGATGAATCTATCATTAATAAATGATATTAATGATAGAACCAATAAAAAATTCGATGTGTATTCTAATTCTTTCAAGGAGGATTTTCGCTTGGATACTTATATAAAATTATTCAAATTTATGTAACTTTATGGCGCCGAATATATTTCATTTTTGCTATTCTGACATTATCTAATTTAATAAATACTCAAATGTTGTTCTGACTATACATTAATGATTATATGATCCATAATGTAGTCACACACACATTATTTTCATAAAGCTCAGCTTCCCCATCGCTCAGCAGTTAATGTTTCATAAAATCTGACATATGTTTGAAAACTCATTTGTCATTCAAATTTAATTTGATTCTTTGATGAATCGGATGGAAGACTTTTTTTTTTTCAGAAGTAGCTCTGTATAATTTAGAACTGAATTTCGAGCCCTTTTTAGGTGAATATGTCGCCATTTAAATGAATAAAGTCAAAAAGGTCGAGTTGAATCTTTCCTACCACAAAAACGGAAATACATTCTGTCGGCATTCGTTAACACATAGTTCTCTCATCAAAACGGCGATATTTGCATTTATATTAAAATTAAACACATTATCTTCCAATCATAAAAAGTTTTATTGGTCGATCTACCTTTTTTCCATACTTCAGATTAACACTGTTTCTATGAAAAGTTATCTTCCACGATAGAAATTGTAAGTGAAAATACAGCCTATAATTACAAGCGATTCTTTGTGACTCATCCAAATGGTATGGTATTGGTAATCCCTATGTAGATGAACGATTTCATTATGCACGCGTACAATATCTCTTATAAATTAAAATTTTATCTCGTTGATTATACAACAGAATGTAGTCTAAAATTACCTAAACATGTTTCGTCGATTTTATGGTTTTTGATCCTAAAATCTATCATTTCATTTTTTGTTTTATCACTCAAAAAAAGGAAATACATTTCGATTTAATTATTATTTAAAATAATCTAAAATATAAGTAAAGTTTGGTTAATTATTGGAATTTCTCTCCAATAGTTGGTTAAAAATTGGAATTTCTCACGAACAGTTAACCTAACTTTTATTATATAATAGAAATTAGCTTCTCTCATAATTGCAGTTTTCTTTTAATAAAGATGACATAATTTCAGTTTTAATATGTCAAATTTAATAAATTTTCTAAATTTTTACGCTTAAACAGAAATAAAATATTCTTGACATTCATTTGAAAATTTTCTAAGTTTATATCTTGCTAAAATACTTTCTTTATAATGAAATTTAACAGAAAGCGTTTAATTTATTGTTAATATAAGAATACTGACCATTACATTTCAAGAATGCTTTTTTAAAAACTAGAAATGTGAACATGCAAAGTATTCAGCTCAAATTTATCGACTGAAAAGATACATTTGATGAAATATAGGAAATATAGTGCTTAAAATCTGAATTGTTATTAAAATTTGAAAGCAATCATTTGAAATAATATTTTTAACTTCGTGCTGACAGCATATTATTTGAATTTTTTAATATTTTTAATTTTCATGTGTGCGCTGTGGAAATGAATAGTATTTTTTCCCCAGAGTTCTTCGCGGTTAACTGTTAACCACGCCTTTGTCAGTTAATAATTACGTTTTCATGTCGTTCATTCATATTACAATCAGATATCTACAATTACTTACTCAAGGAGAGATTCATTAATGAGGTAGTAACAATATACTGTTGCCACATTTAAACTTTTTTTTTCGTATTTTTATTTAGGGCGACTCTCCTTTGAGAAATTCAGAGTAACTTGAAAATTACATCAAATCTAGAGCGCGAAAATAATGGATTATTTCAAATGTAATCACAGTCCAATTGAAGTAATCAAAGTGCAATTTGAATTTGATTGATGCATGCAGGTCGAAATCCAAAAAGAATTACACAGGATTTCAAAATTCATATTACTCTACTTTTTGAAGTAATTTTTTTTTACAATGTTTTCCCCTTAAAAGAAAACAAGAGTTTATGCTTGGGGAAAGAAACGCACAATTCAGGTCGACGTGTTAAGCACCACTTTCAACACTAACCCTTCTCAAACCGCAAGTACGCATCAGAATGTCTTTCACTTCATACGTAACACTTTCCCCTACACGTGTTAAAATGCACATATTTGAAGAAGAAAGTGTAAACTATTTATTTACTTAGCAAAGGCGAGTTATCCAAAAATTAACTCTCTGACATTTGGCATAAATACACTCCTCCCAGTTCGGCGCCAATGGCTCAGAACTGAAATTTACACGTTCTAGACTATGTGTGTGTAGAATAACATACACAGAAGTCAAATTATCTGAATCAATTATCTACCGGTATTTCACCTTCAAAATGTTCCTTTTTTTTATTTCTCAATGCTTTTTTATCTTCGCCACAACTTGGCACCATTTTTGTTTACTCTTGGTTCTGCTTGATTTGAAAGAAACAAGTTTTTTTTTTCTTTCCTTCGCTTCATTTGAGTTTTGGTTTTATTTGAAATATTCGTTAGGATTTCTTGCAGAAGAGGCTTGCGAGATTTAAGGCTTTAAAGCTATATAAATTTGTGATGAAGCTGACTATAAATTATCCGCTTCATTAAACGTAATGATAATTTTTTTTCTTTGTTTTGAATTTTTTCACTGTATAATTTCGTGTTAAAATGTTCACAATTCCTACTTCGATTTAACTATTTACTTACCAAACAATAAAAAAGAATATCTTTTTTATAATTAATTTATTTAAAAATAAAATATATATATATATTTCACTTGTTTTTTTTAAATTTTTATATTTAATATTTTTTATTAATGATAGTTCTAAAGTTTTCAGTTTTTTCTCTAATGAAATCATTCATTGAAATTATATTTTTAATTTATAAGTTTCCGAATTGCATACTCAAATATTTAACTTCAATGGTGTCTCCTTTAAATAATGATCAAAATTTTTAATTAGTGACAAAAAATTAAATCACAGTCTTATATACCTAGGAGTTAATTTTATATTTCTCAATACTACAAATTAAATTTTAATTTCATATTATTTTTATCTTAAATCGACTTTACTTTATTGCCGCTGTCGTCAATGATTTTTTGATGACTTATTTTCAAGAATGCTTAAAAAGTAGAATTGCTTATTTCGCCTAGAATAATAATTACTTTTTAAAAAGTATTAAATTCAAATTCAGAAATTTTATTTTAATAATAAATAAATAATAACTGTTTTGGAGGAATTTTTAAAATGTAACTAAGAAGATAAATTTACAATCTGTGAATTTAGTATAAATTGAAAATCGAGTCTGGTTTAAATGAAATCGTAGCCACGTTAAGGTTTTATATTAACCACATCAAATAATTCTTAAATATGGCTTAACAAAAACTCTGATGAAAATGAAACAACTAAATATGCATCCTACACAAAGGGAACTTCTAATTGTGATAATTGATTGATCTTTAATAATCATAGTCTCATCTAATCAATCGAATTGGACTTCTGCATGAAAATAATGATTGTTTATCGATATCAATAATTATACCTGAGCGTTTTAAAAATAATTGTTTATCATCACATTTGAAATGCCTACGTTACAAATATATTTTAGTAAACATTCAATTTGTTAATCACGTTATCAAATCGTGTCTATATTTCACATTTTTTGTCATGTTTATTATGTAATTTTTTTACAATAATCTTTAAAATACGTCCAACTTAATTATCCATTGCTTTCTCAGTCATCGATCTTTTGATAATTATTCATTAATATGTAGCTGATAAAAACTATAATTTTTACTTCAAAATATTCTAAGAATTACATTTACAAGTACGACTTAAAAATTTGAAAACAATTTCGACTACGTTTAGTAAAATTGCATTTGACGACATAACCTAATTTGGAATGTTGTTGTCAGGTGATTTGCTAACATGTAAGTGATAGTAGAAAAGTAAAATTTTCGAAATAATTTTCTCAATTTAACTTTTCTAAAACTGTAATAATTAATTCATGCGAATATAATTACAATTTTTTTTCTGTGTGTGTGTCAGTACATTTTTTCATCGGGCTTGCAATTTTGTAGAAACAATTCCTCGAATAAACTACTTTTCAAATTAATCAAAAATTAATAGATATTTTTTTTTACTTAAAATCATAGTTGTTACCCTTAATCCTATTTACTCATATTTTAAATAAGTACTCCAATTTAAAAAAAGGCCTTTTAGACATTAATTAGTTCATATAGAAAGAAATGAAGAACAACTGAATTCCATTTTAAAGCAGAAAATTTTGATATTTACTAATGATTAAATAAGAATGAAGCTCTTTAAACTGTGAAAACTGCTTATTCGAAATTTTTTTAATTAATTTTTATAACTTTATTGATAATATTTTTATTTTTGGTGTTGTGTTGTCTATCATGCCTTTTTTTGTACTTTTCTAATGGTATAGGAGAAGTTTTGCTTTTTAAAATATTCATGTGAAAAAAAAAAGATTATATTTAATCATAAATAATTTTAATATAATTCACAACAACTCTTGCATTTTTAAATAAATACAAATATTTCGATTTAATTGTATTTATAAGTAAATACAATAGATAAAATTCTAGTAATTAAAAATTAAACTCTGATTTATTATTCTAAAATATATTCACTAGAGGTATTGTATATATTCTTTTACGTTAGATATTAGAGTAAATCTTTTTATAAGAACTTTGAAAATTATCGTAATTAAAATGAATATTTGTAGCGTATATTGTTTCTAAATATTGCAGCATAAAAAAACCGTTAATGGAAGAAAAAAAATTTAAATTTCTTTTCCGCAATGATAATTTCTTTTTACACTGCGTATAAATTTGAGGAGGAAAATTTCCTTTTCACGCAATGAAACGGAAGTGGAAGAAAAAATGAAAATACTTAAATAACATTAAATTATAAGCCAAAACAAGCAGTAATTTGAAACTGTTTTCACAATATTGTATTAAAATATTTCGACAAATGTAAATCTTTTCTTCGGAATAAAAAAAATTAGAAAATAAATCTAATAAGAAAAAAAAATTTAAAACGATAAAAACCTTAAAAAAAATGTTTTTTTTTTTTTTTTGATAACTTGTGTTTTAATTTTAGTTGAAAAATTAATAGAATTATTTATATTTAAAAGTAAAAAACTATTTTTATTTAATGAGGTGCATGTTTTAATTATATAAAAATTTAAACATTTACTTCGATTTATTAAATTAGTATAATTTTTTTCCGCATTTTATGATGAATATAAAGACTGCAATTCCTGACACCCATGCACCAATACTTGATAGAAGATGAAATATTAGCACTGTTGGTTTCAATCTAAGATTTCAGGGATTGGATACCCCCCTCAGTAATGGATGCTTAGAGTGGTACAGACTCTAAAAACTGTTGATTGCAGTCAAAGTAATCCTAGTATGCAGAGAACTTCAATAGAGTATTAGGGAAATATCCATACACAAAATACCAATTTCATGGCATCTTGTGATTTTCACGAATAAAAAACGCAAGATGCCGAGATATATTTTGTAAAACTGGTATTTGTTAAGGTAAAACAACAATATATTTGTGTATTAGCTGCAACTATTATAAAAACATTTTTTATTAAAGAATTTATTTTAATTTTTTGGCATCTACTGTTACTTGAAATATAATTTGCCCTTAGCGACAAACTATGTTTTTATTTAAATTGCTCCAAAGAAATTTTTATTTTTTAATTTTTAAGATATGATACACAAAAATAATTATACAAAATAATTCATGCATTCAAATTAGTTTATTCTTTAATAAGAGATTCTATTGCGATAATATATTTAAAATACTCGTATATACTTTATATAAATTTTTACTTAAGAATATATAAATTAATGTTATATATTTTCTGAAACTTTTTAGAATGTGAGATTTAGATGAATTGTAGTTAATTAATTGAAATGTAGATATTTCTCTGTTTACACAAATATTTATTTGCGAAGAGAAAAACATCTTATTTACATTGCCTTCCTTTTGTTTACATAAAGCATGCACACATAAATTTGTGACATTTTCTTTCTTTTTTTTTTTTTTTTTTTTTTTTTTTTTTTTTGAAGAAAGTTTGAAACAATGTAAACTCCACTCTTGAAAAAAATGGCTTAGAAACATTTTTAATTGCACATAACTGACGCCTTAAAATAAACCGGGGTCACGTATAAACTAAAAATATAACAGAAATACATTGAAAATATACAGGTATTCAAAAATACATTATAACTCAAAAAATGTCAGTATGCATTAGACTCACGTTGTATAAAAATCATTTTAAAAGTCAGGTATTAAACTAAATGTGAAGAGCTTTCCCTTTTTAGCTAACACAACAATAATAAGTTATACAGCACATGAAATTATAAAAACAGGACTTTTCAATACTAAAACGAAGAGATTTCGCAAACTTTGATCGAAACTGTAATTTAAATAGTCAACACATATTCTTAAGGACAATCTATTTATCTCAGGGTATAATATCAACGCATCTGAATTCTGATATTATAAATAACCCTTTTGTTAATTCTTGCGTACTTTTACCCATTTTCAAAAATATCTCTGTAGAGTCATTATTTTTAACTTCGTCATTATTTTTAATTTAAATTAGAAGAACACCGCAATACTAATATATATATATGTATATATATATATATATATATATATATATATATATATATATATATATATATATATATCATAAAGCATAATTTGAAATGTAAATCCAAGAATAAACAGAAAATTATAAGTTTAGCAATACATTGAGCACTAAAGCAACTTACATAAAATTACCAAAATATAAGTAATCGAAAATTATTTTTTATTAAATTCAACAAATGCTAAAATAAATACAGTGAAGTGGAAAGACAATGCTTCTTGCATGTAGCAAACAGATGGAACAAATAACCAATAGATAAAATATATTTTAAAATTGAGAATGACGGAATAAAAGTAAAAATAGGAAAATATTATATATATATATATAAACCCTGAAGAGAGAGAGAGAGAAGCAGGAGAGATGTTGCTTCTTCATTTCATTTGATTTATTATGCTTTTCTGTTTTCTTTTTATTCTGTGTCTTTTTACATTTTAAATGATTCTTTATCTATTGGTTATTTGTATATTAGTTAGGCGGACCACCTAACCCCACACAGGACACATGATTTGCACCCAAAGGCCCTGGGCCATGAAAACAGATATGGGCGCTGTAGGCCTTCGCCCTTATATGGGCTGTCGTGCCATGGAGATAGTTAACAGTGTTATGATAATAGTTCTAATCATGATTGAAAATAAATAACTCTCCAGATAATTGTTTCCTTATGCATTTTACTTATATTTTCGTGATTCTTTAGAAAACCTTGCGACAAATAAAACTATAGCGTATTGTATCCTAACCGCATTTTTTGGCTAATTCTGACATTGAAAGCAGTTACAATTAATGATATAATTATATACTGAAAAGTGACTTATCTATACGTGCTTGAAAAAGAGATTAGTACTGAAGACTCCGTATTAACTTAAAGCTATTAATTAATAGTAATATTGTTAATCAAGGATTGTTTGTATAATTTAGAAAATTCAAAATAAATTTAAGATATTTAATAATTTCTTTACATAAAATGTCTTTTTACAAAAACTTAATTAAGTTCGTCGTAAATTTTAACTTAAATATTTATGAATAGCACATTATCCGATGGAATTCGTAACAGAAAAGTTTCGTTTCTTGCGATAAACTTAAAATTATATGTAAATGCTATAAAAAAAATGCGTCATAAAAACAATAGTTTTCAAATAATCAATTTCCAGCATAGAAACGAAATATTGAATGCTTAAAAGATGAAGTGTTTCAAGTTTAAATATTTAGATAAAATGTACCTTATTCTCATCATTAACTGCGCCAACAACCAGTGTTGATGCTGTTGTAACATTTTTAACTGCAGGTAATTCGGGTATTTATAATGATAGCTCAATAGATGCGTTGTCTTTTATGATCACAATCTCAAAATATCCAATTAGTAATTTCGTTTTTTCTGATATTATGTAATCAAAACTACAAATTTTTTTCTGATATTTACATTTTTCTAATAATACTCGTATATTTTCTTTTGTTTTAATTTTGTAATTTTTTATAATACGTTTTATTTCTATTGTTGTATTTTTTTCCTGTTCTTGCAAATTGTATTGAATCAAAACATTTGTTCCGTTTTAAAATTTTTTGAGTCATAAAATTGTTTTATAGCTTATAAATTTTTAGTATCAATTTTACTACAAAAGTTCAACCATTGTTTATAAAATATTTACAAAGATATCCGATGTCGCGGTGAGTGACCTCTGAATGTATCGTATTAAAAAAATAACTCTAAATATTTTCTGTAACTACTACCTAAATTATTGTATTAATAATTTATACAATAATTCAAAAATAATTTCAATGAAAAGTGTGCTCGAATTAATTAAGTATGCATACAGGAATTTCTTTTTTTATTTGTGCTATGACATGGTAAGGAAATAATTAAATTCGTTTTGTTATTACGCTCAGATACCAAGGCTTTAAAATAATTAAAGGAAAAAAAATTATTCAAGTTGTAACTGACAAAAATTTTATTACTAACAAAAACACAAAATTTGAAAATATACAAGGGATATAGCATGTATAGTTTATTCCTAGAATGCATACGCATTTTATGTTTTTGTTAATATATTACGTACATTGAAAAATAATAACCCATACAACCAAAAGTTACCTCTTGACATCTTGTAAACATCCTATATATGTAAAGATATCCCTTTCCAGGCAATACTTTGCGTACGATGCATGACAATAAGGAAATATAAAGAATACCCAGTAGATTTAAAAGTAAGATGTGCACGTCAACAGATAAATGAAAAAGTAATCGTTCTCCGTTTACAGTTAGGTATTTCGAATAAACACAGTTCCGGTTTTTAAAAATTAATTACTTTCAAAGTATCAATTCGAATGCTATAATAATAATAATTTAAATTATTTGTTGAAGTAAATACTCTCTTTCTCTCTAGAAATTTTATTTTTATTAATACTTTTATTTTAGTATTTAATTTTTACTGTAATAATATATTTCAGTTTGTACGGAATAAAATATATATCCTTTGATAAAGTATATGCAAATATATATATATATATATATATATATATATATATATATATATATATATATATATATATATATATATATATATATATATATATATATATATATATATATATATATATATATATATAGTGTCTATAAATAAATGTTTTTAAAATCCAATATCTGAGTTTTTCAAATATTTCAAGATTTTTTTATTTGAAGGCTTTTTTCAGATGATGTATTGTAATTTATATAATGAAAACAATAATCTGGAATTTCAAAATCTCTACATTTAAAAATCATCGTACTTTGAGTACATATTTAAACTGACATGTGACGTATGTATGCTTTGATTTGCTTATCATTCAGTGACTATTGTTTGTACATGAGGGCTAATTAGACCGAAACCAACAGCCAAAAGTGAACTCCTTATCATTACAAACATCCATGCCTAAAGTGTGATTCGAACTCACGAATTTTTTAACCGAAAGCATCCCTAAACAGTTCGGCTAGTGTATTTTTATTTTGGCTACAATTGAGAATATAGTTACCATATGATTTTATATTTCTTACATTGTAATTTAAAAGTTAGTTTTATATTAGTAAATAAAGGAATTAATGAATAAAGGTAATAATATATTAATAAAGGAACTAATGAAAGTTTTAATATTTTTTAATTAGCACACCGTAAACATACAATTACACATGGACGTGCATATGCATATGTAAGGTTGTTTTCACAGATTATCTATATAAACACAATAAGTTTAAAACTGGTTTCATAAATTAATATGGAAGTCACTAAAGACCTCAATTTGTATTCAATTGCAAGCTTTTTGTAATGCGCATTTAATGACTATTAACTTAACGTACTCTTTGTCTTACAGAAAATACACCTTAACAATTATTTTATTTGCCTTAAAACGGCTGTGTGTTTCTTTCGTTGCAGTAGCGATCCTGAGTAAACCACTTTATTACGATTCTCAATTAAACGATTCATCAATTGAATTATCCATTAATTACGATTCATCAATTAAATTATCCATTAATTACGATTCATCAATTAAATTATCCATTAATTACCATTCATCAATTTAATTATCCATGATGTCAGACAACATTACATCCACGTCACATCATATTGAGACAAATTATTTCGATCAGTAATAAATAAGCTTCACACACACGCACAAGAGTTTGAAATAGCAATTTCCATTCAAATTTTTTTAATACTTTTTTTCGGTCTATTCTACGCTATTCTTTACCTGACTTATCTAAAGTAAGTTAATTTTTTAAATAATCCAAACGAAAAATGTTTGATTTTTTTTTTTCAAAAATATTAACCACTTTTCTTTTCTTATTTATAATTTCAGAAATCGCGCTTTGGTAAGATGTTAATAATAAAATAATCTCAAATGATTAATAACAATTATCGATATTAATGCCAATCTAGTACCCAAACGGTTACTAGATACATTTTTGAATTTTGACATTCACGTGAAACATGTGTTTTATAAATGCAACAGTTTTGTGATTGAAGAATGGAAAACCCAACCCATATTGTTTAACCGTAATTTTCACTTAGTTATAAAATAAGTACAAAATTACAGTTATTTTATAATAAAAATACATAGTTTTTATAAACTTTACGTCATGAAATAGAAATAAATATTCATTACTTTTTTCGAAATGCATTAATATTACTATTAGAGACAGTGTTCATTTTGAGATGCTAAAATAGTTAAGATTTTAAAATAAAAGTATTTAACTTAAAATACGCAAAAACAATTCTTAATATACATAAATATGTTTTCATGAATAAATATATGCATAAAAATTTATTCCGATTGAATTTTCTTTTCCAGCATCAATTTCTGCATTGTATTTTCATTATAATCATTCCCAAGTTTTTCACTATTATCATTTAAAAATAAGCATGTACTTATAAGGTTTTAGTAGTTATTTATGAATGCATAAAATTTCCTTAAATGTGTACGCGCAGGGAGCGTATATAAAATAAAATTAAACGATACAGTCGAAATAGATATGAATTGCAGCGCATTAGCGAATCATATTCTTGATGAGGTCAGGAATATTAATAACTAAGAACGACTTTCTTTTATTTAAACAAGGGAACGTAGCCTCTTGACCTCACTCAAGTGAGGCATTTTTCTGCCTTGATTGTCTGGAATCAGAGACCAAGTGGACTTGCTATATATAACTTTCACTTTTCCCTGAACCGTTTTATTGTTCGCCAACGAAATGGATTGCAAAGGATGTCAATTGCCGAGACAAATTTTGGTGCCTCTTGCTCATATTAGTAACCATTGTGGAGAAAGGATTCTGACGCCAATAGAGTGGAAATATTTCAGCTTCCTTCCATATGTGGTATACCCTCTTGGCGACGCCAAAAGTCTGCGTTTGGTGGCGACGTAATTTGTGGCCTCTGAAGCGGAAGTGAAGATGTCCTCGTGATCGTAAGGCGTCTCAAGGTATTTGCCTTAGGACCCTTGAGAACCACTCCGGATTTTTCAGCTTCTTTTCTGTCTTTTATCCTCATTTGTCAAAAGGCACGCTGAGTCACTTCAGAAGTCCAAAATAACGTCTCTTTTTATATGATTTTGTTTACAAACAAATTTCACCTGTTGTGTATGGAAACTGAAAATAGTTTTTCATGTGAAGAAAATAGGTTTTATAATGATTTTCTTTTCCATTTTTATAGTAAATATGCATTTATTTTTTATTTTATTTGATTAATTATTTTTATTTAAATATAAATCATCTCTCCAGAAATTTATTTTAAAAATTTCCTTTTAAATAGCGGTTAAAATTAATAGTTTATTATTTAATTGTTTTTTTTTTTTAAATTGAAAGTATTCAAAATCACAGGTATTAGAGTTTTGATGTATTGTAATTAACAGAAATATTAAAAGAAATATTAAAAACACTGGTATATTTTTATAACGAAAATTCAAATACTCCCTTATTTATTCTACTTATAAAAAAGTTTGAGAAACATATAAATAATAGCACATAATAAATTCATATTTTATATAGATATAATTTGAGCCATGTAGGTAAAGCCCAAACCCTAACTTTTTCTGTGATGCATAATGGAAAACACCTCGTTGTCCTTTGGAAATTATGTTACCTTTGCTGCATTATTTTCAACCTAGGGAGTTAGACGAACAGAAGTTATTTGTCTAGAAAACAAACCAATAAAGATCACCATTTAATTGTGCAAAGAACAAAAAATTCTGTTTTTAAAAAGGCATATTTTTTTATCGAATAAATTCTTGTATTAAGTTTGCAATAATTTTTTTCACCGTGGTTTATTTTCATCCAAATTATTAAATAATGTTTCATAGTAGTTTTTGTTTTCCTTTTTTTCTAATGTATTCATGAAATGATCATGAATAAGCTAATATTTACAGAATTAAATGGTCGATAATCTTAATGGATAAAAGAATAATCAATAAATGGTTGTGTAAAACATTTATTCACTAGAATTGTCGCCACATTCTCCAGAATCAAAACTTTTGCTCTTATTGTCCCATGAACAACTTCGCGTAAGAGATAAACTCGTAATTTTTTAATTCATCAATAAAATTATTTTTAATAAACCGATGTTCAATTAATTCACTGGAAAAACACATGATTCCTAAAATTATTCATACACATAAAACAAAGTGTTCTTATGTACATGCGTATATATTGCATACAAATCGACATTTCTTAACTTTTGAAGCCTGTACTACTTTCATTTCTAACAACAAATTGTTCAAATTCTCATATAACATCGAAAATTGCGTTGCGAAAATTTTAAGAAAAAAGTTTTATACTTTAATAATATTTTATTCGTCTACAATTTATATCGCCAAGCATATGAAATCAGCCGTTCATCAGAAACGCGCATGCGCAACATGATATATGTTAATTTTGAATGCTTAATTAACGAATGTGTGGTGTTCACTTCCTTTAAGTTTCTTTCAAAAAATTATTGTTATTTTGTTTTGTTAAGTTATTAATTGTTTATTTTGTATTCAAATTGTGAACTTGCTATTTCATTTTATTGCCACATGGCGATAAAATGTTGAAAAGAATATGTTGAAAAGAAAGAATAGAGAATCTATGGGTGTTTAAACGAAGCCTGCTCAATTAAAGTTTTAAAAAATTAGTTTAAATTTTTGTGAAATTATTTGCATGTTTTTCATTTTTATATTACATTTTAAAATACTAGAAAGAGAAATGCTTCGGGATATTTCTGTGATAGTTACAAATATACATACATCAAAATGAAATTTTGACTTTTCACTCACTCAGTAAAGTTAATTTGTACTTATCACTAAATAATTTAGGGTCGTGAAATATAAATTTTACACCTTTTTAGTTCAACCACAGTTTATGGGTTTGTATGATTTTACAAGTTAAACGTCTAAATAAATTTAAATAAACTGAAAAAAATACCACTTAAAATCTCTCGCGTGATATATGTAAATTTTTTTCCCAAAAAAATTTTTACTAAGAGAGGTCCACGTCTAATTGCAGCTACTTGTCAAATACATTTTGGATATCCGTCTGTCATTTTATCATCTAAAATCAAAAAGTGAAAGAATAGAGAATCTATTGGAAGAAGAAACAGCATTTTAATTTAACAATTTCTTATTATAAAATAATATATTACTATATTTAATGATATTTTATTTCCTATTTTGGGGATTCGACTTCAAATCTTGAGTGAGGGGATCAATATCAGTTATTAATTACGATCACATTTGATATTGTATATATATATATAGATAGATATATAGTGATATTGTGAAAAATAAGTGTAATGCTCATGCCCGAAATATAAAAATTTCTTTCTCATAATAGAGCAATATATATTTCTCAAAATTTAAATAGTAAGCAGTTTAATATGATTTTATAAAAATAAATGTCGGGAAAACTTTTACATTTATAAGTCACTCCTACATACATTCTTTTAATGTCAATATTATTTTTAAAAAATAATAATATTTACGAATCATAAAGTATTGACTATAGAAAATTCAAGGAAAAGAAGGAATAGTCGGAATTCTTTGAAATTTGCATTCTACGCAGATCCAAGAAGACTGTACAAATGATTACTACTTCTTTTCAAAGTAAGTTAGGCTATTGCGGTTAGTTAGGCTTCCAGAAAAATTCATAGTAGACTATAGGCTGTAACCACGTGTAGCAAGGTACATGGGACCTACCACTAAGCCACGATGTGCAGTCAATACCGGTACACTGAAAATTCAACGATCTCCAAAATTTTGCTACTTTTTCCTTGCTGCTCTGTCTTGTTTGCAGCTACTTTCCTATAGGATAATATTTGTTATCATGCGCAACGGAATCGTTTCTTAATAGCTAAACAATGAGCTAACTTCTCTGGCTCACTCCTTCAGTAGATCTATAATTTACCAGAGATCTTCGCACATTAATTTATGATTATTTTATAAAAGAATAATTATCATTTGAAATTATTAAAAATCTAATGCACAGTTTAAGTTCATTTGTTTTTATTCACCTAACCTTAATACTCCTTTATTTTCTAGCTCTTAACAGAAATATTTCACACAGTATACTTTCAAATGTGTGTTAAAATATCATTTATATCCATTATCATTATTATGGTAATATATATTATGATTGTGTGTGCTTTTGATATGATAAGAAAACTATGGATAAGATGATATTGCCATTGCTCTGTTGGATATTTACATAAATGTTTTAAGTAATATTTATCATTTTTAATCTTTTTAAACATAAAATTCATTTTTAATGATACGTATCAAGTAATAATTTGTAAATATAGAGATGGAAGATTTAGATTTTTTAGCTTATAAGAACAAAAACTAGTTATTTCTTTCACCATCCATTCATTAGTATAACAGATAAAATAATCAAATTATGATTACATAAAAACTACTAATCTCTTTTCTTTCTAAAATTTCATGCGGAATAAGAAAAGAAATAGCCATATTTTGATTATGAAATATCACTTATATTAAGTAATATTTATGTAAATATATATTATTTTATTATATATTTAATATATATATATATATATCAATTAATATTTATGTATTTTAATTATGTAATTAGTATTTATGTAGATATTACTTGACATTTCCCTATCATTAAAAGTGATAGCTTGTGAGAATCGTATAATATTTCGTACGATATTGAAAAGGCATTTCTCCTATTATTTATTTCCATTTACACATGTATAGTTTCAACTTTTGCAAATTACTTTCAATTATCCATTTACTATTAGCTTATTTCAAATTGTTTGTAAAAATTAAAGCTAACAAGGTATAAAACTTCACTGTTTATAAATTTCATTACTTTTTTGGTGTCAATCATTTTATTTAGTAATAATTATATTAAGATTACATCAAAAAGTAGTTGCATGAGATAATTGTTAAAGTTTTATTCTAGTAAACATACACATTTTATTTTAAAGGGTATATTTCCACCTCTCTTTAATGAAGCTAAAAATAATGAATTTTTTGTTTACATGTTTAAATAGTAAACACATTTTTATATGTTTTTCGGAAAATAAATACAATTGAAATGTTTAAAATTACATAGGGAAAAAATGAAAATAGGCATAGATCAATGCATTTGATATTTAATTAACTGATCAAAAATAAGACATTTATCAAAAACAGAGCTAATGTTTATATAAAGTTTTGTGTGAATATATAAAAAAAATGAATTTTATTTTATTTTTAGGGAGTTTTTTTAATTTTATTTATTTTTTTTCATGATATTGAGAATGCATTCGCTTTCATTTAGAAGTGAATTTTTTTCAAAACGTTTTTATTTTAATGCAAACTAAGTACCTTAGAAAAATGTCTTCGCGAAGATTAAAAAAAACAAAAACAAAAAAATAATAATAAAATAAATAAATAAATAAAATTATAATGGAGGCGCTTATATATTTTTAACTGTAACAAAACTAGTGTCGTCTTTATCTTAAAATTATTTTAATAAGACAAATGAAGTAGTAATATTTTGATTTGCTCTTCTTGAAAATAAATTTCAAAACTTAATGACATTACATATTGCATAGACAAAATAAAAACTATAATAGCAATCTTGTTTTTATTTTATTAAAAAGTATAAATAAGACATTTCATTTTCTGAAACGAAATCTGGAACTTTGACGTAGCATCATTTCCAGAAGTATCGCTGTCTGGGAGAATTTCCCTGGCATCCACTCTCAAAATTTTGTAACCTGCGATAAAATCCTCTGTTAGTGGCGGTCCCCAACTTATGTGGGTTGGATATGTGAGCAAGAGAAAGCGTAGAACAGATGGTTTTGGTTTTGAAGCCGCGTGAGCAGAACACCTGGCTGGCGGGTGAGGGGGGTGGCTGAAGCACCTGGCGAAGAAGCTCAGGGGTGCACAGAAAAGACGCGTGTCGACAGTCGAATATTGTTTACGGTCACCTCTGAGTCGCGTGCTGCAGTGATTTGCTCAATACGCCATCTGCTCTCTCCTCCTCCTGGAAGAACAGAAAAAACAAGAAGAAAAGAAAAAAGAAATCAAGATCACGTGCAAGCGATAGGAGTGTGGCTTACGGACACGAAAAAAAAAAAGGAGAAAGAAAAAAAATATATGAAGCACAGCTATAATATTTTTTGGTAAGCTGCGGGTCAAAGTATTTTTATATCGCCCATGCCATGACCTCACTTGTTGTTTCACCATCTTTAGATATGAAAAAGAAGAAGCAACATTAAAAAATCGAGAAAGAATGAAATATTGCTTTGAAAATTCTATTCTTCATCTTCGATAAAATTGCCTCACGATTTCTAATGAGAATGAATTTTGTTATTAGTATCTGGATGAAATTCACTACCAGTAATTATTATTTAAAAAATTGCTGAGAAGGATTGCTTAGAGGTACATGCATATTCATGATTTTAACCGTTTTGAGTCTGTTGAGTCTGTTAAGCAGGAATGTAATGCTTATGAAAATATTGTAGGAATTTTTTTGAAAGAATTCTTTGTAGGAATATTGTAGGAATTCTTTACTAACATTGTAGAGATTGGTTACTGAAATAGCCCTAGCCTTAACGCAAGAAAATATTAAACGAGTATCAAAAATAATAAAAGCATTCTGTCCATATATTTTTCAAGTGGTATAAAAATCTAAGAAAAATTCTAAATAAAAATAAAGCTTCAATCAAAGCTTTTCTGAATCTGTAGTTTTGAAAGAATGTTATGAAAGATCCAGATTGTCTTACGAAGATTACACATAAATGGAGAAAATGTTATGCTGTAGATATATTCTAAAATGATTATAGTTATTAAGTAGGTAAAAGTTAAAATGTATAAAACAATTTTTCTCGCTTCAATTTAGTAAGTTAAAAAATACAAAAGAAAAAAGTTATTTACATGTGGATGAGGCCTCTTAATGTTTTATACTAAAAGAGAATATCAGTCAGAACTAGTAAGAATGTACAATAAAAGATTCAGGAGGTAAGTTCAATTCCAGTAGACAAATAGATCGGTTTTTTCATCTTTAGGAGAAACTGGTAAATGGCTGATATGCAAATAAATACTATCCTTATTCAAAATCAATACAGTATTCGAATTGAGATTCCTATGTTTCTGTCAAACATCTATTAAAGGATTCTTTGGAATCAAAGTTTTATCTTTGATTGCCTTCGGGCTGTATGCTGATCATCTCAGATGGTCTTGAAAAATTTTAAAACACATCTATCAAAAATTAGCAAGACTACTTAAATGTATTAACGAAGCAATAAAAAGCACGATTATTTTAAGTTCTAAGCATTTGTTTATATGAGATATTTTGTCCCAAAATTCGCTTTTCTAATTGCTGAATAATTACTTTGTTATGTTTCCTTTTAAAAACCTAGAAACTGCAATTTTTAAAAATTAGCAGCTAACCTCGACAATGGTTTTACAATAAGATTTGTCTAGGCACAAAATTAAATGATGGTTACCTGTTCCAAAATCTAAGAAATGTATGTTACGTCATCTGATAATCTGTGGTACGTATATGTTGTACTGATACATAATGTCGCATTCAGACGATACTTTCAATATTTTAGATATTATTAAGAATCAGTTAATTCTTTATCGATTTATAAGGATCATGAAGAAATCTTATATATAAATATTCATTATTTGGTAAATTTAAAATTTGAATGTGGTATTCTTGCAATCATAAATTTTATAACCTATCTTATTAGTTTAATGACTGTAGGACAAAACACATCTTTTAAAACTAAATTCGGAACAAAGTATTTCACTATCTTACTTCAAAGAAACTTTAGTTCGACTATGTCACTTTTTCTCGTTGCCATTCCACGAAATTAAATTCTCATTGACATTGCACATACACAAGTACGATAAAACAATTATATTTCAATTTTACATTAGAAAGCTTATTTCTTTAATTACTAAGTTATTTTACTGTTAACACGGTATGTAAAGGACAATTTTTTATATCTGAAAAATTCCTTTTTTAAGTATATTTTTCATATTATATATAACTATGATAAAAAAAAACACTATATTTATTAACTTTATGTCATCTGTAAGTTCTGAAAGAAGTTTATTAATATACAAATTTTCTCTAATTGTTTTTAACAAATTAAGAAAAAATATACTTGAAAATTTTTCTTTGAAATTCATCTTATAGTGTAAAAGTTTTACCATTTTTAATTGTACTTCATTTAAACAAAAACAATAGCAATTTATTCTGAAAATTATTTATTTCGCTATTCATAGTAACAGAGCACAACGTAAGAACATTTACAAAAATAAATACACGAAGACAGAATGTGACAATTAACATCGAATTCTGGAATTAGGTTTCAATATCTTATTTTGGGCTCTTGAAATTCCATTCTCCGTTAGTTGTTCTTGTAGTTCAGTTTAAATCACATAATACTAATTTCTTCAAATTTTAAAAGCACAAAAGAATTGCGTATTTAATCGTACGTAATTGATAATTTTTAAAAACCACTTTTGTAACGTGATCATATTTAAAATATTAGATTTGTCCTGAAAGTAATACAATGGACACACATAAAATATGAATATGACGAACATGCTCATTTAAATTTCCCAAATCATTATGCTGATGTTCTTGGGTCGCGTCCATTGCTTAATCAGGAAATTAGACAGGAAAAGTTACGTTCAATGTAAAATGGGTTTAGATTACTTATGTAATGCGTGATGTATGTATTTTTGTTAATATTCAATAGCTTTTAATTCCTTTCTGGATTTGTATTGCAAAACTAAATCTAGTAAATTAGAATCGCAATTCGTTAAAGAGGGTAAATATAATTTCAGATTTTTACGATTCATCTACAGCCAGATAATGAATAACTCGCCAAATCATGGAATAAAATTCATAACGAAACAACAGAAATTCATGAAGTCACAACATGTTAGGTATCAATTATCCTCATAATTAATTTAAATTTATTTATTAAGATTAGAAACAAACTCAAAATTAAATAATTGCTAAATTAAATTTTTAAAAATATTAATTAGTTTTACACATACAAAATAAGTAAAAATAAAGCTAGCAAGGAAAGCGCAAACCAGATTTTTTTTTATAATTAGTAACACTTTTCAATTAGAGCAAAAGATACAAAGGGGACATTCAGAAGAATAAAAAAAAGAAATAAAAAATTTGGAAATTAAAACAGAAAAATTGAGGGAAAAAATTTTGATAAAAAGAGTGGAATAAAAACTTATCTTGTTCCTGCAAAGGAAAAGGAGACTAGCCGCCCACCTTGTCTAATATCATCGTGCCTGAATGCGGATAGTGAGATCTTGAGTTCAAATCCCGGATTAGGCATGGATGTACTCTCTCTCTCGTTTGTTCTTTCCTTGTATGAATGAGTTGTGAATGATTGCCTACCTTATAAACGGGTACCTATGGCATGTGTGTACTGAGAAAGTTGGACTCCACACCAAATTATCTTTCAGTTGGGAAAGTGGAGCAGCGCACCCGTTATTGCCAACCTGGCTGGCGCAAGACGACTACAACAACAATAGGAGATAATGGAAGAGGCGTTTCAAATTCATTTTTAAAGCACAAAAGTACAAAAATGAAATTTCCTCAACGCTTCCGAATTAATGGAAAAATTAAGCAAAAATAATACAAGTTGAAAAAAAACATTTTTTTTTTTCAAAAGAAGTTACAAAATAGGGTTAATCGTATTTGACACAATGTAAAATATTAAAAAATAATAGGGGAATAATATTTACAATGAAAGCAATAAAATAATACGAACACACTCAGACGCAAATTATTATGCTCATTAAAGTATTTATTCTCTTTATTATAGGGTAATTTAATAAATACCCTATAATAAAGAGAGAGAGAGAAAATACTGTCATTTGATGACTATAAGTAGTAAATTTCTAAAATTTCTTGATTTCACAAAATAGTTTTATGCGTATAAATATTATTTTTTCAACATTTGGGTACGTATTCATTGTTCGATTAAAAAATCCTAAAATAATTAAAAACAGTAACAAATGACTAAGCAAGCACCGGCCAGCGTCATTAGAATTGCAAAGCAGGTTTTAAAATTCGACTATCAAGTGTAAGACACGCATTTCACTATTTTTGCATTTTCTGCATCGAAACGAAAAATACTTTAGCAAATACCATTACTGTCTTCATAAGCAATATTTAGCATTTAATATTTTTTGTATAGTTTTATTTATTCAACATTTATTTTTATTACTATTCCTAGTTTTAAGATAAACTTAATCTTCATTCACTTATTTTAATTTTTGTAATACTTTGGCTCGTTTTATCTCTCAGTCAGCAGAAAATTGTTGGCTGAGAGAACAGCTAATTATTCATACTATCGCTGGCATTAAAAACGCATTCTTCCTAAGTGATTCTCCCTAAAGCATTTTTTTCTTTACAATTCTGCCTGAAATATTGTTTATATCATTAAATTAAGCATTTTCTAATGATTAAACGTAACATCGAGGTGAAATGTATATTTTGCATCCTTACACTAAATTATCACCGAATTTGGCAGCTGAATGATCTGTGACATACTTACTCGTGCATAATAATCTATCTGCTAATATATTAAAAAAGTTCGATAGTTCAGACTACCTCTCTTCATATGGTAATGGATTGCGAAAGAATTTCGTTTAAAAAAATTAAACAACTAGAGCTTCTTTCATTTTTTAAACTGGTCTGTCAAATTTACGCATGATGGAATAATAGGTTTCATTATTTTTTTTTAATGAAATCTCTCTTTCCTTCAAATAATGTTTTCACTCGTTATATCAAAAATGATGTTAGTGTAACTTATTAATCACTGAAGGAGAAAATCTAAGAATTTTGGAAACAGCAAAAGTAAATAATTCGCAATGGAGAATCAAAAACAATATTGAATTTGATTCCCTAATCAAGGGAAAAAAACATCGTTCGATTATTAAATTTCGGATTTTATCGTTGGTGGATCACATTGAAGAAACAAATGAAAACTTCAAACAAAAGTCTTTGAATGAAAAATCCAAAGGAAGATCCGAAAAAATGTTGGTTATATGATGCTACTAAAGATTTAACCATCAAGGAAATCAAAGATTAGAATTCTAAAAACAGGAACATTGGAAACGACATCTTTTAGGCCCACCCTGAAATATGAAAGAAAAAAAAAAGTAATTAATTTTATCCAAAATATATAAATGTACATTTATTTAATTGAAAACTTTATTATTGACCATTTTGGACTACAGAAGAGTTACAGACTTACTTGGAACTTATAGGTTTATTTTTAAATAGTTTCCATCGTGTGTAAAATGTCCATAAATTAAAAAAATATCTTTTTTTATTATTGTGTAATATAAATAGTTTGCAAACATAAAAAAAGAGAAAATGAAAGACTCGCTGTTATAATCTTTATTTAATAAACAATATTATCAAAGGAATCTATTAAGTGTTTTTCCTGCTTATCAACACAGACAAATCTAATATTTTTTCCTGGAGTAGGTCAAAATACTTTTTTCTAGGTACTGCCCATGAAAAATCTTATTTTTAATCTTAATCTCGATACCTTATATAATTTTGATTGCAGAGTATATTTGAATAATGTTTTGTCTACAAGAAAAATCTTAATTTTGAGAGATAACAAATTAAAAAATTTTAAAACATATGAGTTTTGCATTGAACTTCACAAACCTAAGAAAATAATATAAAAAACTTATTTCAAGTGATAAAAAATTTTCTCAAACTGAATTTGAGAATTATATCTTGCCTTTTTTATTATCCTTTGTATCAACCTTTTTTGCATTAAAATGAAACCAATTTTTTGTTGAAAAATAGTCAGATGTATATAGTAAATACATACTCCGTACTAACTATTTAATCATTTAAGTCATTTCAATTGGTCAAAATAATATTAAAGGTATTATTCATATCTTATGAAGAAAGTAGTATGTCCTTATTAAAAATGTAAATGATTGTATGTTTTAAAAAATTATTGAAAAAGATTATTTTAAATTCTAATGAAAGTTAGAAAATTCAACACTATTTATTCTAGTGTACAATTTAAAGAGTAAATTCTACACTAGAATAATTAAATTTTAGAAAAGAAGGTAAATGTCGAGAAATAAAATAGTTAAACGCGTGTAAAATTTGAATAACTAGTCTAAGAATATTAGAAGCACATATTTTTAAAAAAATGGTTTTAAGTTTATACCATAATTTGAGTTGGTTAGAAAGTAATTTCGGTTCGCATTAGTAGATAGTTTTAAGTTTGTTTCGCCATTCTTTTGTCAATGTTTTAGAATTTCTTTGTTTTGAGATTTAGTAGTCTATAGAAACAAATTTTACTATCAGTTTGCGGTCAGTTTTAACATGGACTCGTTTTATTTATTTATTTTTCATTAAGGGAAGAAAGCAGCTGAGACTTACAAAGATATAAATAAAGTTTCTGGTTTTGATTGTTTAACAGAATACATGTGTTACAGAATTGGTTTAAAATTTTTTGTTCTGGAGAGATTTCACACTGAAAAATGACCAACGTTCTGGTCGACCATCTGAAGTTGATGACGACAAAGTGAAAGCCATAATTATATAAATCGATTCGTCATATAAATGTGCGAGAGATTGCAAGACAGTTAAATGTATCACAAACAACAATTGAAAATCATGTAAGATGTCTGGGGCTTGTTAAGAAGCTCAATATTTATTTTCCGCTCGAATTGAAAGAAATTCACCTTACACAACGAATCAATATTTGTGATTTTCATTTCACACGCGAATGCAATCGACCCTTTTTTAAAACGAGTTATCACTGGCGAGGAAAAATGTATCGTCTACAATAACTTTAATCGAAAAAGATCATGATATTGGTATGATGAACCAGCACAAACCATATCAAAAGCTAAATTGCAGCAAGAAAAAAATCATGCTATTAAATTGGTGGGATTACAAAGGTATTGTGCATTTCGAGCTGCTTTCAAAGAATCGAACTGTCAATTCGTGTGCTTACAGCCAACAGCTAATGAAATTGGAAGAAGCAATCAAAGAAAAAAAAAAGGCCAAAATTGACAAATCGCACATCAATCGTATTCCTCTACGACAATGCGAGATCACATATATCATCAACAGAACACGTACGAAACTATTGAAGCTTCAGTGATGTCATATCCCCCATACAGTCCAGACCTTACACCTTCGGATTATCATTTATTTTGAAGTTTACAAAATTTCTTATAGGGTAAAAGTTTCAACAATAACGCGCGATGACCTCAAATTGCACTTGGTTAGATTTTGCTGTTTAAGACCAGACGTTCGATGAGCGTTGGATCATGAAATTACCTGAAAAACAGAAAAGTTCTTCGAACAGAGTAGAAGATATTTGGTTGTTTAAAAAATCGTTTTTGTATATAAAAAAAAAAAAAAAAAAAAAAAAAAAAAAAAAAAAAAAAATATTTAAAAAAAAAAAAAAAAAAAAAAAGTTTTATTTCACAGTAAAAACCCGAAATTACTTTCTTGTCAAACCAATACTTTGTAAGAAATTTATCCTTTATGAAGATTAAAACTTTTCGCTGAAGAATCAGAATTTTATATCATTTTTTTAAAAATTAAATTTTTAGTAAATAAACGCTTGTTATTTCAAACTAGTTATCCTTATCATTGTGGAGAAAATATAAGTGAATTCATTTTCTAAAATATTTATTCCTATCTAAAAGTAAACAGATTTCTATCTAAAACAGGTTATAAATATTTACAACTGCGAATATCCTAATGTTTACCATGACGTATAATCATAGAATATAAAACTGTATTAAATGGAAGACAGAATACTCGTATTTTCTGTATACCTCACAATTTTCATGATTGTTGTTATAAATAAATTTGAAGAAAATCAATTACTGTACCTCTAAGAAGTATATTTAAAAATTTAATTTATAAAAATAAATGGGACATAAATAACAATTGGGACAAAGTAAAATAAGGAAGACAAACATATTAATTTTACAAATAAACATAACGAATAAAAAATATTAAGCTGTTTTAAGAGAGTATCACTATAAACTCAAATTCTTTGCAAAGATATTAGTGAATCTCGAATTTTTTCATCTATATTCTTCTATTTCAATTAGAAAAAAATATATCTTCTTGTGCTCCCATCTATTATTTTACGATTTTATCAGAATTTTTTGCAATATTGAATATGAATAGTGCTGCCCTCTGGTTTTACAAAGCCATAATTCTCAAAAATAAATTAAAAGTTGAAGCATCCTGTCTCAAAAAAGAAAAGAGGCAATTAATTTTGAGAATAATTTAGTGTAATAATATCCCACTCAATTAAATAAAATTATAATGAAAAATCATTAAGAGGATTGAAACAAATAGTCTTTAATATTTATTTATAAAATTAGAACTATTAATATTATTAAATAAACATAAAATATTAGTACTACTTATTAGCAACATTGAAGCTTTTTAAACCGATGGCATTTAAAAAAATATATTTAGTTAAAAAATTTAATAATTATAAATAAAATTTTCATAATTAAAAAAAATTCTACTTATAAGTTACGCATTAATTCTATTTCAATTGTGGCACAAAATTGGCTACGGTGACACTAACACATAAGTATCAAAACATTTTTGATGCTTTGTTAAAGATTATTCTTGCTATACTTTTAGAACTATATTTCTAGCCAATTTAATAATTAGAGGGGCTTTATCATAAATTTAGAGCCAGGAAACGGAAAAATGAAAAAATGTAAATTATTTTAACCAAAAAAATTTTTTTTAATTCTAACAAAACATATTTTTTGAATTAATCATTTATTATTTTATTTTTACTTATTTACGCTTATTCTAAAGTTACGTTTAATCTAAAATTTTATTTTTATTTACGTTTAAATCTAAGGCTACTCATTTATACAAATATGTAATTTATTGAAATGAATAAACAGTGTTATTGATTGAAAATAATTTTAATATGCTTTATGACTTTCTGTTTAATATTGCTCATTTATATATTGACTAAAATATCTTTATCACTAATTGATTTTTTATCAAAAAATTAACTTTCCCCAATTTCTACAATACAGAAATATTGTCTATAATTAAAGTAGAATTCTATAGTTAAGAATTATATTTTAATTTATTTAAGGAAACATTTATTTTTAAAAAAATTACTGGCATTTAAGAAAAAAATAGTCTTATAAAATTGTATTCATTTCAAACCAAGATTCTTTTAAGAATTTCTTCTGTAACCATATGCCACCAGATGTCATCACCATCTCCGTACGACTTGCTTTGTTCTCTATAGATACGTGATCAATTTTGTTAATGGAAAATGTGGTTTCCAAATCCTCACACATGACCTTCAAACACTGCATAATGATTTAAAAGAAATGAATGCGACTTTAAAAACGTGACTATCATAAACCATGATTTGACTGTTATACTAGGTATAAGCACATAAAGTAATATCCGCTTTTATTTTAGAATTCTAAGAAGAGTAAATAAATAAATTATATATTAGTGACGTGTCACAATTACTTTATGATTAATATTATAAACTTTATAATTTTTCAATAAATAATTTAAACTTAAGAATACATATTAATTTTATAATAGTTTTTATAACAGTTGATTTTTTTTATATTTTATTAATTCTACTAATTTTTAAAACGCTTTCTATAGACACATTGTTTAAAATATACGGTACATTTAAAATATTTATTATGTTTAAATTTAACTTCCCACAAAACATTTGATGTTATGCTTTCTTTGCATCAATAAGCAAGTGAAAATGTATTTGATAAAGTTATCATTGTTCCACCTATTTTTCCTTTCCTGGGATTTATAATTAAGATTTACATTTGATAAAAGTAAACAGAAATAGAATTTTAGAGTTACGAATGCAATTTTCGATCATTTATGATTTTAATCGGAAGTATCTATGCTGTTATGTATACATTGGTTAATAACAGACAACTATTTAAAATATAAAAGATAGGTACTTCAACGTCTACAATATGAAAGCATTAAAATGTAAAACTATTTTTTTAAAAAAAAGCAAAGGATAACGTAATCGAGGAAAAATTTCTTAAAAATGTAGATGTTAAGGATGAAAATTAAGGGATATCGATGATAATCGACGTGCATTTGTAAATCATAAATTCTTTTATGTATTTGATCGAAACTTCGGAGAATTCATTTACAATTGATTATAGTACATCGAAAGATGATAAATAAATGGAAAATGAAAAATTCTCAATTTTTCTACTGCTTACCTTTTAACGTAAAGAAACTTTCGAAAATAATAATTACATTTTATGCATTGAAGCAATTACTTGTTTTTACAACAGGCATCTATCAAAATAAAATCTCTGAGCAATAATCGATCAAAAAAAAAAAACATTTTTAAAATTTTAATTTTAAATATAAGCCTACACAGTTTTAAAGTAAACTAAAAGAAAAGTCTATTACTTTAAACAACTTAATTAGTTATTGGTTTCTACTGTTCATCCAAAATGGCGGTTATTCCCTGATTCTTAATATTAATTTTTAACCAGCGCTCTTTTAAAATTGTATATAAAAGAACAAATTATAAGTATTATATATATATATATATATATATATATATAATCTTATTCATCAAGTGTCATTTATTTAATATAAATATGCTCTTAAGTTTGAAGTTATTCAACTCATGATTTTTATTGGGCTTCTTTAAAGCGAGAAAATTTAGTTTACAATTTCTCATAAGATTTGCCTATTTCGCTGATATTTGCGATTGTATTAAAACATGTAGCTGAAGCCATTGTAATATTTATTTTTCACCCAGTTTTTGCATTTATTAGCCTCACGATTGTGTTAAAGATATATACAGCTGTTGCAAATGCTGGAGTCTTCTATCCAAAAATTTTCACCTGGATAGTAAAATTGTTATCTGAGAATGAGGAAACGAAATAATTTAGACGTCTACCATGCAATACAGGAATTAATCTTTTACTTTACAAAATAACGCAATGCAATAAATTCTAAGCATTGCATTATAGAAATATTTATTGTCTTTGAAACTTATTAATCTATATAATTTAGCTTAAGATCTTCTTTGCGAAGAATGAGAAGTAAAATTTTATATCTAACTGATTTATTGAAATGTAAAATAAGAAAAGTAAAATTTACACTCAAATGATACAAAGATATTTAATATAAGGTGTTGTCTCAAAAGAATACAATATTTTTATTTCAAAATGAAAGCTTCCTACCATCATATAAATTTCTTTTCATACGACATTTTTTATCACCTTTTTAGAAAAATGCTTAAAGTAATTAAAAAAAAGTTTCTGATAAAAAGAAATGTTTATTATTGACTCAAAGTAACAGAACTACTTGATAAAATGAAAATATCAGAACTGATGATTTGAAATTTTGAATTTTTGAATCAGAAGATATTTATTTTATATGTTTTCGAATATGAAATCCTTTTGACTTTTACATAAGGGTTTTAATTATTCAATGATTAATTTTTGCTTATAATTACATGTAGAATTAAGAAATTAGCTATCAAACGTAAACAAAGAGACATGAAAAACTTGCAGAGAAATAAATCTTGTATTTAGAATAAGAAAAATTGGCTAATTTTTGTTTTAATTTTTTTTATCAAAATGATAGTATTGCGCAAGCATTTTTTTAAAGCTTTTACCAATGTTAATATTTCTTCAAAAAACAATTATTTTACTTAACATAAGTAACTTTCTTAAAAGTATTTAGGAAACAATATTTTTTCTCGAAATTAATGTCCCCAAAATTTCTGTGTATCGCATTCTAAGAAAGAATCCTAAATACAACACAAAAAAATTATCCTACCCAAACAGATATATAATTATTAGAAAAGATTTGATTGAACTATCATATTATCATAGAAATGAAAATTGAATAAAATGGATTCAAATTATAGTAAAAATAAAACTATCTAGATTGATGGAAGTAATGTTGGAATGATTTTTAGAATGAAAATCTTCTTTCATCCAAATATGCAGACAAAGCTCTTTGTTACATTTTATCTCGGAGTTTTGTATTCATTACTTCAGTTAAGTACTAAAAATTTCTACAGCTGTTTCAAGTGCTCGATTCTTTCTCACAAAAATTTACACCTGGTGGTTAGTAGGTAAAATTTGCCGGTTCTGGCTCAGTGGCGGTGTGTGGCGGTTGTGGCCCACACACCGCCACAACCGCCACACGCCGCCACAACCGCCACACACCGCCACTGAGCCAGAACCGGCAAATTTTACCTACTGTGGTTGCACAACAACTAAGATAACAATTTATTCATATTTTATTCAAATAGGAAGACCATAATAGCTTTTGTAATAGAGTACTTAAGTTGAAGAGATATCGAGTCATTTTAATAATGTTTATTGGAATTTTTCAATGAAAATTAACTCTCATATTGAGTTTTAAATAGAATAACACACTTTAAATGAAACTTGGAAATGGTTTTATTGCAAATGGAATCTTCTCGTAGTAGTCTGACATGCAGTATGTTAACTTGCTCTAAATATGTGAGCTATAGAAGCTGAAAAAGTGTGTGAACATGACTAGTAATGTAACATTATCATTGAATATAAAACTGGAAATTTGAGTCGCAGATTAATAATATTTATTGTTTCAGATTCTTAAGGAAAACGGCAACTTTACTAGATTTTGCTTAAAAATTATAATTAGTTTTTCTAAAATTGTCTTCTTCTTTTTAATGGGCTTGCACGGTACTGGGCACTTCTGCTGAATAGCATTTTGTGCCATAGCCTCAAGCTCATGAACTCTTAGTTCCAATAAATTGGGTCGCACGCTTTATTTATAAAGTCAGACAAACCCTTTACGGAGCTAAGATTGATGATTATATTACTCTTTAGTATTGATGATTCCTAAAGTATTAAAACGAATGGAGGCTAGAGCATCACACTAAAAAATGATGTGATGCGCCGACTCATCATTCTCAAGACATTTCCTACAATTAGGGTCTTGAACGAGTGATAATATGGAGATGTTTCCTGAAATGATAGGGTCCAGTGATGAAGCCTACGATGATACGTATCTTCAACCTAGAACAAATAAGAATTTCAGAGGCAACATTCGCCGATGATCTAGCGATCATACTTTTGGAGTGCCTTTGACCAGAAGTGTTAAACCTAGATTTATTCATCTTCTGCTTCTCCCACTTGAGTAAGTTACCCTTTATAGTCTTCATGTTGATGGCACAGAAAGGTTATGCACCAATAGGGTTAAAAGACGAACCTTGATTTGCCAGTTCATCCGCCTTTTCATTACCTTGGATCCCCATGTGTCCTGGCACCCAAAAAAGGAAAACCTTATTATTGGTTGCCTGTTCCTTAAGAAGGTTTCTACATTCCAGGACAATCTAGATTTTACTTGGAAAGAATTGATGGTCTTTAAGGCAGCTTGACTTTCACTACAGATTAGAATCCGCTTCTCATTGGTAGCCTTTTCTAAAATTTAGTAAGAGACAGTCAATAATGACAAAAACTTCAGCTTGGAATACAGTGGCATACTTCCCAAGGCCCCTAAAGAAGTTGAATTCTAGAAAGGGCAATATGGGACCACGCGGATTCTTTATTCTTAACATTTTTTATTTTATATTTAATATTATTTGCTATATTATTATTATTATTATATGTCAAAATTTTTACTATTATATAAAAAGTTACGCGGAGAATAATATTTTTGTTGCATAGCAGATTTCGAAAACATAAACAGTACTGCACGTTTCACGAAAAAAAAAAAGCTTAAACATAATTAGATTCTTGTGAATGATTTTTTTTTAACCTAAGCATTTTTTGTTATTTAGGCAATTGAAGCTTATAACTATCAAGGAATTAAGTAAATAAGAATTATACCAGAATTACGTATATAAGGTATCATAAAAATTTCTAAATTTTTATTTAAAATGTGTACTTTTATTCACCGTTTCTAATAATATTTTAAGGTTTGGTGAATTTTTTGTTTGTATAGTCTGATATTTATATTACAAATCGTTTTTTTTAATAGGTAAATCTTTTTAATGTCATAAATGCGACACTTTTTTCTCAGTGTTTTTTCAGACAGATTTCTGACTTATTTGATGTAAAAATGAGAATTTGCAATTCTTGTTAGAATTGCACATCATTTTTTTGCTTTTTGTTCACAGCGTAAATTCATAAATAAAATTTCCAAAAAATTTTTTTTCCAAGACTAGTTAAAGCATTTTTGAAGAATGCATATAAATTTCCAAAATTATTAAGAATTTCGGAAATTATTAAGAATTATTAAATTTATTAAGAATTTCGGGTTCAATTTTTTTCTTATTAAATCTCCAGTTTTGTAAAACCATGTCTTTTCAAGATGAAAAATGCACTTTAATTCGTAATATGAATTGCTAAGACAATATATAAAGCAGAATGCTCACAAAGTAATAAGAAAGATTGGTAATTTAAGATCTATTTAATACCAATTCCCTAGCAAGAAAGTATGCTGAAATATTCTGTATAATAAAGCAAATATTTGTTAATTTAGAGGTAAACATCTTGGCTTGGTTTGCTAAGGTTTATTTATATTGTTCAATGGTCATTTTATGCTCACGAGACAAATTACAGCGAGACCTACAGTTTAAATTAGTTTCCGAACTATTTAAAACACCCATACTCGAGGTGAAATGGCATCCCATTGTAACGAAATATTAGTTAACTTTTGTTGTCAACAGATGGCGCTGTAAGCGTTTGTTAGATTTTATGTTTATTTTGTGATTGTTGAAAAAATAATGCTTTTGTTTATAGAATTTGTTCGATTGTAATACGTGCATATAGGTTTGTTTGAAGGGATTAATATCCTATGATTTTTATTCTATTGAATTTAGATTTTTAGAGGCTTTCAGCCTATTCCTTTTATGTAAATATTGTATAAACATTTATTAAAATATATATAAAATTATTCGAGCTTTTATACCTTTAGTTATTGAAGTTGTTCTCAATGCTTAGTTTCGATTTTTAGTTCTTAGTAGAAAAGAATAAAATCTTTCATCATAAATTGAAGAACCACAAGACAGACCGTTTTCTATATTGCTTCTAACTCGGCGGTAAGCACCTTGATTTGTCACCCCAGAAAATTCGAACATCTTCTTAGGAAATCGATATAAATTAAACAATCAGTTGCCTTGTTTCAAATTTATCTTCGGTATAAGTATGATATCCCTCAACCCCAAGTGATTTCTCGCCAAATCTAGTGTCTTTTGTTTTGATCATTATATTACCAAGTTTTCGTTACTTTTCAGTTTTTTTTTTTCTTGTCAGGTTTGGTTTTTCTCGTGTTTTACATCATTTTTACGTCATATATATATAATTCTTTTCAGTGCCAACAGCATTTGAAGTTTTCATTTTACTTTCATTTCGAACTTTTTGTTCTAAATTTCAATTCGAAACCATTTGATCGCTGTTGGCTGTTGTGTTTCGTTGTCGCCAGCGTCCAAACATGGCAAACTGTTCTTTTTTCCAATTTCTTTTTGCTTATTTATTATTTATATCTTTTTTATTTTGTTTATTTATTATATATTTTTCTTATACATTTTTGTTAATTTATTATTATATTTTTTTATATCAAATAAGTCCATTATTACTATTTTACCAAATGTTTTGAAGAGAAGGCAAACTTAACAAAAAAAGTTTTTATTCATTTTCGAGTAATACTTTTTTAGATTTTTTTACTATTATGTGATTTAAAATTTTCTAAAATGTGTATTTTTTTGAATCTTGGAGAAATTTCTGCGTTAAAAAACATGCGCTTAACTTGGCGACGAAAAACAGCTGTAATGGTCGCCAGTGGGGGGTTATTCTACTAGTTCCTTGTTTCATCTTAAAAAATTCACAACAATAGTGCAACATCGAGATAACGGCATTACATTGGTATTCACGATATTGTAACAAATCATTTAAGGATTGCTTGTTTCAAATGACACGGGAAATTTTCTATCAATGCATTATTTTCCACTGTAACATTTGCATTTATGCTTTGCTTAGTAAACATTCACCCATGTGAGCAGTGATAGTTTGAAAAGGAATATGGGTTAATTGAAATGTAACTGTTTGGTAACTATTTTTAATGCCTAGAATATTGTTTATCTTTATTTATTAACAATTATTCTTTTATCAACATACGCTTACACCATCAGAACTTCCTTTTGATATTTTTAAGATAAAATATTTATCTTGATCAGGATACTGTTTATTATATTTCAATTTATTTTAGTATTATAGTCAAAATTCATTTGTGGTTCACTTTGTTGTCAAAAGATGGCAGCACTTTTCAGCAAATGTTACAGAAACTGATTACACAAATGCAACTTCAGTTTCTTATTGTTATAAGGTAAACAAAAGAAGTAACGATCTTCGAAGATCTTTATTGAACCTTTTCATACCTAATGTGCTTGAACTATAATATTTTATTTCTTGTAAATAAATGTTGGTGTTATTCTGTGTAATGTTCGATTCCTTGCGCTAATGAAATTTTTCCTTTTTGTAACGTTCACATACTAATAGCAGACAGCCTCCTGCTATTAGATATATGACATAAAAAATTTTCTTTCGTTAAAATAATAGATAACGATATTAGTGTGAATTACATTTGTGTGAATTCTATATATATTAATCATTATCTTCATAATAGAGAGAGGAGTAATTTATGTCTAAAGGCCTAGATATAGAAACTCACACGCAATTTTACGTAGACGATAGCAATAAATCTATAATATTGATTCTCGACTGGTACTGGTATTTGCTCAAGAATAATGTTATGGAAGTATCAATGTCAAAAATGACGTCATACTTTCCAGTGTACCAATAAATATCGTCACTTTGTGTAATAATGCATTAGAATATAACGTTTTTTGCCTATCAACATCTTTGAGCTTTGCAATTGTAAGAAAACATTTTTAATTTTTCTTTTATAGAAAATAAAGTATATTTACTAAATTAAGGGAATTCAGAACTTAAACCAATATCTTATAATTAAAATTAAATTACCGCTTTATTATATTATATTTCTGTGCTTTAGAATCTTGTATAACATAGCTTAGTGTCGTTAGGGTCAAAAGTTGATAGAATCATTTATAAATGCAGGGTATTGTGTGTTGTCTGCTTACATATTAAAAAAAAAGTGCAGTATTTTCGTACCTCACGGCCATCAGTACTCTGTAGAATAAATAAACACGGATTTTCAGTTTTACCTTTTTTTTTCAGTTAAAGGAAAATTTTTTAATTTATCGCCCCAGTTTATAGGAATAATTTTCTCAGAATCGTATACAGTAATAATTGTAGCGATTAAGTTTGTTTTATTGTTCAGTTTTAAGGTTTTTTGGCAAGATTCCCGATGGAAAATTTAGATATAATTTCCTTTGATTGTAATCGCAAACGTTTTTTCTTTTCATTTATAAAGAAATATGTTCATTTATTGCTAATGTTCTAATGTTTAGATTTAAAATATCCTTTGCTGTGAAGATGATACAGGATATATGTGCAGCGCTTATGACTATAACAGAAATATTTAATTTTATACACATATTCATTGAAAGCATAATAAAATTATTTGATAATTTGCTACTGAAACTCTTAATAAAAGTGAATTATGAATATTTTCTGAATTTATTAACGTTCAATTCAAAATGAAGGCATGTCAATGACTTTTTAAAATACGTATTCTAAATGGAATTTTATTTGTTTTTTATTTTATTTAAAAGTTATTTGCTTAATTATTTAATATGTAATAATAATAAATAAAGATTTAGTGAAATAATGTTTTTGACTGTATTCTTTACGATTTTTATGGATAATTTCTGTTACATTGTTTAGATTTGTATATACATGAGCAGGATTTTTCTGAAAAAATAATTTAACATTCTGATTTTTGAGAAAATTTTTAGTTAACCGTTTTGTATTTACTTGGTAGGAACTCGAGATTCATATAATTTAATTAATCACTGTTCTAGAAAACGAACTTTATAAGGAATGATAAATAACGAATTCAAAATAGTACTACGAAATGAAATTTTGCAGTTGGAATGAAAAATCAAAAAGCATTTACTGAAAAGTCTTAAAATAAAATTCGCTAACGATGGTAAGAAACCATTTACGATTGAGAAAAGTGCGACAAATTCCCTTTTTTTATTTTCCATTTCAGGTCATTATTATCATTTTACGATCATCGTTACCAGAAGTCTCTTCCTTTCATTTTCAAGGACATAACTTACTAAGCCTTATTTCGTAAGTCTAAAGAAAATAGTGCCATTTCATGGAAATCATTACCGGTTTAAAGACGAGGGATCTTTTAGAGAAATCTCTGGGACAAAAAGGATGGCAACAAATTTTTTAATATATAATTTCTTACCGATTGTGCTAAATCATGATATTAATAAGTCATAATAATGATGGAGGAAATTGCAGTGTAGACCTTTAAGTATGAAAGAAGTTGCATACTATAATCGAGATAATTTTAAGATCATTAAATTGAAAATTATTAAATATCGTGGGTCTGTTTTATTACTGATTTTGTTTGAATAAATTATTCCTGTTGGTATAAGTAGAATCTAATCTCTAAAGAGAGAAATGGATCCATTTGAAGGCTTAGGAGATTTGGAAGCAAAGGATAAAGCCCAGATATCCAAACCGACAGATGTGTATGCATAAAGCAGAAACACAGCACTCTTCTTTGTTGTTCAACAGTTGTTGTGATCGAACTTGAGATATCTGTGTTTGAGAACTTTCGTCTTCTTTTAAAATTTTAAACCTTGTTAATTTTAATTAAAACTATATATATGATTTTAATTTAAATTAACAACGTTTGAAATTTGAAAAACAATGAGCTGAATTTTACTTTCTCCTACACAAAATATTAATTCTATATATAAGGAAATTGAAATAAAAATCCGTATAATAGATTTCACTAGAAATATCATTTTTCCTCTTACAATTGCGATGACGTATTTTTCACCTTTGTAAGGCCTCTTGTTGTGTCATCCAAATAGCTTCTCGAAGTATATTCACTTATGGCTGGGATTCATTAAGGTGTTACGAAAACTTCATTTCTAGTACTTTTGTTCTTAGTTCATTGACCAGCATTTTTTTAAGATTGGAATAAGTCTTCTCATTCAAACCGGTACGAAAGAACTTTCTATGAAAAAGATCTTACTACTAAAATAAATAAACGAAAAATTGGATAACCTTATACCTGATAAATTTGAAGTAATAATCCAAAGAAATTTTAATATTTTTGTACCGAAGATTTATAGTTTTTTATCAACTGATATGGGTTGTAGTTGCGTAGGTGGTTACATTACACTAAAAAGCGAATTAGCAATTACGATTCTTACGGTCATTGACATTTGTGATTATTTACAAGGAATAGCAATCTTCCTAAATAAAAATAAAAGACAACATTTGCATATCAGGAGACAGTATCATTTAAATATAATTCTATTTTCCAAATTAATTTTCTATTATTGTGGGAATTAATAAAGGAATAATCTCAGTGAGAATGTAATAATGCTTATAATAGTGAGATATTTAAATAAAAATATTTTCAATTTACACGAAATTCATTAAAATATACATCATTGAAAAAATTCATCAAAATGTTTTCACGAAGTATAAAAAAAAAATCTCGAATTTAACGCCTTTTAATTTATTTTAAATCTTTCGGATTTGCATAAAGTTCATCCATAATTTGATTTCAACTTTTAACAAGAATTTATATTTAATCAATTAAATAAATTACTCTTTTAAAATAGAAATTATGATACGTATTAATAAGTTATCATTAAGTGTTATTGTTGTTAAACGAGGTTCACTCTGAAATTTTTGAGATACAACTATGCTTTTAAAGTTATACTTAACAAAGTTTTAGGTGTGTTCAAAGTAGTCTCCTCCATCATCAAAGCACTTCTGTAGACGAATTTTCCACAGATTGAATGCCTCAAGCCATACATTTCTTGGAATAGATGAAAAAAATGCATTTATAGACACATCAATCTCTTCTTCTGAATGAAAATGACGTCCACGTAAGTTCTTTTTTAGATTAAAGAATAACCAAAAGTCGCACATAGCTAGATCAGGTGAACACAGTGGATATTCGATCACTTTAATTTAATTGTAATTGTAAGAAACTCAATTGTTAATCCGGCTGTATGTGAAGATGCATTGTCATTGTGAAGCATTAGTCCCCTAACATTCAGTTCTTGTAGAATTTCTGGAAGACATTTAGTGCTATACCAGTTTGCTGTTACTGTCTTCTGTCCTTCCAACTTGATGGCTTTGACCAATCCCGTACTTCTGAAGAAAACGGCATACATCACTTTTTCAGTGCACGTTGTTTTTTCACCATTGTCGGCGTGGGATCATCTTCAAAGACCCATATTTTGCTTTCTTGACGTGTTGGAACGTCATAAAATGGTATGTACGTTTTATCACCTGTTACAATTTTAGAAATGATGCAATGGCTACCATCATTTAGCAATTTAAGAGTTTCTTTACTGATTCTGACACGCTCCTCTTTCTGGTGCTCAGTTAGAGTAGGATGAACCCAACGGCCAACTACTTTTTTCATATGTAATTCTTCATAAATTATTTTGTGTATGGCTGCGGATCCAATGTTAAGTTCCTTCTGTATCATTTGAAAGGTACAGCGATTATCATCCTTTAACATATTTCGTATGGCAGACACATTATCCGGGATTACTGCCGACGGCGGCCTTCCTGTGTGTTCTTCATCCTGAAGAAAATTGCGACCTCTTCTAAATTCTCTAAACCATCTGAATACATTAGCACGAGCTAGAGATTCATCACCAAATGCTAAATGCAACCGTTGAACGCATTTGATTTAATCCTACTTTAAAATTGTAGAAAATCATAGCGCGAAAATGTTTTCGCGACAACTCCATTTTCTCTTCTGTTTAAAGTTTATTCTACGCTAAACAAGTGAAAGTAAGTCAGTAAAAAATCGTTTTCTGTGTTAAAATATTTTGTATTTTAAAATTAAACAGTTATATTTATTTTGTAAATTCTCGTCTGCGCGTATCTCAAAAATTTCAGAGTAACCCTCGTATGTGTATTACAGCTTAATATATGAATGTATGTTTAAATTAAGTATAATATATAATATATGTTAATTTTTTATATGTAATAAAACTATTGAACTTTTAATGGCAACAAGAATCTGGTTGTCATTGTTTGGCAACACAAATGACTAACTCAATCAAACTTCAATTGCAATAAAGTTAGGTAATTGGAATAAATATTAATTTTTATTTTATTTTTTGGAGAAATTTTCATTTTAAAATTAAATTTTAATTCTTATGAATAGTTCATAGAGGATTTTGAAATCGACAGGTATTCTAGATTCATTTCTTTCTTCTCTCTCTCTCTCTCTCTCTTTTTTTATAAAAACTTAAATTTTTCTCGTGTACTGTAATACATAGATAAAGATATACTAAAAATGTTTTTCTACAAAATCTCTTTAATAACTATTAAAATTGACTGATTGCAAAATAATTTTGAGGGAATCGTAAATATTTTTGATTATTTCTTTTTCTTGTAATCAAAAACATTTAAATAATTTGCTGTGATTTTCAAAAAAAAAAAAAAAAAACTTTGATTTGAAATTACGGTTAATCTGTGGTTTGGGTACCCCTTTCTCGTCAAATGGACGACAGATGCGGAAAGCGTGGTAACCCTGACTATTTCATCCTAAATGCAGTCCTTATGGCAATCCTGTCTTTTTTGTTATACAATTCATAAAAAAAAAATATTGTTTTTGTTTTCGTTGCCATATCAACGGTGAAATTCGTTAAAAACACGGATTTCGTTTTCATCGCCATAGAAACGCCGTTTTTGCATAGTGTCTCTCAGAGAATTCAACTCCGCAAGACATCAAGCAAATTCGCGCCAGTTGGCGACTTTTTGAAAATGCGCCAAGCAGGGAACTCAAAGCACATTTTCACCGAAATTACTTTAATTGCTTATTTTCATGCTCCATGCCATTTATTTAATTTTGAATGTGTATCTGCATTTACATGTGGTTAGAATTTATTAATAAAGAATTTATTTTTATAAACTGAAGTAAAAATTAATATAAAAATCAACAACAAAATAATTTTTCATTAGAATAACAAATAATCTTTACTGGAAAATTATAACATGACTTCTGACACACTTAATAATTTTATCAAATGCTCAAGCATATATAAGTGTATAAGTTAAGTTATTGCTGTATGCTTCCGAGTACCAATCTCTGTCCAGCGAAATAGCAAATCACAACCTTTTATTGCAATTGTCAAGTTGAAAGATCAAGATTTGAGCTTTCATCCTCTTCTGCAGATTACGCCGAGCTGGCAGCCGAATTGTTTGCGCTCTTGCCTTTGGTTCAACAGTTAGTGGGTTCACTTTGGACATGGATATGCTTGTAGTAGTTCAGAATCCACTTTAAACTTTAATTAGCCCTCGTGTGCAAAAAATGACCGTTGAGAGATAAACAAACCAAATCAAACCTCTGCAGGCTACACTAGCAGGATGACAGAAACCTATAGAATTTTGAATAAACATTAGATGTCTCGGTATGATGATCCTCAATTGGATTATGATGATTTGAATTCTCTATTTCTCGCTTTTCCCTATCTAACTGCCACGTTGTATAAGCATATAAGATAGGGAGAAATACTAATTCATCAACTGCTAGAAAATGTAAATTTAGCTTAACTTCATAACTAAAAATTAATTTGCAAAAGAAAAACATTTGTGTTTCGAATATTCTGTGTTTTTTCTGGCCCTCTGAACTGTAAAATCCTTGTGGCGACACAAAAATTTTAGTATGCTTGAATTATTTCACTATAAATTTGATAATATAATAGGTAATAACCAGATTAAACTAATATTAAAAAATGCATAGCATAATTGAGTAAAATTATTTACTATATAAAAACCGATTATAACGAAAAAAAACTATTTACATCAAGATAAAACCAATCATCTACAAATTTAATTGTTCATTGGGTGAAAAACTTTTTTATTCAGAAATTGCATTTATATCAAGAGCGATGTACTTTCAAGGTGTACCTCAGTAATAGAGATGAACATCGAAATATTTTTCCTTTCTTGGAAAATTTTAAAAAAAAATTCTTTAAATGTACACAAGTGTCATAGCTTTCATTAAATTAATTTTAGTAAAAATCTTATTGTACGTTACTAAAGTTTTGCTATCTGTAAATTTAACAGAATGTAAATTTATATGAATGATTTTTGTATTCTAACATGTTCTATTATTAAACTTAATTTAACTTAATATTAGTGTCATATTATTAATCGTATTTAATCCAGAGTTTTTTTTTATAATAAAGTTTAAATAATAATATTATTAAACGGTACAGAACCAAAGTCATAAAGATTCGAGAACTCCGGAAATAATTATTTTAAAGAAAATTGCTTTCTCGCAACAATAAAATCTACATATGAGGTCAAAATGTTTCGATGCTTTAATCAAACAGAAACATATATTAGATTGCGTGAACTTGTTTCATTGTATTTATTTTACTATCAACAAACATATGACACGCTTTTAGATCTTAGATAACAGAGTTGATTTATCTACTCTCTAGATTTGAAAATGGTACCTTCAAGTGCGATGTAAACATAAAATGTTGATTTTGATAATAACGATGTCCTGTGAATATTATATCAGAACCATATTTGCACACTTCTGATAACACTTGAGTGAAATTGTTTTACAAAGAAACACTCGCCATTATCTCATAGTTTTAGTAGATTATTTAAATATGTAAAATATCTCACTTGGAGATTGTTTTAAATATAAAACAATGTGCAATCAATCTGTAACCACAGTAGTCCATTTGATTGTATCGTAATGCATTTTATCTTTTCGATAAACCAATGGAGGTCGCAATGATTCGATTTTTGCAATGCTTCTGCAGCCAAGAAATGCAATTGTAATGAAATGTTTGAACATCGTTTTGTTAAAGCATTACTACATTATCACTTCGTGGCTCTAATTAGGGTAGTGGGGTAACTTTCAGATGAGAATCCCATTTCAACTGTGAAGACTGTTGTTTCTAAATTTAACCCGGGATTTCAAACCAGAAATGAACGAATAACCAGAAAAAGACATTATTTTGACCGGAATAAAAACCGGAACTGAACCGAAATAAATATAGGTTTATTTCGATTCCACATATTTTCAAACATTTTTTTTTTTTACTTTAACCAACTTATCAATAATTTCTAATTTAACATCAACAAACAATTATTATTGCATCCATATTACTCCTCAATTTCCTGCTTTGGTGTTCCCTAATACTTTTCTTTTTCAGTTTCACATGAAACTAATTGTAGAAGGCAGATTTTAATTTAATTAAAAAACTAAAAGTATAGGTTTTTTACGAAAAAAATTATGTCTGAATTACAGTTTTCGCATTTTTTTGTTTGTTTGTGGTAGCTGTTTAGCCGGAAGTATACAATGTAGCGCCACCCTAAATAAGAAAGGGATTGTGATGTACACGTAATACATGTTTCGGTCTAATTGGTCAGGAGTAATTAAAGGAACTGTGGTGACCTGATTGGTTAGGGCTTCGTTCTCACTATCGGAAGCTAGTCAGCTTAAATCCAGACTTAACTGAAGATCTTCCGTGTTCTCTAAAGACGTCTAGGTACGTTAAATAAGTGGTAGTCGCCATGTCCTACAAGTGAAAAGATACTTCTGGGGGTGGTAGTCCAAGTATTAGGGGCTCTTCTAGGTCCCTGCTTCAAAGTACTAAAACTTCTTCCCGGCTGCTTGCATCAACTGGTAGAGCTCAGCTATGGACTAGGTACAGGAAAGAATATGCTAGTGCAAAAACAAAGCAGTCGGAACTAATTCATGAAGATCAACTGGAAGTAGCTAGCAGTCAGCTAGAAGTAAAGAGTCACGTAAAGAGAGACAGAAAGAATAAATTAAAAATCACTTAAAATTCTCAGCCATCTCTCTATTCATTTGTTTTGTGTTACAAACATTTTGCGCCTTTGGATTCCAATAAAGATTTTAAAAACACACATTAAAATCTGTTTTGGAATGCAAACATTTTAGCTTTTCTTCAGTGGAAAGTAACTTGGATTATTGTTTTGTTGACAATAAATAAGTGAAATTAAAATTTTGATACCCCCCAATTCCTAACTGAAGCAAATTGGAAACCAAAAGTGAATAATTAATTTAAGATATTTAATCGATTTTCACATGTAATTTAGAACTATTGTAGAGTAAAGTTGCGAAATTTTAAAAAGTTTTATGGCAGACATTTTATATAATCAGATATCGAATAAGGAAGCACTGTTAATAGAAAGCTTAGCAGTAGCAGTTTATTTGGAACCGCGTTATCAAATCTTGCTTTCCACGTCACCAAAATATCAGGCTGCGCAGCATTTAAAGAATATTTGAAACAAATTATATTTTTCGGATAGTTAAAGAGGAAATAGCTTCTATTGAATGTGATGAAAAAGAAGATGATTTAGAGACTTCTTTAAATAGTCTTCTTTTTCATCGCCAAATTCTATCGAGATTGACACCGCCTTAATTTTAAATAATCTTGACAATGAATGAAGGCTCGAAATAAAACATGATTGACTTTAGATTCCTGAGACGAGAATATAATTACCTATCCGCCTGTGATTAAGATTGCAATGGTTTTCTTCATTTATTTCTGTACCGTATAAAAAGGAAAAAAAAAACTGTGGAAGAACAATAAAGCTCTGCTGATAAATAATGCCATCGCATATATGCTAACACACCTACTAAAATTAGAAAGCTTAATGAGACATGTGAAATTCCTTCCAAGTATCAATGGTACTCTGGAAGATCTCCTGAAACTCTTTTGGAAATAAAATGTGACCGAAAATCTCAGTCTGCCTTGGTCAGATTCTCAAAGGGACATCTAAAATGTGTATCGTTAGAACGTAGAACAAAAAACTATCCCACTTGTAAAAAATGCTGCGACCATCCAGCCTCACCGAAACATATTCTGGATTGCGTCGGACTTTCCTGGTGGGATTTATCCTGAGATCCCCTGCTAGTCATTGACTTTTTAAATGTCAACAATCTATTGGAGTTGATCTGACAAATGTCAAATCTTTAAAGAGGATAAAGAGAAAGCCACGACAGTAAATTTTTACAAGATTAAAATCAAAAGCGACCTTCTATAAAGTAATATGTGCAATGAAAAGTACAAATTAATATTGTTCAAATTTTTATATAGTCCTCATTCAAAATGTGTTTCTTCTTATTTAAGTAACTTATAAATATTAGCGTATAATAAATAAAATGTTTAAACTTATATATGCTTGTATCATTTGTTATAACTCCTGGTTTATAGATATATCAATAATTTCCATTAATTCATAGCATTGATAATAAGCTATCTTCTAAACACTCTAAAATCCCACTAAGTCCTTGAATATCCGAGACGCTGGGTTCAATCCAATGTTCCAGTAGGAAATTTCAGAAATTTGGCAAGCCTACGTATTAATAATCAGAGGCAATTTTTTCATATGTTAAGTAAATTACTATACATTTTACATATTGCAAAACCAGGTATACTGTGTAAGCAGCAAGCGACAAAGGTGTACATGATCAATAAAGAATAAATCTAACTGTCAAATGAGATTTGATTATTGATAACAATGCCAATGCTCACCGCTCTTATTGCACATGCTAGTTATTTGTATCAAATCACATAGTGTACCAATCAAAAGAAGAATAAAATCGATTTCTGTATATAATAAGAGAATTGCACACTTTTTATTTATAATATATGATATTATATGATATATAACATTTTTAATACAAATAAGAATATATATAAAGTAAAATTATTCTTTTAGAACTAAACTCTGAAAACTGTTATTTTTGGCGCATCGGAAATCAGAACTGAACCGATATATTTTATTTTAGTAGAACCGGGACGAAAATCCGAGAGAAAAAATTACAGCTGAAAGTCGTATTATATTGTCAGAGTATATTTTTGACCGTGAATTCTTAGACCGTTGACTCCTTATGTAATTTTAATGTGGCGAAATAAAGAAACACAAATAAAAATATTATGGTGTAATATATCCAGTAAATTTGAGTTTTAATAATAAAAATACCAGGTTTGAGTTTACTATGCTATAAAATGAGAAATAAATGTAACCGCAAAAAAAAAAAAAAAAATTAATTCACTTGGAAGAATATACCGTCAAAAAGGAACTTTCCTTGTCTGAATTCTTCCCATTGATTAAGCGATTTGTAATACTCGTAATTAATCGTTAATCATGAAAGAAAAATCGTTCTCTTTGATTGTTTTTCTTCCTGGAAAATGAACTACACATATCTTAGACATCAATAGGTTTTTCCTCACTTGTATAGATGTTATGGGAAATAATTACTTTTACTTTCTCAATAAATTATTACTTACGTATTAAGTAATTGATGAGACGGAAGATGAGTAGTAATTGAAGATAACGTCATATACAAATTGTGTATAAAAATATATATTTACAGGGTGCAGCATGTTAACTTCGTTATTTCGTATTGTAATAACACAAAAATTATTAAAGGTACTTTTTTATTTAACTTTTCTGGTTTCATACAAAAGTTGCATATTTAAAGTTATAATTTATATAGTTTTAAACACCATGTTGGGCAAATGACGCCCGCATTTGTCGTATACAGGGTGAACCGAATTTTGCTGATTACATCCCTTTCTCCTGCACATTGGTAAGTCTGTTATTTGAGTTTTTCTTTTCAGATCTTCCAAATTTTGAGGACGATCAGTGCAGACTTTGAATACCCTCACAAAAATATTATATATAGGACCTAATCAGAAGATCGCACTGGCCACTCCATATTGCATCTGATTGAAATGAGGCGCCCTGGGAAGTAACTTCACATCGATGGCGATGAGGTATGGATTGTTGTTCTTTTCTGCTGAAGCCATATTTTTCCTAAGTGCATTTCATCACGTCATAGCAAAAACCTTTTTCCAGAATGTTCACATGATGGTTTGAAGTGACTATGATAATCTGTTCCTTTTTCTTGAAAAATTGTGGCCCCACAATTCCAAATGATGAGATTGCGAACCATACGGTGACACTTGATGAATGCAAAAGTTTCTGATAAAGTTCTGGTGCATTGTCGACAGCCTATTGGTGAGTTTTTTTTATTGACAAATTCAGTTATATGAAAATGAACCTCACAAGCGAAAAAAAAAAAAAACAAGCGTGTTTTGTGGAACACGGTCAAGAAGTACTTCACATGCATTTCTTTTTTGAGCATTACGCTCACATTTGAAAAGTTCCTGCACTATGACCAGCTTTTATGGATGACAAAGAAGTTCATCATGCAACATTCACCTTAAGTAACAATCTGAAATTCCAAGGGCAGACGAATGCCACTGTGATCGCAAAAATGACACTCTTGATGCTTCATGCCTCTAAACGTCTTCTTTTCTGAACAGAACCAATATCCTTGAACAATGCGAACTATAACAGAATAGATTTCTGGTTCTGGATAGGTCCAAAAAACGCAATATTAAAGCGATTTCGGAAAGTGAGCTGGGTGGAAACTACCTTTTGAAAAACAGGCCTTTACTGCAAATATACGGTATTCATTACTCCAATACATGATGACGACTGAACCACAATGTCACACAACTTGATTGTAGTTCCTGGTCGAATAAGCCGTTGTGTGCATAAAGAAATAGTAAATAGCAGAATGATAAATCAACAAAACCGTAAAAATAGTGATTTTAAATTTTCAAGAGCAGAGAATTGCCTGCTCAAGCTATTTAGTGGTATAGTGTCTGATGAAAAATGTTCTTTTACAAAAAAACTTGGTCTTCTTACTATTTAAACTGTTAAAAAATATCTGCAACAGTTCATAAAAATAAGACATTGTCTTTAAAAGACATCATTAAAACATGTTAAACAAATAAAGTTTAACATGTCTTAATTAAGAGTATATATGCATTAGCCTGATGACTTTTCCGCAATATTAAAATTCCATGTGCTAACTAGGAAAAACATAATGAAAAGACTAAAAAACATAATTAAGCAATGAAAGTAGTGATGTATATATTTAAGCATTAACAAAAAACACAGTTAAATAGTAATAAATTAAAATATGAAATTATTTCGTGGTCAAAACAGTTTAATATAATTTAAAATAAGAATTCACAAGTTCTCATCAGCATGAACATTTAGTCACACTAAAATAGTAATTACAGACTCAAATATCAATTATATAGTACTGTCATGGGATTTCTAGATATTTTTCCACCATTTTGCAGACATCCATAGTGTTTTGATAGTTTGTACTATCTTTGTATGAAGATCGGAAAAATTATAATAGTGATTGAATTTAAAATTACAACTTGTAAACAGCGTAACTAGCACACATTGCGTTCGAGTGTGTTCGTAAACAATATGGCGGGAAGACACTCTATTAGAATTTGCAAGCGAATTGCAATTTTGTAGAAGTGGGAAGTTAGTAAAAGCAATTGCTTCCAGTAGCTACTAAAACGATTAGGTATGGAATCGAACTGAGTTTGGATAGCAGAAACGGGATGAATCTATACATCACATTTCATCAACCGAAGTAACCTGAAAAGGGTGGCGGGTAGAGTTTCTTAGATACCCACAAGAAAATATTTTAAGTTAGTGAAAGTTCTGGAGAGAGTGCATGCTAGGACATCAAATGAACCATCTTCTGTGTCGAGGAAAATTGAGAAATTTCATGACACATATATTTTTGTATTATCTTGGTGAAAGATAGCGTTTTGCAGCCCTCAAAAATCGGAAACTATCACTGGCCTTTAAGTTTTAGAAATATGCTAATCGCCATTCATATTATCGTTATACCAACTACAGATGTACGTGTCATGCACACATTGGTACATAGAAAGCTTACCTGGTTCAATGTCTTTGCAGCAGGTGTTGTTGCACAAACATGTTTCCCCGTACCTAGCCCTGAGTTGGGCTCTACCAGTTAGATAGATGCAGCCGGGTGGAGTCCTGGTGATCTTGAAACAAGCACCAAGCAGAAGACACCCAATACTTGGCCTACACCCCCAAAGTTATCATTTCACTTGGCGGACAACCAGTTATAACATGTCCCAGCTTCCTTTAGTGAACATGACGAATCTTCTATTAGGTATGGATTCGAACTCACTACCATCCGATGATGAGAACGACGTCTTAACCAACTAGGCCTCTATTGCACTAGGTGTAAGCTCTCTATAACGAAACCGAATGTATATAACGAGATCCGAGTAATGATAGTTCTCCTTAGTCTATATATATGGCACGTAGAACCAGGGTTCGTCTAAAAATATAAACTTGCATCACTAATGTATCAAACGCCAAAACTTGTATCACTTCAACTTTGGCGTTTGAAACATTAGAGCCACTGTCTGCCTTTATGCTGCATTGTCAAGGAAAACTGGACGTGTTGCTCATACACTGAACAAATAGATACTGAATATGCTGCAAGCAAGCACATTTATTAAATAATGGTTCATGGTGTGGTTCTATAGTTTCATAAAACCAGCCTCACAATATTTCGGTCTGTAACGTGCTAAAAAGGCGAGAATCAGTACAGCGTATGCGCGCCAGATTCTGCCGCCCTCTTCCTTTCCGATCATATTGTTTTTTGTTTACTTCAGAAAAAGTGTATTCTCAGAGAGACAACGCACTGGAGGTGCGCTTGTGGCGGTGTCCGCCAATGACATTGTCATGATCATTAAGTGCAAAATTGTTTTAAAATATTTGTAAATAGTAAAAATTATGTATATACTTAAAATTTATCCTCATCAATAAATTAAATTTAGTTTAATTGAAATTGTCATCAATTGCCTTACCACCTCGGTACGCTACAGTTTTAAATGGTGCCATCGGTGCGGATAGAACTGTTTCGAATAATTCTGAAGAATTAATGAGTGATTCTAAGTAAAAGATATTTCTGAGAAGTGTTGTCATCCTGACAGCAGAAGATAAATTGATAGCAACCCGCTATTGATATTTGTTGAGTTTGATTTCGTGGTTTCGATTCCGACCCTTGGAATCAGAAGATTTAGCATCCCGCTATTTTGGAGTGGAAAGAAAAAAGGATTTCCAGTTAAATTCCCGCCCGTGGAATAGAAGAGAAACGGTTAGTTCCAACCCTTGGAAAAAGAAGCCTCCAGCTTGAAGTATTAATTCAATCCATAGCACCCTGCTATTTTGATGTGTTTCCTGATATGCTCAATTCCATCCAGTGGAATAGAAATATGCTGTTTTGATTCCAGCCCTTGGAACAAAAAGAAAACAGCTTTCTGTTTGTGATTTAATTCCATCCGAAATTTTGTGATGAGAATCTAAGAAATTTTGCGCTACTTCTGATTTTCGAATCCATCCTGGCCAAGTATACAGTTTCGGAATTGTGTATTGAAAATTCCTGTTCCTGGAATCAAGAAAAGTGTGATAATCAAGAAGTGTTGTTTGCGTGTGTTTTTTCTCGAAAAAAGTGAAAAAAGAAAGTGAAATTTCGTGTGAAAGTGAGAGTTCGAAATCGAATTCAAAATCGAAAATAAGTGAAAAAAAATATATATATATATTTAAATATAATTATTTCACTTGAAATGTTGATGTAATTTGATAGGAATTATTTTTGGGTTTAAAAACACCGATAAATTGTGTTTGTTATTTTCTAAACTCAATTAAGAAGTTTCGTTTTGAATGAAAACATTCTTATATTTACATTAGTGTTTTGTATAATAAAATTGTGTATATGATATATAATTTCATTTATTTTACATATTGTTAGTTAAAATTTCTTGCACATTTGCAGAAATATTTGATTAGAATTGTTTTTTATTGGGTATCCTATCCTGTTTAGTTTTGATTTGTGATGTTATAAATGAAAGTCTCTCTAGTATTTTCGTTTTATTGACATATAAGTTTGAGTAAAAATAATAGTTGATATATATATCGTATATATGCATACTATTACTGTTAAATTTTGATACCGAATTTCTTTATTTTCTGCTAAGAGAAAAAAAATTGATTTTTAAGGTATATGATATGTTTTTAAGCCAATTCTGTTTCCAAAAGTGAAATGAAATTATTATATTAAGTATTGAAATTTTATCTTAAGTTTGAATATAATATAAAAGAAATATTTTAAGTTAGATATTGTTTTTGAAATATTTATATATTTTTTGTGTGCATAATAATGGTAGATTACTTTTGTTTTCCAACTGAAAACAAAAATTAATTTATGAAATATTATAATTTCCTGTGAAGTTGAAACAATCAATATTGTTAGTTAATTATTTGGGTTTTGTTAGAAACGTATTAAATTAGGCTTAGATTAACCATTAACTATGTCATTCTTGGGAAAAGGTAAAAAGCAGGACTTATTAGTTTTAGCTTCGGAGCTCGAGGTAGATGTTGACTCAAATTTATCTAGTATATCTATTAAACAAGCTATTATTAAGAGTCCTAACTATGAAGAGGATTTTGTGAAAGAATTTTTCCTTTCTATAATCGAAGAAAGAAAAAAAACAAGAACAAATTGAGAAAGAAAGAATTCAAATAGAAACTGAAGAACGGAGAAGAAAAGCTGAAATAGAAGCTGAAGAACGGAGAAGAAAAGCTGAAATAGAAACTGAAGAACGGAGAAGAAAAGCTGAAATAGAAGCTGAAGAACGGAGAAGAGAAGCAGAAAGGTAACATGAATTAGAAAAGCTGAGATTAGAAGCTCAATTGAAACTTACTAATGGATCCCCCAGCGAAGATGCGCAACATTTTCGTAAAGATCTTCAAGGAATGATCCATAGATATGATGTAAAAGAAGATATTAGTCTATATTTAATTCTTTTTGAACGCCAGGCACATCGTTCCCAAATACCTAAAGAATCGTGGATTTCATATTTGTTGGGCTTACTGCCGTATGAAATCACTCAAATAATTGCACGTGAGCCAGAAGAAGAAGCACAGAATTATGATTATGTTAAAGAAGTTTTATATAAAAGATTTAAATTGACCCCAGAGAAGTTTAGACAATTGTTTGTAAAACATCAAAAGGAAAATGATGTTACTTGGATAGATTATTATCACGAACTTTATAATTATTTTTATGGGTGGATCAATGGACTTAAAGTTGATACTTTTGAAAAGTTAAGTGATTTAATCCTAACGGATCAGATTAAAAAGAGAGCTCCACAAGAATTTAAAGAATTCTATTTAGATGAATGGGGTAGTATAAACAATCCACTTCATTTGGCAGAGAAATTAGAAGAATTTGAGGACATTAAGAAAACTATCAAACCAATTAATGTGATGAAGAAGAAAACTATTCAACATCAAAATCAAAGATCATATAGCCCTCCTCACATGTTTGTGAAACGTGATAATAATCATACGAATGAAAATTTTAAGACAGAGAAGAAAGATCTTAAGGAAGGATTTAAAGATAAAAGTTTTGAAAAAAGAAGACTATTGAAATGTTTTGAATGTAATTCTACTGATCATTTGAGACCACAATGCCCTTTAATTAAAAGACACGCCCCTAATTCTATAAATAATGTAGGAGAAGAAATGGTTAAGGAATTACTCAAACCATATACAATTATTGGGAAAGTGAATGGAATTAAATGTGAAATTTTGAGAGATACTGAAGCCACAATAGATATTGTTAGTAGGAAGTATGTGTTGCCTAATGATATGACTGGCGAACATGTTTGGGTACAACAACCCTTAGATTTGAATCCCACATGTTTACCAATTGCACGAATTGTGTTGGAGTGTGATTTAGGAAATGTTATTACAAAGGCTGCTATTATTACAAATGAATTGGATCGTAGTAGATACCTATTAGGAAACCGAACAGCCTCATTAATAGAAGAAAAGAAGGAAAATAAGAATTTGGCAGATGAGATAAATAATGTGCAGACTAAAAGTCAGAAACGTATAGAAGAGGAGTTGAAGATGAACTCAAACAAAACAAAAGAAGGTTTGAATACAAATTCCAGTGAAGAGGTTGTGGATAAGGAAGACTTAACAGTTTTACCAGAAGCTCAGTCGGATTATCCTTTAGTTTCCTTACTTAAAATTGATAAAGAAAAATTCAAAGAATGCCAAAGAACAAGTGAGGATCTCAAACCATTGTTTAAACAGGCTGAGAATATCGAGTCTGGAGAAGTCAATAAAACAAATTATGTAATAAAAAATGAACTGTTACTTAAAAGAAAAGTAGATAAATTAGGACATGAAAATTTTTTTATTAGTTGTTCCTAAGGAGTTCAGAGAAAAACTAAAAAACGCTTGTCATGAAGGTACATCTGCTCATCTTGGGAGTTACTAAAATAAAAGACAGACTAGCTTGTAATTTTTACTGGCCTAATTGTTACAAAGAATTAGAAGAATTTGTAAGGTCCTGTGATCCTTGTCAAAGAGCCGGAAAAGTTGGAGAGAAAAAGAAAGCTCCTATGAAAGTAGTACCAATAATATCTGAAGTTTTTAGAAAGATAAATATAGATGCTGTAGGTCCTTTGCCTGTCACACTTTCAGGAAAAAAATATATTCTTACTGCTATGTGTTTTGCATCCAAATATCCAGATGCTGTTGCCTTAGAAGATATATGATCCACATCAGTTGTTGATGCATTACTTCAAATGTTTAGCCGTATGAGCTTTCCTAAAGAGATCCAACATGATCAAGGGATTTCTTTTATGAGCGCTCTAACTACAGATTTTCTTGAGAGGTTTGGAATAAAAATAATGCATAGTTCGGTGTATCATCCACAAAGTAATCCTGTAGAAAGATTCCACAGAACTATCAAACGAATTCTTAGAGTATTATGTTTGGAATCTTATTCGTATTGGGAGCCGCATATTCATGCAGCTTTGTTTGCTTTAAGAACTATAACTCACGAGTCAACCGGATTCAGCCCTGCAGAATTAGTTTATGGAAAAAAACTTAAGAACACCAATAACCTTACTCTATGAACACTGGTTACAACCTGAAGAAGAGCAAAATTCTGTTGTTGAATATGTTTTAAATCTTATCAGTCGACTAAAACGATGTCAAAATCTAGCTGTGGAAAAAATGGAAGAATGTCAAGAAAAGCGAAAGACTTATTATGATAGAAACAGTGTTAAACGAGAATTTAAAGAAGGAAGCCAAGTTCTTGTTTTGGCAACTTCTCCTGCAAATAAATTAGCTGTTCAATGGCATGGCCCAGGAACAATTGAATCTAAAATCTCTGATACTAACTACATTGTCTCTTTGCCTAATAAGAAAGAGAAATCACAAATTTATCATGTGAATTTACTAAAGCCCTATTACAGTAGATCCAACGTTATAAATCTTGTTGAGTTAGATGAAATGAAAGATCCTCAAGATTTAGAAATTGAATTCCCATTTATTGAAAACAACCCAAATATTTTTAATTGTTCTGAATTAATTTAAAAAAATAATTTAGAAGAGAGATTAAGTAAAGAACAGATTCGAATCTTAAGTGAATTGCTATGTAAATATTCTGACATATTTTCGAATGAACCTAGATTAACAAATATTGTAGAGTACGATATCGAACTGATTTCCAATAAACCAGTACGTGCCACACCATATAGAATGTCACCCCGACAAAATGAAATTTTAAAAACTGAAATATATAAAATGTTAGCTAATAAAATTATTGAGGCGGGAATGTCTAATTATACTTCTCCCATGATATTAGTAGAAGTTCCTGGTAGAGAACCAAGTCCTTGTATTGATTACAGGAAATTGAATGAAATTACAAAAACTGAATATTTCCTACTCCCTAATATTGAGGAAAGGATTAAAACTGTTTCAAGTGCTAAATTTATTACAATAATTGATTTAGCAAAAGGCTATTAGCAGATTCCCCTTATTAAGAAAGCTCAACAATTGGCGACTTTTGTAACAAATTTTGGTTGTTACAGACCACTTAGAATGCCATTTGGTTTAAAGAATGCACCATATTTTTTCTGTAAAATGATAACCGATTTGTTACAAGGAATGGAATCTTTTGCGATTCCATATTTAGATGACATTGCCATATTTTCTAATTCTTGGAAATACCACCTTAAGCATCTAGATGATGTTTTTCGACGAATTGAAAGAGCAAATTTAAAGATCAAACCTTTAAATGTGTTTTTGCTCAGAAATATGTCAAATATTTAGGTCATATGGTTGGCCAAGGTAAAAGAACTCCCTCAGAATTAAAAATTGATGCCATTAAAAATTTTCCAGTTCCGACAACTAAGACAGAAATTCGGGCTTTTCTAGGTTTGTCTGGTTATTATAGAAGATATATTCCTAATTATTCCATTACAACAGCTCCCGTGACAGATAAATTAAAAGGGAAGTCAAGGAAAGAAAAGATAGCGTGGTCGGAGGAATGTGAAACACCTTTCAAAGAATTGAAAAATAAACTGAGTGAAAACCCAGTGTTATACGCTCCTGACTATAAAAAAGAATTCATATTGCAAACTGATGCATCCAATGAAGGAATCGGTGCAGTATTTTCTCAACTGGATGAAGAAGAAAAAGAGCATCCTATCTTATACCTTAGCAGGAAATTTACAGAAACAGAGAAAAAATACTGTACCACAGAGAAAGAATGTGCTGCAATCGTCTGGGCAGTAAAAAAGTTGCAATGCTATTTAGACGGACAAAAATTTAAAATTGAAACTGATCATAACCCATTAGTATGGTTAAATTCTAATGCTAGTTCAAACCCTAGGTAAATGCGTTGGGCATTAGCATTGCAGCCCTTTAATTTTGAGTTAATCCATCGAAAGGGGGTTTTGCATAAGAATGCTGATGTTCTTAATAGAATTTATAAATAGAAAATTTTCAGTTATTATTTTTATTAACATTTTCTCTTTATTCATATTGTCTTATTTTGTATCATATTAAATTTCAAAAATAAAAAATTCTATTCTTTAAAATACTATACCAAAAATAAAAGTAGCATAAATTTTTAATGTTATTTTATAATTCTGTGGTTAAGCTTATTATGTTTTGTTATTAGTTATTTGAGTAATTGTAAGACTTTTACTCATGTAAAAGTCCTTCCGGAGGGGGAAGGAGTTGTAACGTACTAAAAAGGCGAGAATCAGTACATTGCATGCGCGCCAGATTCTGCCGCCCTCCTCCTTCCCGATTATATTGTTTTTTGTTTACTTCAGAAAAAGTGTAGAGACAACGCACTGGAGGTGCGCTTGTGGCGGTGTCCGCCAATGACATTGTCATGATCATTAAGTGGAAAATTGTTTTAAAATATTTGTAAATAGTAAAAATTATGTATATACTTAAAATTTATCATCATCAATAAATTAAATTTAGTTTAATTGAAATTGTCATCAATTGCCTTACCACCTCGGTACGCTACAGGTCCTATATGTCTCCCTAATATTTCTGTTAATTATAAAAGCGCTATTAGATCCAGCATACCATTCAGTATAACCCTCTACAACCCATCGATTTCCCACTCGTATGACTCTAGTTGGCTTTTGAACAATACAAAAAATTATAACATAGAACGATTATCTTTACTTTCCTTATCATTCAATGCATATCAGTATATTTTAAGAAATTTACAAAGCGATTTCTGAATAAGAAATTCACTGCACAACTTTTCTTTCGTGTAATATTTCAGATCTTGTTTGTTCTTGCTTCATCATTCAACTAAATTGATATCCTCATTTGCATATTCCAATATCTACTTTCCATGTCAACATTCAAAACAGCATTTCTTCCTGGTGTGGTAATTTTTAATGACCAACACATGCCTTATTTATTTAAAAGTGCGTGTTTCTATGACTATAGATCGATATGGAGTGTCAAATAAAGCATTTTCATAACTGCCACAACAAATCATCAAAATATTTACATGAAAAAATGCCTCAAGAAGAACTTGTTAGTTTTCATAAGTAAGCATAACAATCATACAACTGTTTTAGTCAAATTTAACTACACTCTTAAAAAAATCGAGTGGATGTCACTCAGAAGGAGTGAAATTTCACTCTTTCATTTTCACAAAACTCAACCAATCTTCAAGATAGAAATTCACTCTTTTGAAAGACGTGGGCAAACCACTCCTTTTAAGAGGAGTAACAACAAATCGTTTAAATGGGTTAATTAGATAGAAAAATAGTGAATTTCAATTTTTTCTAGAAGTATTGCTAATTTTTTTTTATATTGACAATTTAGTGCAGAAATTAGGTTTTAAATTTTTTAATTTTTTATTTTAAGAAATACTGTTTTTTTTTTTTTTTTTTTTGACAATTGCAATATAAAGATATGATTTCTTTATTCAGTAATTTAATAGTACAATTGAATATGGCATTTTAATTGATTTGGTTAATTATAGTGTTTTTTAAATTACATACATTACCCAGCAAATTGTTCAGTCATGTGAGTGTATTACATTATTTATATCTATTTAGTTTTACACTTGTGTGTGTGTGTGACTTCTCAAGAAAAAATAGTCACACTACTTACTTTTCAGTTTAGTTTACTATGGGCCCTTTAAGTACAAAATTTACTTTTATAAACGTTATTAATACAACAAATTGTACACAATTTAAAAAATACATAAATATTTATCTTTGAATATTGATACTATGCATTTTTGGTGTTACAGGAGGATAAAGACATATTTACAGATTATTTATATATTTAGATATCAATCAAACTATGATTGAAATTAAAAATAAAATGCAAGTTTATACAAAAAACATTTATTCAATTTTTAATACAGAGAAAAATTAAATAAAAATATGTATACAGAAATTCTTATGTTTATGATGTCAAATTAATACTGGAGCTTGACAGTTTTATTGTCAGTTTAATAAAACAAAATAAGAATACTATTAAAATAAGAATTAAAAAGATAATATGCATTTTAATATTTTGCAAAATTTAGATCTTGATCGATTAAAGTAAGAATGTATTGATCTTGCATATCCGACATCAATTTATCCACAGATAAAAAATTATTTCATTTTCAGGTCTTGCTTATGACCACAGCAAAGTTTTGAGCATTGTTCTTCTTCTAAAGTCCTCTTCTCCTAATTAAAAAAAATTAACATAATAACTAAAAATTCTATAATATTTGTATTCTCTCTTTAATGTCCATATAAAATTTAATAATAAAATTTCATATGAATAATGCTTCAAAAAACATAAGACCTTATTTATTAAAAAAAAGAATACTATCATCCTGAATTCTCACATATTTATTCCATATTACAGGACAAGTTTATGAATACATGATAATATTCTAGGTGTATAGAATGCAGGATATTTACTGAGAAAACAATCAGCCTCTGGATATCAAATTCCAAATCTATCTTTAATAAAGAGAATAATCATTCATATTAAATATTAATAGAACTTTTTATTGTAATTTAAAGCAAGTGTAAATTATTAAAAAAAAGGTATTCTCATTAATTAATTAATGCTTAGTAACTGAATTTCGTAAACAAATGATTATCTACTATTTTTTTAAAAAATTTTATAAGAATATGATAAATTATTGATACACAATGAAACAAATACAAAATAATTTTGGATTTTTTTCTTTATTATGAAATAGACATAGCCCCATCATAATTTACAAAATGGATTGTTAAACATTAAGATGTATATATATACATACATACATAAATTTATTTTTAAATTTAAATAAAGCATTTTGAATCAATCAAATAGAACTGAAAAGCAGGTGAAACTATATAAATGAATATTTTTTTTTTTACAAATTACAACAAAAAAATTTTTAAACTATACTTTTTTTATCACATATACTAAATACATTGCAAGTGAAATGATTTTTAAAAATTCAAGATCGAAAACTACAATATATTAAAAGACATAAACAATGCTGCATATTTTGTAAAATATAGATTTTAATTACTTACTTTTGGATCATGCAATCACTAAACAAATATCAAACTAACTATGATATTTTTCTTCCTTTTTATATGAGAAAATCCTTTCTCTGTAAAATTTCAACTAAATGTTTTTTTGGCATTAAAATAATTTAAAACATCTTATTCACATGCAATAAAAAAAACTAGGAAATACATGCACAGCATGTTTCATGTTCTACCATTAAAAATCCAGATATACAAATTTGTATTCAGATTGTAAAAATTAAATTAATGTAAATTTGTCAGATTGTAAAATTTGGTGTGCCTAAGTCATTGCGGCATTGTTAGAAAATAATGTTGGTATAAAAGTTTAGTACTTTCATGAATATTTTAAAATTTATTTTCAAATATGTAAAAAGTATACAGGTTTTATATTACCAATGTTTCATTGAAAGCAGGCTCTTTTGGATATTTAGAGAAATAAATTCTGTTATAGAATAGAACAATAGATGGTCTATTTTTCATGACAAAATGCTATTTTATACTAAACATTTTCTTCACAAGTTCAAATATTTTTTCTCGAGGAATTTCAGAAGGCATTTCAAATTGTAATCATTTTATTTGAAAGAAAAAATACATACATTTACGCATATGTGTTTACAAAATAGTATTATACATGTAAAAACTAGTTATGGTCAAATGAATTATAAATACTGAATATTTATTTTTTAAACAATTAAATTCAAATTAAAAATTTTTAATTAAAAAAAAGAAAATTTTAAAAGAATTATAAATTTATTATAAAGTTAATTAGAATTTGGTTTTAGCAGCAAAAACAAACAAAACTTTAATTCAAAACAGATTTTAAAGTATTATTAAAATTTCTTAAGCTAATTACCAAGTAATAATAATTTAATGAATAATTACCTTTCATTATTTTAAAATCAACTTTAAAAATCAAAAACTTTAATAAGAGATTTTAACTGAAAATATTGATTGGAATTTTCATGTCAATTAATTAAGTTACCACATTCTTACATTAAACATAGAATATTACTTCAAACTTTTCAATAAATTTTACAAGCAAAATGAAATTAATACTTGTTGCAATAACAATAGTTAACATTTTCTCAGTCTCCATAAAACTTATTTTGATTACATATTATACAGAATATACCCGATCAGCCATTTCTTCCTTACATTGCATTTCATCATTTTCAAAAGAACTCCATGTTTCAGATTTGCTTTTGCTAATTTTGTTTTCTAATTTTTTTTTCGCTGATGATAATGACAACCATAAAATACGAATATAAATTATATTTCCATTGATAAAATTTTTAGTTGGAAATTCTAAAATATACAAATTAATAGTACATTTTGATACATACAAATTTGTTTTTGTTTTATCAACGAATGGTTTTACTAAGTAACAATCAAATCAGAAATTGTCAGTGAAATTTTAATAAATAAAATACATATTGTCAGTGAAATATTAATAAGTACATTACATACTGTCAAGTAATATTCTGTAGGTTAATATTTGCTTTATATTGTATTAATATTTAAATTAAAAAGCTTAGAATTTTATTTATGAAAAAATTTATTCTTATTCATTGGTAAAATTTTGTATTTGATATTAATCGTACTTTCAATTCAGTACAATAAACTATATTAAATAATATGTCTATAATATACATAGGATATTTAAATCAACGGAAAATTAATAATCATATTCACGCTGTTTCGAAAGTAAAAGAATCCAATAATGCATTCATCATAATTTACCTTTCAATCTATAATAAATTAAATTTTGGTAGTAAAAAGTATTTGAAATAAAAAATAAATTTCCAAACACATTTTTATATTATTAAACATTATCAAAAGTATTTGAAATAAAAAATAAATTTCCAAACACATTTTTATATTATTAAACATTATCAATTAATCAGAAATTTCAAATATTATAAATATTACATAAATGTGAACTCAATAGAATTCATTCATTCACACTTTCGAAAACAAAAGCTTATATCATGGTGAAAAGTCACAAATATGAAGAATTGATTTAGTCATTCAATTAATATAAGAAATAAAGATTTAGCGTAATATTTCTGCGCTCCTTCTTGTCCAATTATATATATATATATATATAAATTCAAATAGATCGCTTTTACAAAATGAAGCTTTAATTCTCTCCATTTTTAACGAAATTAAACCGAAAGTATAGAGCCACGTGATGGTTTAATCCAATCAGAGCACATCACATTTACTTTGTGTCATAAACACGTAAGAAAAAAAAAGAGTGAAAATTGCATTGAATCGAGAATGGAGTGATTGAAAGAGAACTTCTCTATACCCAGTTAAATACAAAAGGATTCATTTTGAATCTTTTTGGAGTTCAAAATATCCATCGTTCATCGAATGGTGAAAAACCACTCGATTTTTGTTAAGAGTATACTATCAATTATTTTAAGCAACAATATAGTGTAGGAAAGAAAATTATTTGAAATTTATTGTTAAAGCAAGGAGAATTCACTAAATATTTTGAATTTATGTTCCATTGAAAAATTGTAAACTATATAAATTCTAAATTTTAAAAAAAAACCGACGGAAAAGAGGAAACAAGCCTAATATCCCGTTCGCACTGCAGTTTTAAAAGCGTTTAAGTCTCTGCAGAACTTTCTCGCAGTGACAACTTGTGATTTAAATCAGTTCTAACTGATTTATCTTAAATCATTTTGGCGAACTGATTTAAATACGTTTAAGCTAATTTAGCACCATCTTGTTTTCTGCTATCTTGTTTTCAGTGTTTGCTGAAATATCTGAAATCGATCAAAATAAATACAAGAGACGCAAAAAAAAAATTATAACACAGAAATATTTACAAATGTATTAAATTAGCATACAAAATGTAATAAGTTTTAGAAGAAATAGGTTTGCCAACATCATTCTTTGGTTTCGTATTTGTGAAATATCATCTTAATTAATGTCATTTTAGTCAGTAAATAAACGTATTCAACTATAAATTATTTTTAGATATATTATACAATTTACAATAACAAGCAATGAATAAATTTTTGAACAAAAACCTCCTTAAATCAGCTTCTACTGCAAGGCGTAGTGCTTAAATTAAATCAGATATAAGTTCAAATTGCTTTTCAAAAAGATAATATAAAACAGAAATCCAAAAAGCAAAAAAAGATACTATCAATTTGGAAATGAAGAATCTCCACAGTAAACTAAGAAAAGATTGTGAAACACTTTAAAGTAATTATAAAATTATTTAAATTAGTTTCATATATTCACTTTATTATATAATAGTAAACTAATTAGGCAAAGTAATCCGTAGCTAAAATTACAGTTATTCAAAAATATCCGCTATATATGTATACATTTTAACATAGGTCTTTTTGATGTTTAAAATTATAGTTTATTTTTATAAATTCGTATTCTTTGCTATCTTTATTTAAAAAATTCTCTGCGTAATAATACGCTTTATTTTCGCATGAATTCTTTTCTGAAAATGTCACATTGCTGTCTTTATTTCGGAAAATCATGCAATCACAAACACTAATTACATTGTTATTTTTTGGAAATCGAAGCTATAAAATATTATTCTCTTAAATTTTACCAATTAGAGAATTAAAATTTTTTTATAAATTTTCCCATATCTCTTTATTTATAAGACTCATCATTACTTTGCAATATACAAGAATCATTTTTGCGAATTTCCGCTTTCAGAACTTGCTTATGTAACATTTTATTACAAATCAACATTCCTCATATTTTTCTTTTTTATTATAACTGCATAAGTAAGGAACTTTCACGTTTAAATTTAGCAAACGAGATTCCGAGATAAGCTAACTATAAATAAAAACGTTTTTGCTTATTAGTAATATAGTATCAAATATTAGGATCTGCTGAATTTCCTCACAATATATTCGTTCTTTTAACTTACAAATCAAAAATAAATTCCATGAATTATTTGAAATGTCCCATACCAATGAATGTAATTATAGAATGAATCTATAATTACATTCATTGATATGAGAGATGTTGATCATAGCTTTAAAGTAATATTTATTATGAAAAGTTTTGTGATCAACATTATTATTTAATAATTTTGAAAAGTACTCAATAAGATTAATATTGATTGATTTATTCTACACACGCATTTATTAATGAAAGTAAATTCTTAATACACTTAGTCACAAAAGTAAGTATGCGGAGTGTATGTGATGATGTTCTATGAAAAAAAAACTACAATATTAGAGTTTTCAAATTATTAATTTATTTCGATTACAGCAAAATAGAGCTTAACTACAAAATGAAAAATATTTAAAAAAATACAAATATTTAATTATCAAGATGAGCTTTACTTAAAATAGAATGTAATTTATATACATCATAAAAGTAAGTATGCAAACAAAAACAAAGACATTAATATTGCAAATTTTAAAATTTTTGAAAAAAATTAGTAATTTTTTGGATAGCGTTTGGCCTTTATAACAGCTTTTAATCTATAAATCTTAATCTTGCACTGATTTCACTAAATTTTGAGTGACAGAAGATGGTATTTTCTACCACTACTCCAAAAGGACTTTTTTTTTAGATCATTCTTAGTTTTGACCTCTTGCTTTCTGATTTGGCGATCGGAATAAACTCACAAGTGTTCAATGGGATTAAGATCAGATGACTGCGGTTAGGTTTTTAGCTGTTTTCCCTCGTTATATAGCAGCCATTTCCGAGCAATCCGAGCAGCATGTTTGGGATCATTATCTTGTTGAAAAGTGAAGGATCCATCCAGTCCCAATTTAGAAGCACGTTGGCTTAGATTATTCTTTAAAACAATCAAATAGCTATCGTAAATCATTATTCCGCCAATTATAGCTAAATTTCTTACTCCAGTTGCAGGAAGCAAATTTTACAGATAACCCATATTTACAAAACTTTTCAATAATCATCCGAAAAAAGTCATGCCTATGTGTACCACAGATAAGTCATGGTTTATCTGTGGTACCATAGACATCCGTAAGAAATCCATCTGTATAAGTACCACGGTCGCTTTTGAGCTTTTTATTATTAAATCTAAAAGATAAGCTAGGAAAAAAGTCAGACTAAAATTAGCCGTAGAACATTACAAAAAAGTGCTCTTGATTGACGAAATCAAGGTTCGACAACTTTTAATTTAATATCCAAGCTTGTGTTTGCAATCTGCCTGAATAATTCTGTATTGTGTCAAAAATTAAGTTAATTGGAATTACTGTTATGTGTTTTGGAAATGTTTCTTCCGATGTAACCTTATTTCTAATGGTAATCTTATTTACAATACTTTGTAAGCTTAACACTGAGTCCTATCGCATAAACCATACACTCTCTATGCTACGGCACTTTTACGTAATGGATTCTATTTTTTTCAAGATGGCAATGATAGAAACCATATTGCAAGATCCACCATTGGGAAATGAGTTTTAGACTTATTCGGCTGTCAGTTGTCTAGAACATATGAGAATACTTAAAGCATTAATTTAAACTATATTCCCATTGTTAGAAATCAATGAGAAAATTTAACTGTTTTCCCAAGAACATATTATATAAAGGGAATGCCGGTTGCCATCGTGCCAAGATTAGTGGTAAATGTGTCCTAGGAAATCACCGATGTAATTACAATTTATAGAAGGCTGTACCACCTAATAATTACGAATAAGTGCAACTGTCATTAACGATTATTCATTGTTGTTCCCATGTGTATTAGTCTGATCATGACATTCGTGAATTTTTACAGAATTCAAATGAAGGATTAAAGTTAATTTTCATTCTAAGTACTGTGGCAAGAAATCTTTGTATTAACTGCTGCTAACGCGGTAATCAAACATCTCACCATCAAATACCATACAGTGCCACTTCCAAGAAGTTTGAAAAATCTATGTTTACATTCATCCTCATTTCCCCAGAGAATAGGATTTTATCATTGGCATCGTATTTTTATGCATAGTTATCAGTTTTAGAATTGGGGGGGGGGCGATATAATTGCAAATATATCTATAATGCAACAATGTATTAATTTTGAATATTAAAATATAGCAGTAATCATATTAGTCAATGCCAAGCAATATTAGTGATATTTTTCTTGGATTGACTGAAGTTCTGTAATCCTTTCATTCAAAAGAGCTATGTTTGGAAACTTGTATTTAATTTTTCAGATTTGAAAACTCACTTTTTTCATTATTCTAATTGATCCATAAAAATATTACTTCCATGGAAATTTTGCTTCAATTTGTATATAAAGTATAATTAAAAGTCAATGCAGTACGCATATTATTTCTGCATCCTCTTTATACCAAACTCAAAATTCTAATTGATTGCAAGCATTTATTAAGTGCTTATTTATTTTATAGCTTTTTTTTAGTAATCTTTCTAATATTCATTAATAATCTACTTATTTTATAATAAGAACAAATAATGAAACTTCTTTATGAGTGCTTTTCATCACAAATAAAATTCCACTTCCTGATCAGTAAATATGCATATTTTGATATTTTTAAACCCAAATTTTTAACCAAAGACCAATTTGAAAGATGATTTTCAGTTACAACTGCGGCCGCCATTTAAATCAATAGCATCTGTTTTTAAATAAATCTTCATTATTTTCTCGGCATGATGAAAAATAATTTATGAAAGAAACAAAAATCAAAAAGTTTAGATATTCCTAGAACATTTTTTTTATTTCAAAATTCCATCGTTATCTCCAATAGCCGGTAAAAAGCAGTTTAAACTATGCCACATCACATAATTGAATTACTATGAAAGATGCAATCAAATTACGCGGATGCAAAATATTTGAGATAATTTTTTTTTCTGCTGTTGAAAAAGAAAAGTGATCTACGATTTAGAACTGTGATCAGGGACCGAGATCAAGATTCCCAGTATATTTATAGATAAGACAGGAAAGTGCTACAGAGTAACGTCTCCGAAATAATGCAAGGTCAACGAATTTTATCATAATGTTACTAAATAACGATAACATAAGTAATCTCAAAACGTGCAGCTAGCTGGTCTCAGTAGAAAAGTAACATCTTGTTTTTCAAAATGTGCCAAATATTTTCTTTAATGCTCAATACGTCTGAAAAGTAACAAATAATTTGTTTGAATTGTAGTATTTTTTTTATTTTTAAATTTTTACTACTTACGTTGTTCAAAATTTAAACATTGGAGTTTGAATTAAATTTATCACTTCGTTTATGGTAGACAGCACACGTGTACAATTGGGGTAAAACAATAGAATAACATCCAATTTAATAGATTTTTTCTGATGTGGGATATGCCAGAAAAACAAAAAATAAATGATAAAATAGAATTTGAATAAGCGCAATGATATCCGGTTTACTTATTTAGAGTCATCTAAGTCATTAATAATTTACATTCTGGTGAGGTTATAAAAATGCTGTACTAGATTAAGGTATATCATAATTGTTTTGAAACATTAAATTACATTAATCATTTGATCACAAAAAAAGGAATTTATGAGCTATAAACGCCTCTCTATTTTCTCGCTGTAATGTTGAGTGAAAATTATATACAATGCATATTTCCTATATCTACAATACATATTTCCTCCATAACATCAACAAAGCTACACAAGTTGAGTAATTTTAGCAATAGTAGAGCCTCTTAAATTCAACAGAGAAAAATGAATTCGAGTGGTAAATTAAAAATCAAAGGCGGTAAAAATAAATCACCTTGCCACAACACCGACAAAAGGATAAAAAATTTCCTTTTACAAGAGAACAAACCCTTTTGACCGTTTTAGATTAACTTCTATTAGTTTAATAGATATTTTCAGCTCCTCTGAAATCGATATCAATCTAGTTCTATTGATTTTGTCCAAGTTCTACTTAAAATCAATAAATGATCCAAAAAATAACAAAGAAGATATGAAACATATTTGAAAATCATAACATTTTTCAAATATATTTCGAATATGGGTTTGTTGCGTTATTGATTGCTATTTGTTGCGTTCTTAAGTGACTAGCTTTATAGTCCAAGATATATTCCGCAAAAAGAAACACATTGTTATAAATTACGCAATTAAAAATTTTGAATAGTATATTTAATAAAGTGAGAAGAGGTGTATCTATAAATACTAAAGCCCAATTTATCACCTGTCTTATATTTTGCATCGATTAACTCAATCAATGGAATTTCCTTGTTTCTCCAAATCATGAGTACCAATTTATAGATGAGCATTCAAAAACGATTTCGATGATGTTTCACATATTTTTGGATTTTATTTTTCCATCTTTGTTATTCTGTATTTTCTTAATAATAACCATAAAATTTCATAAAATGACTCTTCTTCAACATCATAATTCAAATCCTGATATATTTCTCTTAATCATTATATTAAAGTTGAAGTATATAGTTTGATAAATATTCTTTCCGTGTAAGAATGACCTCACGAAAATTTGTAATAACAAAGTATTTTTTATCTCTACAATGCATAAATCTAGTATTGAAACCTTTGACATATTCAATGGATTCTTTGAAAAATTTTCGATAGTCATTTTTCGATATCACTTTAAAAGATGTTCGATTTTGCAATAGGAAAAAAGTTTTTTCATTTTTCTAGCAATTCTTTTGTTTTAATGCATAATACTAGACGATATATAATTCATCTTGGTGAGAAAATTCTTTAATCTCAGGTAATCAGAATATTCGGAATGACCAGCATAATTTACCCCTTGAATCCGATCAAGTATGTTTGAAGTATTCCTGCTTGACCCGATGCTACGAGATTATAATCTTCTCTTTTGAAATTTGAAGAGAGTGCTTTTTCGGGAATGGAAAGGACATGTCGATAACTTTACACCATTCATGTAAATCATATGTGAATCTATTTTAATTATTCACGGGTACCACTCACCACATTAAACATTTTGCCCAATTTTCAAATAAAAAAGGAAGTTTTTAAGTCAACTTACTACCAAACTGTTGCATTTTTTCATGTTTTTTTTCCGGGTTATTCCAAAGAAATGAATTTCTAATGCAAGTCACTATACTTCTATTTTTTAGTATTTCGTTATGTATTCTTGGCTACTCCCTTTTCTCGCACCATCATGGCTGCCTTGCAGCAATTTTCATCTTTTTTTTTTTTTTTTTGGTTTTTTTCTAAACTTTTTTTAACAGTGTTAAGTCGATCCAATAAAATTCCGGTTTCATCTGATTGAGTGCAATTTATACAAATAACAGACAAGAAGCCTTAATGATCGGTTGAAATTTATTTAATCAATTGTAAGAGCTAAGCAGTTTGATAAAACATGCTATATATGGTAAAGCAATCAATGAAGAAATAAAGTAAGTGACTTAGAATTAATTTAAATATTTAGAATTATAAAACATTCAATGCAAAATTAATATGCCAAAAATATTTAATTTCATTATATGATAGGTTCAGGAAAACTATTTAATTTAATATCGAAGATGAATTTTACTATTGTTTTTACTCAATCATCTCCTATGATAGAGGTATGGTATTTTTGCCCCATGGACAATAATAAGTTAATAAAATGATGTCAATTTTCATTTAATAAATTAACAGAAATATTAAACTATGTTTCATATGATTATATTTTAAAATATAATTTTATGGTAAAATAAAAATAATATTTCATTATTTAGTCATTGTTGTAGTTATTTTAATAATTTATTAATTAAAAGAGAAATGTAATGAAGTTTCTTTTGGAGATTTTGTTGAAATAAATATTATTTGAAAACTAGAATGATAAATAAATGTTAATACTTTTCTCTTATCCAACAATTATTATGAATGAATAATAATTATTAAGGTATATAATTTTTAAAGTGCAGTGTTATACATTGTTGTTTAAAGAACCTGAGATTATATTGGAATTGTGATAGTTATAGAAATAATTTAAAATAAGAAAATAGAAAAAGCTGCAAGAAAGTATTACCTAACTACCTTTCAAAATTCTTATTCTTACAAATAAATTTGTATTTGTAACCCTAATACTGATAATCATGTGCAAGTTTAATTATAAGTAATTCATTATTCATCTTCATGCAAAAAAAAAAGTTTAATTGATCCGTTCGCCTTTATCAATCTTTTCTCGATCTTAATTATTAATATATAGGTATTTTTTTCCAAGATGAGTTAATTTTTTCAAAGAAAGAAAGAGAGAAGATATTGCAGATATACTAACTCAAACAAGTTGCTAAAAACGTGATAAAATGAATTAATGACAAAAGATATGTCTTTGACTCGATGCAGAGTTAATCATTTTGTCTGGTAGAACTAACTGGGCTTTAATCTCAAAGGTAAGCTTTTTATTTATGAACACAATGCATTTTCAGTTTATCTCTTGCATTTTTTTCGCTAAATTATTTTCTAGAATTTTTATTTTATATAATCATGAGTCTGATAATGAACTCAATTATGCAAAGTTATTTTGGAATATTTTTTATTTGTCTTTATTCGAGTTAATACTTGATCATTTTTTAGAATTAAATCACAAGTGTAACATTGATGGAATCATTGAAGTTAATGTTTTTTGTTGTACTAATCATGAAATTGACAAATTAAAAGAACTTTTGCATCTAGAATAGCGTAAATAAACACAAAATATGCGATACAATATAAACCAGAAGAGAATAATTTGGAAATAGACCTTGACTTTCTAGAATAGTCAAGGTCTTGTTCACATTGTTTCAAAGATTTCATAGAAGTTTAAAATGTCAATATGATATGATAGCAATATGATATTCAATATGATAGCAAAAAAATTCATAAATCATTTAGTTAACCCTCCAATGTCATGTTTATGAATTATTGTAGGTAAATAATTCAATTGATTGAACAGTATTACAGATGTAGATATAAAGTTTCTTATTTGAGTGACGAATGGACATTCTCTTGCAGTACCGAAAAGTGAAAAATTAAAAATTAATTCACAAAGATAAATTTGTCACGCAAAATTTTCTTCACGTAAAATAAATGTCTTATCAGTTATTCAGACACTTAAGTCTGTTATATACTTATAGTCGTATACTTATAGTTATTGATACTTGCTATATAATAATGTAGGTTTGCTATAGAATTATTACAACAAAAAAAATCAAAAATGCTCTATTGTCACCCTCATCTATATAATTATATTTGTATTTAAATTTTAAACTGCTATAGCAAAATTAACACAATAGATAATTGGCTTAAAATAAGCACTTGAGTTTTGAAATATTTAAGCATTAACGACGGTTACTCTGTAATTTTTGAGATACGTTCAGATGAGAATTTACAAAATGAAAATAACGGTTTAATTTTAAAATATGAGTTTGTCATTACAAAGTATTTTAACACAGAAAACGATTTTTTACTGACTTACTTCAACTTGTTTAGCGCAGAATAAATTTTAAGCAGAAGAGAAAATGGAGTTGGCGCGAGAACATTTTCGCGTTATGATTTTCTACGATTTTAAAGCAGGATTAAATCAAGAAGAATGCGTTCAACGGTTGCAATTAGCATTTGGTGACGAATCTCCAACTCGGGCTATTGTATTCAGATGGTTTAGAGAATTTAGAAGAGGTCGCAATTTTCTTCAGGAGGAAGAACACACAGGAAGGCCGCCGTCGGCAGTAATCCCGGATAATGCGTCTGTCATACGAAAAATGTTAATGGATGATAATCGCTGTACCTGTCAAATGATACAGAATGAACTTAACATTGGATCCGCAGCCATACACAAAATCATTCATGAAGAATTACACATGAAAAAAGTAGTTTGCCGTTGGAATCCCCATAATCTAACTGATCACCAAAAACAGGAGCGTGTCAGAATCAGTAAAGAAACTCTTAAATTGCTAAATGATGGTGGCCACCGCATCATATCTAAAATTGTAACAGGTGATGAAACGTACATACCGTTTTATGACGTTCCAACACGTCAAAAAAGCAAAGTATTTGTCTTTGAAGATGATCCCACGCCGACAATGGTGATAAAACAACGCGCAATGAAAAAAGTGATGTATGCCGTTTTCTTCAGAAGTACGGGATTGGTCAAAGCCATCAAGTGTGAAGGACAGAAGACAGTAACAGCAAACTGGTATACCTTTAAATGTCTTCCAGAAATTCTACAAGAACTAAATGTTAGAGGACTGACTAATGCTTTATAATGACAATGCATCTTCATATACAGCCGGATTAACAGTTGAGTTTCTTAAACAAAAACAAATTAAAGTGATTGAACATCCGTCGTATTCACTTGATCTAGCTATGTGCGACTTTTGGTTATTCTTTAATCTAAACAAGAACTTACGTGGACGTCGTTTTCACTCAGAAGAAGAGATTGATGTGGCTATAAATGCCTTTTTTTCATTTATTCCAAGAAATGTATGGCTTGAGGCATTTAATCTGTGGAAAATTTGTCTGCAAAAGTGCATTGATGCTGGAGGAGGCTACTTTGAACACACCTAAAATTTTGTTAGTATAACTTTAAAAACCTAGTTGTATCTCAAAGATTTCAGAGTGACCCTCGTATATAATCATTCATTCGAAAATAAAATATATATTTTCGAGCTTTTATTGTATATAAAGTAGTATTTCAAACTATTCTTTAAATTTATAATTCAAAAGCTAGTTTACAAATGTATTTTTTGTATTATCTTATACTTTTAACAAGAGTATGGAGCATCTAAGGAGATTCAAATATTCTATTTTGTGCACTCTAGTTTATGCATCATCGTATGTTCGAAGTTATTAAAGAGTGATTTAGAACTCATTTTCATTAGAATTCTCATAGAGATGATACAAAAAAATATTTTAAATACATTTAAAAAAATACATTAAAAAAGTTTTGTTAATATTTCATAACTTTATTTGAGTTTTTTATTATTAATCTCATTTAATTTATTTATTTAAAAAAAAACTTATTAGAAAAAAAAACAACACTATAATCGGAAAACTTTTGCTGTTGTTACTAATGACACTTGGACAAGCCAAGCTCGCTACGCCTCAGCTATGCGAATTTAAGTCGATTGGGGTGCGTATTTCGTTTAATCAGAGCACCATAAAAGTAAAAGTACGACTTTTGTTCTTCAAAACTTCCGATAGATGGCAGCACCAAAGGATGTACTTCTTCAATTTTGGCATTGATCAGAAGTGGGAGTAAATTTTTCCAAACCATTGCACCCATGGTAACTGTTCAAAGACCTGCCACAGGACTTGAGATTCCACAGATTTACCAAGCACGTATATCTCATGTACTCGGTGGGTCTTTGGCGCCATTGGGAATGGAACACCATCCGATAGGATGGTGAAGGCCGATACCCTTAGCACTAGGCTACCACGGCCCAGAAAACTTTTAAAAATAATGTATGGTATCTGTGCCGGAGTTAGTTCATAACACCATGATTTAAAACAAAACAAATTCATTTATACTTGGAAAAATGTTTTAAATTGTTTATTTCCTACTTTTTAAATTCAATAACAGCATTTTCAATTCATTTTTACTTTAAAATCTTTTTAATATGTTGGATATATTTGATGAATTTTTGCAATAATATCTTAAAAAGAAACTACTGGTAAAACTTTAAAGCGAAACTATATATATTCATAATTCAGCATTTGTTTATAATGAGGAATCACAGACAGATTATTTGCTTTGGCGATAAGCAAGGCAGCAGCACTTGGAGATAAACTTCTACTCACGTTTTTCGTTTCACGTTTCGTGAAAGATAAAAAGGTAGTAATAAATAGCTTATCTTAATTTAAGAAGAATTTTTCCTCTTGGAAGAAAGCCTGTATTAGCTAAATATTTTTCATAAATATATTTCCCGTTTCTACAGCAGCGGTATCGAAGGAAAAGAAAATGTCACTAATTCTTTGCAAACTCTATGATTGAAGCAATCATAAAAAAATTTAAAAAAATATAAATATAAATAAAAAAAATGTGTTAATTTGGGTGTGTACATAGAGCATATTTTTGGCACGTATTTACTTTTCCTTTCTAAAGAAGCAATTATAAGTAAATATTTAAGCCTCACATTCGGATTTTGTAAGATTTTTCTTTATCCTTTCACGTCACATCCCATTGCATCAGAAAATTTTAATAATTTCATAAACATTATAGTTAATTTTTAAATTAAGAGTTAATTATGACATATTTTTATATAATACACAACTAGTTTTTTTTTATACAAAAATGCCTTGCCAAATTGCAGAGAAAGTAATTTTCAAAAATTACAGTAGAGCTCCAATTATCCGAAGTCCATCTATCCGAATCGCTGATTATCAGAATCCCTTTCAGAAAAGTAAATTATAAGAAGAAGAGGAGGAAAACGAGAAATCAAGAAAAGAAAAGGTAAGAGTAGGGAGAATGATGTGTCACTTAAAGAATTTTACAGCACTATACATACATACTGTATTAATGTACAGCACTTGTGTAAGAACCTTATCTTATAAAAGCGTTACTTTTCATCAATTAATTTTTTTTTTAAATACATAGTTTTCTTCTATTTTCAACGTACAACAATTAATTGAAATGGACTATCTTTCAAAAAAAAAATCCTATTAACTGAACTTTTGATTATCTGAATGGGGTTTTGTTACCAGTTCATTCGGATAATTAGACTTCTACAGAACATAGTTCAGATTTATATAGTTTTTCTGTGATATATTCCTAACTAAAATAATTGTTATCCACGCTATAACATTAAATTTAAAACAATTAATATTACTATGTAATTATTTTTATAGACCTAGCTGGATAATATGTATCCAGAAAATATTAATTTTATGGGTGCTAAAAACAAATTCAATTTTTATATATAGCATACAAATGTTTAATTATCAGTAAATCACTTGTTGGTAAAATAAAATTGTCGCTATCTTGTGTATTTTATATACTTCTGATTTTTAAATTTTATATTAACTAAAATAAAAGATGTTATATGAATAGTTGTTTTAGTGTCTTAGCTTCGAAAAGGTAAATATTAATTTTGCAATTTATATATGGCGAAAACATTAATCAGATTTAATTCAGATAAACGAATTTCTATTAAATGTAAAATTGAAAGCAATATATAACAAAAGGATGATCTAAAATATTATTTTCTAAAGCAAGAGAAACTATGTTATAAGCAATTTGAACTTAAATAAATAAAAATAAGATAAATTAGAAAATTTTTATGTTGGCGTATGCAAGGCATTAGTCTCAAGATTTAAAAGAGATTACTAACAAATATTGCAATTATTAATTTAGAATTCCATTAATTAAGGAAATTTTTAAAATTTCAAATCGTCCTTGCCAATTTAAACTTAGCTTAAAGTGAATGTTTTGTCTTGTCTTTTTTATTTTATTTTTTCTTCTGTTCTTTTGTCAAGTGTTAATATCTTAAATCATAGAAAACGACTTTTTAAGCCCATGCTTTGGTCTTTCTATAAGGAATAATTTTATTAGCAAAATGAACTTCGACAATATTCTTAGACATTCGAGGATTAACTTCGCTTTGTTTGCTGCCTCTCAAAGAATACGATTAGCCAGCAAATTCGTCGACAAGTCGGATTTACGACGCTGTCTCAAAACGATGTCATAATTAATTATGTGTGACGTAGAAGAAACGTTATCTGACGACATGGGTATTTTGAACCAATGAAAATTGTGCTAAAGTGACGTAGTCATGATCACAACTAGAGCGAATAAGCAACCATTTTATGGTTAATAAAATAAAGCTAAGCGATTAATTTAAATGTATTTACACTTTTTCGAAAGTGGGAGATTTTAAATCTTCTGATAATTCTAAATGCGGATTTACTATTGATATAGACACTGTCTCAAAAAAATAAGCAACAATCAGGAAAATTAGATTAATGATTACAGCAACGAAATTTGCATATTCAATGCGAAAACAACTCTATGCTGAAATATTTGCATAACTATATATGAGACTGTGTAATGGTTATTATAAAAAATTCTGGTTCATTTCGGCAGTTATTTTTTTCATTGCGTTGGAGAAGGATTGCTTGGTGCTTATACCAAATTTCTCAAAATGAGTCATCGAGGCATTTGAAGGAAAATATGTGTTAGCATACAATCGGACGGGTCCATTTTGGAAAATAGAGGCAGAGGCGTCCTTAATCTTAATTCAATCCTTCCATCATCAGCCAATTATGGAATTATTTTCAAATCGAAGATATAGTGTTATATGCAGATCTGGAAGTGAACTTCATAGAATTATAATCACCTATAAGTACATCTATTCTTACCAATAAACTTAGCGTTATCAGCGAATTCAACTCTTCAACTTGTGTGGATTGTGACGAATAAGGAATAGTGATATCCCAACAAACTGTTTGTAGACGACAACACGAAATCATCTGTGTTCCAGACGACTCTCAATTCCTATACCACTGACTTCTTTTTGAGGGGTCTCACAAAAGAGGTCAGTTTTAATTGGATCTGGTTCACATCCATTGGACACAATAGCAATGGAACAACCAATGTATTGTTTACCGATGAGTCCGATTTTCTATAAACATCGATTTCTGAGGGATACGAATAAGGAAAATCTAAGAAGCTATGCCACAATATCACTGAAAAACACCGCTACAGTCATACTGGTGTCATAGTTTGGGCAGAGTTCGACCAACATGTTCGTTTTGGCAGCCTTGTTTATGGTCGATAATGCACGAATACATAGAGATCGCATTTTCAACCAATGCATTTAACGTGGAACACTTCTTCGAATGGAATGGCAAACACTTTTTCCCGACTTGAACTCAATAGAGCCTATCTGGAATATGCTTGGAAGACGTCTTTCTGTTTTTTGCAATTCTTCCGAATTCGTAATGATTTCAGAACATATATTTTTCAATAATGGAAACCGCTCCTTCAAAGGGCTATTTATGATCTTCTTGCAAATATGAACCTTTGCTATCGCGAGCCCGCATGCCAAACAGAAGTTGTCACATGCCCTATAGATCAGTGTTTGCAGCTAAAATTTTATAAGTACCATTTTGGGAAGTTTTTGCTTATATTACTTATTTGAGAAATAATTGTGCTGTTTTCGTTTGTTATTTTGTGCTGCACTGCCTCTTCTGTTCAACAACTAGTGACAATTTCATTGCGTTTTAATAAATTGTTTCATTTTACTACCACATTTTTGGGTTTGTAATTTATTTTTTGATAGAGAGTAAAATCCTAAAAATAATTTTACAACAGGAGTGAGATATGGTGGTAGTAGATACTTATTAAACTTTTGATTAAAGCTAATTCGAATGAAAAATATCTGATCAAATTATTTAATGAAATATAAGTGTTAACTTTTGCTAAATTATATATATATATTTAATTAGTTTTCTTCACAACGAATGAAATGTGCTTATAACATTTTGATATTACATAGAGATTATCTAACATCTGGTGATTGTTGTTTATCACCCATAAAAGCCTTTCATAAGTACGCGTTGGAAAATGGTGATTTCATCTGCACAGAAGTGTAAATGAAATTATCAGTTGTATAACATCGATTCCTCTGTTTTCAGCAATATCTGAAATGAAACTCGTGATCTTCCACTTCAATGAGTGCTTTTTTTAGCTTTGCAGCCTTGATGATCATTATTATTTGTTTGCTATTTTCTCACCATCATTCCCGCGCTCTTACTTAATCACAATTATTGTCCTCATATTGTATTGACCTATTTTAATGCATATTGTATAACCTATCTAAGCTTTTTGTATATATAGCTTAGAATTTCTGATGTCCTAACTTACTTTGAGCCCATACACCCAACTATCAAACCCATACTAAATGCATTAATATTATTCATTAATCATTATTACCTCATTAATTTGCAGTAAGTGCAGGTATATGTATTCAATTCTGTTTTATCATTTTTAATTTCCTTTTGTTTTTCCATTTATTTTCTTTATTTCTTATATATATGCAATTTGATTTGTATTTTATATGCCTGCGTTACCACATCCTGCCATGTATTTTGTCTGATACCTAATTTGAGAATGCTTCTTATGTGTCCACGTGTTAACTCTCAATTGCAATCCAATTTGTGTTAAATACCCAATTTGTGTTTTACTGCCCTCTTTACTGTGTAAAGATAATAATTTCCAGTGTCTTCATATGATTGCAAGCATAAATGTATTGTCTTGTATGTACTGTATTCCGTTTTCTTTTCTCTCCAGCCGGTCCATGAAATCTGATAAAACCCTTTCTGGGTTAAGTGCAAGGACCTCTGCTGGTGTTTACTTTACTTCAATGAATGCAGTCTTACCAACTGATCACGATGAGCTCACATACAATTTATAAAATAAATGTGTAAATTTAACAACTTCGATAGTATTTCATTTGTCGTTCCCTTCTCGTGGAACTTTGGTTCGTGTGTAAATTCTTGTGAATAAACAGTCCGCTTGTTTGGGCGACACAGTTTATTGAACATAAAATTGTACATATTTATAAGGAATGGATATACAGAAAAATTACAACCGACCTAGCGCGTCAGTTGGAGGAACGCTTCTCTCTCCTCCCTCTCTCTCTCTTTTTTTTTTTTACCCTTGAGGTGAGTGAGCGACACACCCTCTGGCGAAATGTCTGAGCACTACATCATTTATTTTAAGAAAAGTTTTCCTTTTCATATTTTCACTGCTGGAATAATGAGTAAGCAAAATCTTTTATGGTAAGACAAGTGAATTCGGCTAGCGCTATAACTTGACTATTTTATTGATTAGATAATGAGGGGAAAGCACCCTTAGAGCTGTATCGATGAGACATAAAAAACTAGAAAATATGATAGCTATGAAAGTAAAATACGATAATTTTTGAGATGTAAATTTATAAAAAAATATTTTCTAGAATTATAAGTTTTCTTAATAAAGTTTTTTAAATAAATTTGTTTTTTAAACCAAAAATGTAGCATATTTTATAGAAGCACCAAAGGAGAAACTCGTTGTAGAGATCTTAAAAAAAATAAGTGTTAATTAATGCAGTTAAATTTTAACAATAAAATATTATAAATATGATAATTTTTCAGAAATTTAAATAAATCTTTATTAATATCATAAGTATTATTAATTTATTAATTAGTAGTTTAATTAATTAACAAAAACTTATGATAAAATCTTTATTAATATCGTAAGCTTTTATTAATTCTTTAAGTCTGAATTTTGTTAATCATATTTTGTTGTTTTCATTTCAATGTTGATAAAATATATTTCTTAAAGAAAGATGTAACGAAACTAAGCATTAATGTTTCAGTATTCATACTTATATCTTAGGCAGTGTACTTCAGGAATGTTTTAATATTTTGAAAAAGTATGAAATTCTATAGTTTGAGACAAATTTTAATGCATGTGTCAATGTGTTAATGCCACAAAATTTTACTGAATATTATGAACATCATAAAATATTCAATCATAGTATTGTAAAAGATGTAGACAAAAGCAATAATAGTTTATAGATTGTTTATTTATTTCTAAATAATTTGTAACAAATCAGTTTTAGAGTTTTACTCAGAGAGTGAAATACTACACAAATATATTCAGTTTCAAAACGATTACATAGCTTAGGGTAAATTGATGAAATTGTCGTTTCTAAGAATCATAATTGCAATAAATACTGATTGGCACATTGATGTCTGCCTAAAAAGATTATTAAGAAAGAATTATTTCTGTTGTGACTGATAATAAACGATTGTCATTTAGGGATGAAAAAGAGCTGTGTAGGTCAACCGTTGCTTATTTCTGCTGTTCGAAAGACTAATCACAACTGAACAGTAATTATTCTGCCTTTCAGTTCAACATTTCATAAGACTCGAATCATACCTCGGATAATAAAATGCAAAATGCCAATTGAAAGTACAAAAATACAACTTATGTTTTGTAATTTTGAATTACAGTCAGGAGCATAGATATCGACACGGAATTGATATTATTTCCTTTCCCTTCCAGTCGAGATCAATAACAGGATTAATATGTATCAACTAATCAATAACTATTTAACTGATCAGCTCGATGATTTTCGACTAAATAAAGATCAAAACAGCTTCCTTCTGTTCCACTTTAGAAACGCCATTGTTTGCTTACTAATTCAAGTGAGAATACACAGAGATAAATGAGATGGGCTGAATTCTCACTACTTTTAACAAGGCTTTTACCTCTAGTGTTGTTTTCTGCTAATTGGAATGTTTAGTTTCTTGATGATGATGTCGTGTCCATGGAGTGCGTGCAAAACCCTAAATGTCCCCGAAGCTGTCGAAGACAGCCCTGGCGATCTCTACATCTTTATCTGTAAAAAGAAGTGCCAAAGGATCCTCTGTGCTGTTTAGTTTCTTAACTTCATAGATTAACTTTCCTTCTTACTTTTCTGAAATATTGAAAGAACTGCTCTCGTTACTTTGGTTCTTTTGTGATAATTTCATTCTCAAACCATTACACACACACACACACAAATACTCATTATGTAGTTTTAAGGAATATTAATGCTCACATTATTCACTTTCAGTATTGCATGTTATATTTTCCACTATTTGTATACACAATAATAAATTACTCAGTTAACTTTCAAAGTTAATACATCATTCCATTATAAAATATTCAAGAAAACAGAAGGATGCTAAATTATATTATAAGGGAGACAATGCGAGTACACAAATTTTCTTTCGTGCTATCAACCATTAATTATTTGAATAAATTCCATATTATATGACTACTATTATATTTGAATAAATTATAAAAAACCACTATTATTTGAATAAATTAGATCAATACAATTTAAAAGCATATATTCTTGAATCGGAGTAATATATAACTGTTTTGTAATTGATTTTCAGTTATAACATGATAGTAAATGAAAGTTTGTAAATTTTATAAAAAAATGTTAAAATGTTTTATTTTTCTACTATGAACGTTTTGATGTCTGTTTCTGCTTTCGATTTATTGCAAGTTCAATGCAAAATTATCATTGTTTAATGTATTTATATATTCTTCTTTGTTGTTGTTGTTGTCTTGTGCCAACTAAACTGTAATTATGGGTTGCGCTGCTCCATTTTTCCAACTGAACCATATTTTGTAGTGGAGTCCGACTCCTTCAGTACACACATGCCATAGGTACCCATCTATAGGGTGGGCAAACATTCACAACCCATTCAAAGATATAAATGACAAAGACAGTGTAGAAAAAAAGAGATTATCCATCTAAATCAGAACTGGGATTCGAACCCAGGACTTGCCCCTATCCACAGTTAGGCACGCTGACCACTAGACAGTGTAAGTGGCTATATATTCTTTTTTAAATTACACATAACTTGATTATAAACGCATTTTTTATGATTTATTTACGTGTTTCTAGTCAGCTTTTTTTCATCTTGTGAATGAAATAATGTTCGGTATTCTTGTGATAATCCATCTTACTACCAAATTACAAGGTTGATATTCGACCTCCCTTACATAGCAAAGTTCTTTTTAACATTACATCTTTGAAGATCATTAAAAATAAATGCCAAATTATCTTGGGAACTCATTTCTGAGAAACTTGTAACAGACTGATTATCTAGCATTGTCATTTTTTTTTTGTCAAACTCTATAAATATCTATTAAAATTAAATTGTGTGGTTGTGATGGTAAAGCAATAACAGCCAACTAAACATATAGTGCAGAGTTCTCCTACATCAATTTGTCCTCTCTTGTGTACAGCATAAAACCGATTTAGCACTATATATAGCTTAAAATATTAAAAATAAAAGTCAAATTAACTTGGAAACTAAACACTAAAGGTCATAATAACTGACTCTTTATCTAATAGTCTCCAATTCGTGTCAATATAACAGAAATTACGCGATAATGTTGCCACTTATATTGTTATTATAAGTTTTGTGAAATTTTATTTGACTAGAGCGTATACATCAAAAATTGATGACAATAAATATCATAATTCTTGAAACAATAAATGATAAAAAAAGTACATGACTATTTGATTAATGAATAAAATTATTTAAAATATATATTGTAAAAAATAATCTGTAACAGAATAATAAATTAAAAAGCTATAAATTAAAGTAAATTGGAAAGTTTTGTTAAAGAATGTTATGATATTCTAGATTTTATATTAGAAGGAATTATAAACATCTCTTATAAAAAATTTTCCAATTTACTTTCATGCAAAGTTTGTCAGTTTTTTACCTCTAGGAAAAACTCCATTCTCCTTGAAACCGGGTGTCTTACATCCAAGATTTAATCTTCCGTATCGACCAAAAGTGTAGCTATTGATTGAAAGTGTTAGATCAATTGAAAAAATATGTATGGGGTTTTAATAAATTGAACTTGCTTTACAAATACATTTCTGTAACAAAAGTTAAATTTTAATATAAATTTTTAGTTTAAACTTTCTTTTTTTAATTTTAGGTATTTCTTTAACAATGATTATTTAATCAACCAATGGTTGAACCAATAACACATTTTGTACATCGAGCAGCTTTACTTTAAAACTTATTGGAAAACAACATTGTGTATTGAATAGCATCAATGAATTTAGTTAAAACTATATGGTGAATTTGTATGTCTTCTGAAAGTCCTCCACTTCGTTATATATTATTTTGCTTTATATTTTATAATAATTTTTTACCAACAATTTTTATGAATGCTTAGAAATGATTTTGCGGTATTAAAAGACATCGGAAATGTTCCAAATAAATAAATCGCAAATAGATTAGAATTTTTTGCGAAATAACGAAGACACACATTTGGGATGTTCTAGAAATATTAAAACAAAACGGTAAGAGAACCCCCCTTCTCAAATCTACCTTCAAACTAAATCTTGTTTGTCTTTTGTGGTAATCTACCTTCCCACAAAAGACAGTATTAAATAACAATTATTTATTATTACTAACATGTGTTATTACTAATGTATATAATTATTGTTACTAACATATTTATTTGCTACTGCCAAGCTAATAACTAAAGGGTTAGCATTCAGATAATTCAGTTCATTTGTACGTAGATAAAACTTGAAGAAGATGCTGAAAATGATTTGGAATCCATTTTTAACAATAGTTTCCGGTCAAATTAACACTCTCATGTAAAATGTAACTGTAAAATGATAAACTAACTAAACCATTGTCAGCTGGCATTCATAAGATCACCGAAATTCGTCTTCTTTCGACCACTATGCTTAATTCATTACATTGCTTTACTTCTCGCGTGGTAACATACACAAAATATTTTATGATGAATATTTTACTTTGGCAATATGTAAAAAATGGAAATTTTTGTGGTATACAAAAAAAAATAATGTTGACAATATATTTTTCTCCATATGGACGAGATTTTTATGAAAAAGGTCATGTTTGTTTCAAGAAACAGCATTTAGGATTTTTGCTGCTCTATTCACATAAAATATAGGCAAAATAATTCGTATCTAGTATGGAAATTAAGTAACACAAGGTGCATATTTAACATAAGTCATTCTTATTGTGTCTGGTTTAAATAAATCTCTTTAACTTTTTCTGTCAAATGAATTTAATATCGTTCTTTCATATTAACTTCTTATTCTATATGAAAAGAATATTTTGAATTTAAATCAAAAGAACAAATTTAGGTCTAATATTATAAGAATTTGCTACAGTTGAAGAATATGTCAGAAGTTCTAGTGATCTTAGTAAATTGGAATAATTGATATAAATTTATAATATTGGAATTACCTAAAAATTCTATTAACATATGCCCTTATTTATTTAATCGATACTTTTCGTTCTAAATTATAGCAAATATTTGTGTTTTATAAATTTTTCTCAACCACTTGTTTATTTTTAAGTGAATTGATGAAATTCTGAAAAGCTGTTTGCCTTAAATAAATCATTTAAAAGCAAAAGTGGTTCTTGAACTGTAGGAATTTTTAAAAATGTAATTTAATCATGTGTACAATTAATTATTAACAACAAGAATATGAATAATTCTGATTATTAATCAATTTTTTTTCGGTTATCAATTTCCTCCTTTCCTAATAAATTATTTCATCTTTAAGAATGAAATATATTGTTATTTGAATTGTGTCATTTATTTTAATCGTTTATCATTCTTTTATTATAAATTTGGAGTCATGCAACATTTTAAGAGACACGATTAAAAAAATTTATTTTCTCCATGAATTTAATCACACATTAAATCATTTAATCCCAGTTGAATAGTAAATTTCATTGAACAAAGGTCCATATTCTGATAACTATCATTATTGTTTTCATTGCATTTTTATTTTATAAACCTGAATTTTCTACTTTACTGGAAAACAGATACCAGGAAATTAGTAGAATCTAATGGAAATTAAAGGAACAAGGGCATTGAAAAATTACTGCCAATGAAATACATAAAATTATCTTGGTTGACAATCAAAATTTTGAACTGAGTATTGCTGACAAGCACTATCTTATAACGATTCCATTGTAATCAGCTTGGATACATTGTATAAAAGTTAATTGCCTCATGTGTCATTTAGCAAAATTTTGACACTTTTTTAGTTATTTATTGATAAAATATTTACTCATATTATACTCAGTTTTAATCATTAATTTACTTTTTATTTTTCCTTGCGAGAAACTCGATGTTTCCTTAGAGTGTATTTTGAATTTAATTAATTTGTAAAAAGTCTTCTGTGTTGAAAATTTTTTTATATATTTAGAAATAATTTAATTACGCATGCAAAGCTGAATTCTAACTAATACGAGATGAAAAGAACTTGAATGCAATATTTATTTATGTAGTGGAATAATATCAAAATAAAAAATTAGTGTTGTGAAGCAATTCAATATAAAAATTGGTAGACATGTTTAAGGAAACTCCTTATTGTAGATGTATATACATTTACTTGTTTTCATTTAATTGTTTTTTGTTCAATTTCCTTATATATCTTTACAGTGCGTATTTAAAAATATTCTTCAATATATTTTCCCATGAGATTATTTTTAATATATTTTCTTAAAATGTTTTCTGGCAACCTTAGAAATTATTTTATATGCTTTTAGAACGAAGAATCATAAATAGTCGTTGGGCATCCAAAATTACTCTCTTGGATTCTTTATAAAATATTCTTGTACAATTGAATCTTTTAGAATGAAACCTTAAGAGCTAATTTAGAAATTCGAATCTGTAATATGTGATTGTTCAATATCTATTTCGTCTGTCATCCTTTATATAGGAGGTCAGTCGATAGCAATCGAAAAGTTCGCTGTAACCGAATGTGTATTGAATGATATATTAATCATACCAAGTTTTGAAGTATAACTAAACTCTGTGGTACGGCAGCCCATGTAATCCACAGAAGGCCTACAGTGCCCATCTCTGTTTTCCTGACCTAGAGGCCCTGGGGCGCGAAGCATATGTTCCGGTAAGCCTTACGCGAAACTTCCGCCATTTAGTTATCAAGCATGCTTGTTACTCAGTTTACCGACCCACTGAAGAGATGAAAAGCTGAATCTACCTGGTTCGATACTCGAACCTCCTACTTGTGCCTTGGGAGCGTGAGACTAAGCCACCGGGCTTCAAAATTTGCAGTATATTTGAGATAATTCACATGATCACCGTTTCATTTCATCGAACAATGGACTCAATTGTTCTTCTGATATTGTTTATCTATGAAATTATATTCTTTATACTACACTAATTATGATAAACAGACGCGTTAATGCCATTAAGAAATTTTTAAATCACCTAATGTTCCTACTGTTGAAACATCTGCTATTTTTGTGTCAACCCACTTACACAAAATATTCAGAAAATACTTAAATGATGGATAAAGAACGTGATGGGAAATGACATAAATAAACGTCACCTTTGGCCTTAAAAATGGCGAACAAAATTAGATGAAAGGATATTTCCATGAACTATTGTGCGCCAAAAATTGTTTTCATTCATAATTTTAAAAAATAATCTGTAAAGTCATTTGCTTTATCAAAATTGAAAGCCTTTTATGAGCTCAAACATTTCTGATTTTGCAAATATTCAATTGAAAAAAAAATTGTTTTGTTCATAACATTCTTCTTTTCATATTCTGAAAAATATTGAAATTATATTTTATGCATACATGTTTAAAAGCCATATGACAGTTGGATTAACTATTCTATCACAGCACGGAATGGCCTTATTTTCTTTTCTTTATAGTACGACAACGAAACAGGTAGGAATGTTGTTACTTATGACATTTGGACAAACTATGCCGTTAGCTATGCTAATTTAAGTCAGTAGGATGTATCTTTCATTTAACCAGAGTACCACGAAGGTAAAAATATGACATTGCTCTAATCTCCTCCGATAGATGGCACCACTAGAGGATCCACTCCCACAATTTTGTCATTGATCTAGAGAGGGAGGAAATTTTCTCCAGACCATTACCCCATGGTAACTACACAACGGCCGACCACAGGATTTTCGATTCAACAGATTCAATGAGCATGTATATTAGTGTGGTTTAGTCTATGGCATATTATATATGTGCATATTATATATGGCAGTATTACATATGTGCATGTACAAAATAGCATAAGTTAAATGAAAGATATGGTATCATGTTTTGCTATATAATGCAGATATTTCCGGAAGCTTTTCGGAACATATTTCTGTATTTTGTTACTGTAAGAAGCAGTCGAAATCTTCAAATGTCCTTTCCAACTGGGAAATCAGATTAAGTAAAAGATTGCTTGAAACTTGAAAGCTGTGCAAAACAGCACTTTGTATCCACATATTGTTTTCTATTATAGCTTGTAGATTGCAAACTGCCGATTGGTCTCTTCCTCTTTCCCAATATTATGATTTGTGTAAAAATGTTTTTTTTTTAGTTTTTTCGTTATTTATGAATCAATTGCGAATAAAGTGTGTTTACTCACTTTATTCGCAATGGCATATGCGTTGTAATGTCTCATACTCAGCCCTTTCGATTTCCAGAGCTTTCGATGGGGAGGGTGAGTATTGAGACGGTTGGTGCGAGGAGCAGGCGGAGAAGCTGCGTTTTGTTTTGAGATTGATACTGACTTTTGTACGTTACGGAGGCGCTAGAGTTTTAGCGAACCCAAATGTGACTCCTTTGTAAATTCTTTAGTTCTTTGTTAATTAAATGTTTTTGTCTCAAAATTTGGAGTCAGTAGTTTGTTTCATAACAAACTTATGTTCTGTCGGTTTTTTATGTTTTTATAATGCTTTGCATTAGCATCCACTGTGGAAATTAATTATGTGCACTATAATGGTTACGTGCTGAAATGTTGCAATACAGGTAGGCAATTTTGATCAATCCTTCTCTGGCTACTATTGAAAATAAATAGCTTGGTATGCCATATAAATTTATAGAATATTGAGTTCGAATCTTATTTACGTGGTTTTTCATGTTATATCAATTAATTTTGTTTATAAGTTTGTAAATGATGTATTCCATCTTACAAAAGCTAGTTTCTATTTACAGTGTAATAATTTTTATAAGAAAAGCTTGTGTATCTTATTATAAATGCGTATTTCATAATTTTTATGTGGTTGATGTATTTCAATTCACGTAGGAATATGTTAAAATAACTACGTTGTTATAGATTAATGTGTAAAATCGAAAGTACGCTTATATACATATTTTTTAATGTTTGACTGATATATAAAGTAGATTTTATGAAAGGAATATACACTTTAGAAAGGTTTTGATTTCGTTATGTGAAAACGAAAGTATATTATTACAAAATATGTTTGAATTTAAAGTAATGTGAGATCTTTATTGATGTGTTTGATTGTTTTTCGCGATGTATCTTATTGATTTTTTTATGTTTAAATTGCATGTTTTTTTTCATTGTTAAGGATTTCAAAAGATGTTCTTAATGTTTAAAATATCTTACGTTATTATCATTATTTGATGTCGTGTATGATTAACTAACTAAGTTTATTGTTTTAAAATCGAAAGCTGATTTCTGGTTTAGATTAGTTAAAGATTTTCATAAGTATTGTTGCTATTACATATAAAAATGTTGTAGTGTTCTGTATTTTGAATTAAAAAATATGTATAATTTCATTTTCTGATTTAATATTGTAGTATCTTTATAAGAATATGATTTTATATAATTTATACATTTAATTTACATTTTTGATTAATGATTCAATTTATCTGAGTATCAAACATTAGCTTGGTAATAAAAACTTCAAATCGAGATTTAGTATTAAACTTGTTCTTCTTTTCAAAATAATTGATTTTCCATTTATACACTATTTGTTGTATTACAATATAGTTTGTTTTCATTTAATTTTTTTTAAATGTTATTGATATGTTTTATATTAGTAGTGTGTGGGTTAACTAATTTCAATAGTTATTACGAAATTTTGCATATCGGTGGGTGTAAACTGTTTCTTTTTTTCATTATTGCATCTCTACTGAGATAAAACGTTCAGTAAATAAATTAGCTTTTTTAGCACGGGAAAAAAAAGGAGATTTAGTACAAGTAGTTGAAGAATTAGGGGAAATGGTTCCAGATTCTTTTAAAATCCCAGGTATTAAAAAATTAATTTTAGCTAGTAAAAACTTTAACGAGGAAGAAGTAAAATGTATATTAGATAGGGTAATTGAGGAAAGAGTTAAAAGGGAACAAGAAGAAAGAATTAGGCGAGAAGAACTAGAAAAAGAGGAACGAATTAGGCGAGACGAAAGAGAACATATTTTGGAAATGAAACGTCTAGAAATCTCTTAAAATTCTGCAATTTTAACAGAGAATCAGTTACAAATAGGACTGAACAAGTTCAAAAAATTCAGTTAATGCAAATAACACCAAAATTTGATGAAAAGAAAGATGAGATGACTTTATACTTAATAAATTTTGAGCGTAGAGCAGAAATGGCTCACATTCCAAAAAACGAATGGGTAGTTTATCTCGTAAGTGCTTTACCTTCAGAAATATCTAACATGTTAGCTAGAGAACCTCCAGAAAGGGCTGATGATTACGATTATGTGAAGGAACTTATTCTTAAACGATTCAAGTGAAATAGTGAAAAATTAAGACAATTGTTTCTGAAACACCAGAAAACGTCAGAAAAATCATGGAGAAATTATACACAAGAATTGAATAATTACTTTACGGAATTAGAAATAACGACGTTTGAACAGCTTAAGGAACTAATGGTAACAGATCAACTGAAATTAAAGAACATTTTTTGGCGGAATGGCTTAAAATAAATTCTCCGTATGATCTGACTCAGAAAATAGATGAATATGAAAGCTTAAGAGATAGTTTTAAGACGAAAGATTTTACAAAACTTCCTCGAAATAATTTTGGTTTTTGTCAACAAAATGAAAACCGTGCCTTTAAGTTTAATGAAGTAGTTCGAAATAATAAATCTCATGTTCCTAAAAGAGTCGAGAATAAAAAATCTAATTATTCACATGAAAGGGAATATGAAAAACGAAAGCAACTCCGATGTTATGAGTGTGATTCTTATAGTCATTTGCGGCCTCAGTGTGACAAAATAAAAAAGAACTTAGAATCGGTAGCATCTAATGAAATTGCTAAAAGTACATTTAATGAGTTGATGGCTCTTTACACTAGTATCGGCACTGTTAATGGAATTCGAATGCCTATCTTAAGAGACACTGGAGCAACTCTTGATTTGATTTGTGGAAAATACGTGAAACTTGATATGTACACTAAGGAAAAGGTTGGGCTAAGAACACCTCTTGATGAAACTTTAGTATGGTTACCTATTGCCCGAGGTTGAAATAAATGGGGAATTAGGCCACATTTTGACAAAGGCAACAGTTCTTCGAGATTCTTTGGATCAAGGAAGATATTTACTGGGAAACAAAACAGCCACTTTATTTGAGGAAACTAAAAGGCATGAAGAGGGGAAAATACATATGATAAATGCTATAGAAACTCGAGCTCAAAAAAGACGTAAGGAAAATAGCACGAATAAAGATATTGATTCTGAAATAGAATCCTCTAGGTCTTGCCTCAAAGCTAAACAAAATGAAGAACTTGAGCAAAATGCAATTTTGCCGCCATTGGAAACCGAAGTTGAAGGAATGGATTTGATAAAGACATCTCCAGAAGAATTTGCTCGGGAACAAAAAGTGTGCGAAGATTTGAAACCTCTTTTTGAGCAAACTAAACGACAATCTTCAAAAGATAATAAGTGTATTACAATAAATCAAATGTTGTTTTATAATAAAATGGACAATGATGGAACTGTAAGAAGATTATTAGTTGTCCCCAAGACGTTTCGTAACCAGCTGAAACGGATCTGCCATGAGGTAACTGCAGCTCATTTAGGTATAACTAAAACTAAAGATATGTTATGCAAAACTTTCTACTGGCCTAACTGCTTTAAAGAAATAGAAAATTTTGTTAAATCTTGTGACAAATGTCAACGAGTAGGGAAGCCTCAAGATGAGAAAAAGGCTCCTGTGAAACTGGTTCCAGTAATTCCGGAAATTTTAACAAGAATTAACGTTGATGCATGTGGTCCTTTACCTATAACTTCCTGTGGTAACCGGTATATTATAACAGCTATTTCCATGTCATCCAAGTATCCAGATATACGTTCTACTATGGTTGATGCTTTTCTTCAGATATTTAGCCGCATGGGTTTTCCTAGGGAGTTGCAAAGTGATCAAGGAACATCTTTCATGAGTGTCCTGACATCAGAATTTTTAGAAAAATTTGGTATTAAAGTAGTTCTGTTCAGCATCCCCAAAGCAATCCTGTTGAGAGATTGCGTAGAACTTTAAAGAGAATACTGAAAGTCCTTTGTTTAGAAAAGGATACCGATTGGGAGAAGATTTTACCTCAGACACTTTTTGCACTTAGAACTTGCATTCATGATAGCACTGGATATTCTCCTGCAGAATTAGTCCATGGTCGGAACTTAAGAACACCCGTAACACTATTATATGAAAATCTAACTGGTAAAACCATTGAAGAAGATAGTGTGATTGCTTGCGTTTTTAATCTTTTAAATAGAATGAAAAAATGCCAAGAATTAGCTGTGCAAAATATGACAGATGCTAAAGAAAAACAGAAACTTTGGTATGACCGTAAGGCTACGAAAAGAGAATTTAAAGAAAATGATCTTGTGCTAGTTGTTGCACCTTCTAGATCAAATAAATTTTCTGTTCATAGGATAGGTCTAAGAAAAGCAGTAAAACGACTATCGGAAACAAATTACACAATACAATTTCCCTATAAAGAAAAATTACATGTATACCATGTAAATATGTTAAAACCCTATTTTCAGCGTCCAGAAAATATTAATTTAATTTTTACCTATAATTCTGATAATGAAGATATTCGATGTTTTGAAATTAATTCATCTACCCTTTTAGAGACTTTTCCTGAAGGCTGTTTTAATGAAAATTTAGAGGATGAGCAGAAGAAACAATTGAGTAAACTTTTGATTCAATTTATTGATATTTTTTCAAATGAACCGGGTTGTACAGAACTGGCTGAACTGGACATCGAGTTAGAATCTGATAAACCTATTATAGCTAAACCATATCGAATGTCCCCACGACAGACAAAAATTCTGAATTTGGAAGTGGACAAGATGTTGAAATTGAAGGTGGTGGAACCAGGTGAATCCGATTACACATCATCTTTAATATTAGTTGAAGCTCCTGGAAAAGAACCTCGTCCGTGCATTGATTATCGCAGGTTAAATGAGGTTACCAGAATGCAATATTATCCATTGCCAAACATTGAAGAGAGCGTTGAATCCGTTTCGAAAGCGAATTTCATATCTTTATTAGATTTAACACGAGGTTATTGGCAAATACCTTGAGTCCGAAGGCTCAAAGATATGTTGCATTTACGACGACATTTGGTGTTTATAAACCTTTGAGAATAGCATTCGGTTTGAAGAATGCCCCTTATTATTTCAGTAATTAATGGCTGAGTTATTAAAAAATTGCGAACATTTTGCTGTACCTTATTTAGATGACATAGCTATATACACTTACTTGGTCTGATTACATCCAACATCTTAAATGTGTTCTGGAGAAGATTCGATTTGCGAAATTGACTGTAAAATCCTTGAAGTGCAAATTCGCTCAACTTCATGTTAAATACTTTGGACACTTTGTGGGACAAGGTCAAAGAACATCAGGCGATATTTAAGTGAAAGCCATTACCGAATTTGAAAGTCCCTCAAGCAAAACCGAAGTACGTGCTTTCCTAGGTCTTGTTGGATACTATCGCAACTGTATACCAGAATTTTCGGTAGTTGCTGCGCCTTTAACCGACCTGCTAAAAGGGAAGTCCAAGAAGGGAACTATAATATGGAATAATAACTGCGAAAAGGCATTCGTAGAATTAAAGAACACTTTAGTAAAGAAGCCTGTACTTTACAGTCCAGACTTTCAAAAACCATTTATTATTCAATGTGATGCTTCAAACTTAGGAATATGTGTAGTTTTATCTCTGAGAGATCAAAATGAAAATGAACACCCTATCCTGTTTCTGAGTAAAAAATTTTCAAAGTCTGAGAAAAATTATAGCACTATAGAAAAGGAATGTGCATCAATAATCTTTGCTGTTACTAAATTAAAATATTTTTTAGATGGTCAGTATAAATTTGTTATCGAAACTGATCACAACCCTTTAGTTTGGTTAAAACATCATACAGGATCTAATCCCAGACTTTTGAGGTGGGTTTTGGTACTTCAAAGCCTAAATTTTGATATTGTTCACAGAAAGGGCAAATTACATCAGAATGCCTATAATCTCAGTAGAATGCTGAATAACCAAACATAATTATTTTTTTTTTTTTTTCTCAAATATTAAATTGTTTTCTTTTAGTACAAATTTCAATTATTGTTTCATGTGTACATAATTTCTTGAAAAAAAAATTATAGTATTTTTATAATAATGATGTGTATCTATTTGTAAATTTAGCTACTGTAGCAAATTCTGTTGTGTTACATAATTATTTTGTGTTCTTTTGATATATTTTTATTTTATATTTAATATTATATAATTCTATATAATTTTGTGTATCAGCCAGAGTCCGATTGATCAGGGCTATCTGTAATACTAAATTTTGCTCTTTGTTGTTTGTGTGTTGTGTGTGTGTTTTTTTCTTTTATTTGCATGTTGATTTCCGTAGAATGAAAGAAAAAAAAAAAAAAAAACTCCGGGGAAGGAAGGAATAATTTAGTCCTCATACTCAGCCCTTTCGATTTTCAGAGCTTTCAATGGGGATGGTGAGTAGGGACACGGTTGGTGTGAGGAGCAGGCGGAGAGGCTATGTTTTGTTTTGAGATTGATAATGACTTTTGTACGCTACCGAGGCGTTAGAGTTTTAGCGAACCCAAATATGACTCCTTTGTAAATTCTTTAGTTCTTTCTTAATTATATGTTTTTGTCTAAAAATTTGGAGTCATTAGTTTGTTTCATAACAGCGTATTCCGAATCCGCAAACCAAACAGACTGCAACAGAAGAATTAAAAATTAATTAATCACATGGGCTGTTTCTTAATTTTCTTTCTAGAAATAGTTGATGCTAAGTTGGGTAAACAAAGGAAGTTACTGCATTGTGTTACTTCCCTTAAGACTTCTGGTATATATATATATATATATATATATATATTTCTTATTATTTGTTCAAACACTTCTTTTAATTTTTTTATATATTGAGAAACATCGAAGATAATTAAATTTTTGTTTTGTATTCTACTTATAATTATTCTTACATAATCATTTATAATTATCAATAATTATATGAATAACAAAAATTGAAATCTTACCACACTTTCTGGTAATAGTAATTAAATTTGCAGCAGTATTTTGTGTGTTACAGTGATCACAAATATTGTATTTTTTTAATTAAATTCTTGTGGATTAAAATTTTAGGACATAATTTTATGATTTTCTCTTATAATTTTCCCCTCAATTGTTAAAAACAAAATCAGGAGAATAAATTTCGAGAATGTTTTATATTATAATTTTATCTTGATACAAAAAGTTTATACACATTTTAAGAATTTTAAATTTGGAAATAAGCGAAGAGAAAAAATTTTGGCAAAATATTATGATAAAGATTCAAATTCTTGTATATCATGTGACAGATTTAATATTGATGTTTTTATGTATGATATTTAGTTTTTTGTGCAATTATGTTTTCTGACTTTCAATTGAATTTTGATGCAGATAGCCTGATAATTGTTGTTCCTTTATCTACATGATTTACTTTCATATTTGGGCTATTTCAAAGCATTATTTTTACTTTTAGAACAATAATATTGATTGTATTGTAATTTACCCAAGTAGGATTTCAAAACAAATGAAGCAGAGTCAGAATCAATTTTTGAAGATTGAGATTCTTGCTTACCAGAATTCATTTCCTCTAGATTATTAATTCTTGATAATTCTACTCCGATTCATATATAGCTAGCTGTAGAAAATGGCATAGCCATCAAAAACTATGCTTCATTTGAAACAAATTATTTTGATATTGCTGCGGAAGTAAATGAATTTAACTAAAATATACACGAAGTCCATATTATCCTATAATACTGCTTGAATACATATTCTTAAGATTTTAATTTCAGACATTAATAAGAAACACTTTGTATTTCATAATTCTAAAAAATTACAGAAAACAATTTAAATATTTTAAACTTACAGAGAATTCAAAAAAAAAAAAAAAGACAGGATTTGTGATACAGATATACACGATAACGTTTAAATGAACGTCACTCGACACACATTATTTCAAAATATCACTATTTGTTATATTCCATGCCAATTTATTTTTACTAATAACCTTCACTGACGTGAAAATTTCCACAAAAATATGCAGATAAGACTTCCTTCTATGCAAAATTATTGGAGATATTTCACAATGATTGTCCTTGTGCTAATGAATTTATAATATGCATGAAAACAGCTAGGTAAACCATGTAGTTAAAAACATCACTGACTATTCAAGATCTGAAGAACAAAATTCTTGCAGTTTAGAAACTAGAATTATTTTTAGAAAGACGTCATTTCAAATCAGCAGAAAATCAGCTATGCGAGCCAGAGTAAAGTCATTTCTCTCATTGGTTTCGTCTCGCGTTAGGTAGACACTATATCGAGATGAAATCAGTGACATTTTAAAAAAGCCGATGCCCTGTAGTGACGCATTCAATTGAAACAACGCTATTGCGGGTACATGGTACATCAGATTTTCTTTTCCAGAAAGGATTGCTTGCAAAGATGCATAAATCCATTTAACGCAAATCTTCTATCTTTCCCCAGCAAAAAATCCACAGTTTATTTGATCAAACTATGATGGAGGCAAATAAGTCTACAAGCCAACATAATACAAGTGTTGGTCTAACTACAATTCAGTTTTCTCAGACATACACAATTGATTAAATTCTAATGTCAAAGAAAGAGGCTGGAAAATGTCCCAAAAGTATTTATAAATACAATTATTGAGTGCACATATTTTGATCGTCGTTTATCAGAATTCGCTTCATATTTTGATATTCATAAATGACTCATGTATCACTTCATTTCTAATATTTTAAAAACCAATCATCAAGAAAATGTTTTCTCTATAATTGACTTCAATTTCATATTAAAAAAAAAAACTTTAGTCTTTGCTTCGATTTCTATTTTAAACAAAAGGTGAAAATGACATTGGCTACTGAAATAATACGTATGATATTGAATACTAACGGAATATGGGAAATAGCTTAGAAACTAGAATTACTTTACTACTAGACGCAAATATCGTGTCTGTGTAAGTCATTAGAATTATATAATATACATTCAAAAAAAGGACTAATTTAATAATGTAATTAAAATATAGTTGTACTAGTCATTTTAATTATATTTTTTAGCTATAATTGTTTTACTTCTTATAAAAGTTTCTTCAAATAATTTATTTCAATGCGAATTGACTTCGACTTTGTTCATTGAATTGTTTTTCTTTTGTTAATTAAGGAACAACTAAGATAAATAAAAATGTCCTTTAATTATTTAAAGTGAACTTAATTACAATACTTTTCACTTGAATAATGTGATAAACAATATATTGTTAATTATAAAAGTAGCTTTTATTTTTAAAGTGAATTTCAGGACTTAGCTTGTGATAAAGGCATTTCTGACCACTTTCAGAAAGTAACAAACAATTTTATCAAAAAATCCCTCTAAATTACTATACAATATTTTCCCTTTTTATATAATACATTTTTATCAGTAATTAAAAAAAAGTCATAAACCTAAATGTCTGAAATATTTCATACCTAAACCTAAATCTTTAAAATCACAAACTAAGACGTTTCAGAAATGTTTTCGCATTTGGCTTAAAAACTAATGATCATATCCTTTTGGTCAAGAATCAAGAATCATATAAATTTCCAGAGCATTCAGCAGCGAAGCTGCTTTTACTCTTTCATCGGAGAAAAGGCGTCGTGGAATAGGGAAAAGAGTGGCGAGTGGGAGGAGTCATGAAAGGTAGAAGGAGAGGAGGAGGAAGTCCGGGGGAAGCGGACGATCTCTGATTAGCCGATTGACTTGAGCCTGCAGTTGAAAAGAGAGGCGAAATGAGAATAACATTTGGAAATAAAAACAACATTACAGGGGCAAAATGAGAAATTTTGCTGAAACAAAATAAAGTAGATAGCTAATTAAAATATAAGTTGAAAAATACATATGAATGAAGTAGAAAAGTATTATAAGCTGGTTTTATACGTATAAAGCACAAAAGAAAAATAATAATTCTAGGATAAAAAATGGTAAAAACACAGAGTAAGCAAAAGCTAGAATAATGGGGTGAATTGTTTACACAAATTTGCGATATGTTTACGAAATGACTGTTGACAGGCTAGACATAGTGGTGTCACTAAGAAAATGTGCAGCAATAGGTCTTAGGTTTACTTCGTCTTTGGAGTTGATGCAGTTGAAAATTTCATTGAATCCGGCTGCAGAGCAATTCACAGCTTTGTTGAAAAATTTGATGTTGAGTTTTGCTAAGTGTTGTGCAAAAGTGTCTAACTTTAAGTCTTTTCTAATAGCAGAGTTTTTAAGGTAACGAGGGGCTCCAAGCATGTTTCGAAGAGTTTTATTTTGAAAGGTATTGAGAAGGTCCAAAGTTGTTTTATCAACGGCACACCAGGCTGGAGAGGCATAGGTAAGGATGGGAAGAATCATGGAAGTATAGAGCAGTTTTTTCATTTTTGTATTCGTTTTACTGTAATGACCCAGAATGGGTCTTAATTTGAATATCATTCCTTTTGCCTTATTAATGACATTTTTGACGTGAGGTTTCCATTTGAGATGTTGATTGATGGTGAGTCCTAAATAATTAGCATTTTTAACTATGGGAATTTCGTGGCCATACATAAATAAGTTAGATTTTCTATCACTTCTGGTGCTTGGTTTCTTAATAATTATGAGGTTAGATTTAGCAGTGTTTATTTCCACTTTCCAGGTGGAGCACCATTCCTCTACGTTGTTTATTTTCTTTTGAAGTTTGCGGATAGCTAGTTCAATGGATTTAGATTTAACAATGATGCCAGTATCGTCAGCGTAGTAGGCCGTGATGCTATTGTAGTCTAATTTGTTAATTGGGAAGTCGACTGTGTAGAAAAGGTAGAGAATCGGTCCAAGAATGCTGCCTTGAGGAACTCCAGCTTCAATATATCTAGGTGTAGAAATACTTTTGTTGCTTCTGATGTAGAAAGATCTGTGATTTAAATAGTTTTTAATAAGGAGAATCATGTTTTGATTGAAGTTAAGTTTGTTGATTTTATAAATAAGACCTTCATGCCAGAGTCTGTCAAATGCCTTTGAGACGTCTAGCATCACAAATGCAGAATTTTCTTTGTTTTTGAGTCCCCTGCTGATAAATTCAATAATGCGAAGGAGTTATTTTTGTCGTACTGAGTTCCTTGCGGAATCAAATTGTTCCTTTGGGCGTTTATGCATGTAACTCAGACGGCGTCTGTAGATGCTCTTTTCAAAAAGTTTACCAAGCGCTGATAGTAGCCTTATGGGTCTATACCTCTTTGGAAGTGCCAGGTTTTTATGAGGTTTAGGAATCATTATAATAATTGCTTCTTTCCAGGCCTGGGGGAAGTAGTTGTGAGTAAGACAGGAGTTGAATATTTTAATTAACTGGTGAATGATGTTGTCGGGAAGGTTTAATCATTTTATTTGTGATGTTATCTTTGCCGGGTGATTTTTGACATTGAGGTGTTTGATAATGTTGTATAGTTCTTCGGGGTTGAGAGTTCGAGTCCCAGGTCGACCGTGCTTTCTTTAGTGACTCTATTGTAGGTGTTTGTGACATGATTTTCAGAATTCAGGAACAGTTTCAGTGATATTGAGTTTGAATTGCCTTTCCATACTGTCCGCAAAAGTCTCAGCTTTTTCTTGGTCTGTATAAACAAGACCCTTTCGCTCTGCAGAGGTTTACAGGTTTGAGTCCTGTTCTTCAGATTTTGGCAAATTTCCAGATGGATTGGTCTTCAGAATTTAGGTTTTTAATTCTCTCTTCCCATTGCTTACTTTTATGTTTGTTGCATTTGTCTTTAATTATTCTGTTTAGGTTGTTGACTGCTGATTTATAGATCGAGTTGAGAGTTTTCTTGTATTTCTTCCGAATACGATTTCTTGTTTTAATGATGTCTCTGATATCTTGTGGAATTTTTTGGAAGTTATTGATGAATTTGACCTCATCTGAGGCTTCGTTAAGAACAGTAGCTAATTCCAAGTTTAGGGATTGAATAGAAATGTCAATGTCAACGGTGTTGTTAATGTTGAGGCAGTCCAGTTTCTGGTTAAGAGTAGATTATAGTAGAGGTTCAGTTGGTTCTTTTGATAGTGAGGAGTACTATTTTTGCCAACATTGAGAGTAGAGATTACGGGAAGGTGATCAGAGCTGAGGTCGTTGTAAACGTCAGAAGCCATATTGAGATTAGTGTTGGAAAGGGTAAAGTCCAATATGTCAGGGATTTGCGCTTGAAAAACAGGATAATAGGTGGGTTCCATAGGGCAGAAGATTTTTATGTTCTGTTTGAGGATAATTTCTGCTAAGTGTTTTCCGTTTGAATTAGTTGCTCTGCAGCCCCAGTTCCTATGCTTGCTATTAAAATCTCCCATTGCAATGGTGTGGAAGTTTACAGGGAAGAGATGGTTGATATCCGCTTCAGTGAGCTTTCTATTGGGAGGATTATAAACAGCAGTGAATTTGATTTTGAGCCCATTAGAAAGTTCCGTGACTGCGGAGACTTCCTCGTATCCTTCATCATTTTTGTTGCTGTATAGAGTTGAAGGGATTGTTCTTTTTAATCAAAAGAATTACCCCGCCCCTCTATAATGCAGCCTGTTAGTGGAGTAGGTTTTGTAATTGCTGAGGTTGTAGGTTCAAATCCATTAGAGTGAGTTTCAGTGACCGCACAAACATCTAGATCCTGATTAATCAGGAAGATGCTGAATTCTACAAATTTATTAACAAGAAAATTAGCATTCCAGTTTGCCAATTTGTAGTAATTCGATTTTATTGCTGTAGTTACTCATTATTTGGTTGTTGGTTTTGGCTAATAGTTTGTTGCAGGTTAACTGCTGTCATGATTCTGAGTTTTGAATATAGTTAACAATAAGTTTTAGTTGATCTACAAGGCTTCTCGCTTCCTGGACCGTATTGGAGTTTACTGCGTGGGCGTATGACTTGTTTTCAACAACCACCCCTTTGGAGATTTTAATGGTGGTACTGTCTTTGGTTTTCACTTTCGTGGCCTCAAGAAATGTTTTGCATCCCCGGAAGTTTGCAGGGTGATCGCCTTGGCAGTTTGCGCATTTTGCAGGTAGATCTTTACTTTTTTGACAGAGATGGGATAGGTGATTATCGCCGCATTTGACGCATTTAGGTTCATGCTTGCATAAGCTTTGAGAGTGGTGGAGTTTTTGGCACCTATGGCATTGAGTAGGGCCTCCTCTGTTTCTGTATTCTTCAATGCGAACTTTAAGTCTGCCAATAAATTGAATTTGATATATCTCTTTGGCTCTGTTAGTTTTGGGCATGGTTACTAAAAATAGAGGAAGTTTTTGAGTTTCTCCGTTTCGTCTACGAGTCATCTGAATAACGGAACTGATAGTAAATCCTTCATCAATGAGGTTATCAGTGATATCTGCTATTTCCGTATCAGTGGGTAGGTCACGTATCACCACTTTTAGTGGTTTGTCCTCTGGGAGGTGATAGGTATGATAGCCTACTCCAGTTTTTTCCAGTAGTTGTATGGCTGTGCGGTGTGAGTCAGCGTCAGAGAATTTGATTTTAAGTTCGTAAGTGGAAGATTTTGCAGTGTAATTAGAAAGATTAGCGTCCTGGAATATTTTATCTAGTGTTTTCCAAGAAAACTTGTTGTCTCTTATAACAATCGGAGGGATTTTCCTAGAAGGCTTGGCTAAGATTGACGGATTGGAGTTTTCGTGGTTTTCTCCTTGTGAAACATCATTATGGGATGGAGTATCTTGTTGCTCCTGAACTTTAGTGGCTGGTAAAGTCTCTGTCTTATTTTTAGCATCCGATGCAGAATCTTTAGGCTGTATTTTCTTGGTTTTGTTAGGGGGTTGCTGTTCTTCGTTATTGTTTCTACTCCTTTTAACTCTATGAGTTTTGTGAGTAGTATCCATGATATCCTGTTGAATTAAGACTTCAAATTTGTTACCCGTTGGAATGTCTTGAATGATGGCTTCAGTCATTTCAATGTTATTTTCTTCCGAGATATTTCCTTTGTGAGTAGGTTTGCGAATTTTGCTAGTCAAATCCTGTTGTATTTGTTTAGCAAAGTTGCTTAATTTTCCATTAACCGCTTCCTTATCTTCAGGAGAGAATTCGTCTGAGTTAGATATGTCATTCAGCATGACACAGATTTCATCTAACCTGGCAAACAGTCTTTCCAACATCAGTTTTTGGGTTGCCCTAAAGGCGTTCTGTCCAGAAGTTTTGACCTTGTCCATATCCATATTGGGAGAGAGGGAAGAAAAGAGATGATCCCCTAGCCAGGGGAGAGCAAAGAGCGAGATAGACCGCTCAGTGACTCTGTAGAACAGAGTGTGAGCTACTGGTCTGAAATAAAGGAACTTAAGATTACCAGAATTTGACCTCAGGGACCCAGAACTCAGTTAGCTAGGTGTGAGTAGTCGCTTGTCAGTGGAAAAAGTCTAAGTTGTAGTACCAATAACTACAAGAGAAGATCGGAGCTCAGAAAAATTGCGACCGTCCAGAGAGAAAGCAAAACATCTAATATCAAAATAAAATAAAATATCCTTTTGGTAGCCATTACATACCCTTTATATACACTCGACAGCACTGTGCTGCCACCTGCCTTTTGTGATTGGTAATTTAATGTCGATGTTGAAAGTACGGTAATGATCACAATAATGTTACTGGACTGTGTAATTTATACAATAAAACAACTTTTCAAAATAGTGTTTTATATATATATATATATATATATATATATATATATATATATATATATATATATATATATATACAAATCATAATCGCTGGAATTGACATCATTAAAATAGTAATCATGTGCATACCCTATACTAAAGTATTAATGGTACGAGTTTCACTAGGCTCGAATGAGGTTCAAATAAGCCTATATTTATATATCACTCATTCTTTTCTTGTTAATTATAGAGCACTTTCCGCACACACACAAACAAATAAATTCAGATTCAAACGCAGAATTCATATTTAGTTTTATCTTTCAAGGTTTTTTTCTTATAAACATTTATTTTCTTCAATTTTACTCTAACTATATCTCAAATGTGATCATGTTATTTTAGTAATTTTAATTTCCATTCTTATTACATTGAATAATTTTTCTAAAGTTGTTAACAGTTTAATAAAATTTAAATACTCTCAACATCAACTTTACTCAACATCTTAAATTTGAGATCTAATATTCGCTTCAAATTATTTGCTCCATCAAACCAATTCGTATCTCATTCCTGACTTCATTTGTCCTTGAAGTTACAAGAACGATGAAAACAAAAAGACTCCTTTGTCACTTATCGGAACCAGACCTCTCTTTCTTCCCCCTCTCTGTCTACCTGAGTTGTGATTGGTTATGATCGAACACATTCCTCTAACTTAGTAGACTTTTTCTTTCTCCGCTTCGTTCAATATAAGAAGAGTAGAACCAGACTTGGCGTACGGAGCAGCACAGCTTTTCTCCAAGGTAACAATTTTGCCGCCCGTTTTGGTTTTCATTTCTTGTCTTTTGCAAATGATTTATAAGGATGTTTCACGAATTTCTGAATTTCGTACTTATGACTTCATGAAATCTTTTTATTTCTTTATTTTTGATATTAAATATTTTCTCTTATTTGAATAACAATTAATATATTTCGTAAAATTAATTTACTTCACTTGTAATGAAAGATAATTGTAATATGGTTGAGATATTCTAATCGTTAACAACATGAATTTTGAAAATCGTAGATAAATTCAAGAGACAAGAACTCGGGTATTTTTTTTTCTTTTATATGAAATTCTTTGTATCCTTAATTAAAAGATAATTAAATATTAATGATTTATATTAAAATATGTATAGATTAAATTCTTGTGCTTAATTTTAATTTACACTGCTGTATTACAAACTATTCATTTTATGTAATCGTGATACTATTGAAGGCTTTATTATCTGCCTTATTATCTGTATGGTCTTTTGTATTACTTATGACATCAATATGATAATACCAATAGCTTAATGACATCTATGTAATTACACCAATGGTTTATTACATCTGTGTGATTACACCGATGTCTTAATGATATCAATATATGTTTTTCAAAACTAGTTTTTGAACATTTTCTATCAATCCATATTATTATTGTGAAAAAGGTTATCTCTTATTTCTTGAATTGAATAAATTTACCAATCATTTACTTATTATTATTTTTTTTAATTTATGAATGATAGCAAGTTTTTGTACATTAAGATAATGCAGAGCATATTCTTAAAACATTAATTTTATGTTTACTTTCAATAATGTGATTTTTAAATTTTATTATACTAAAGAATTTTTAATAAGAAATAGAAAAACGATTCCGAACTTTTTGCGAATTATTAACTACATTCTTAAGGATTCTAGCCTTTTTCGGTATCCTTCATGGAATGTGTTAATACTCTAATGAAAGATGAGAAAACATTTTAAATATAATAAAATATGCATCCCACACAAAAAATTGTGACGATGGCTTAGACAAACTACTACTTATTAAAAAAAATTGTGTATATTCAAATGCATATCAAGAAAGAAGTTAATTTAGAGAATTCATATACTTTATTTGTAGATAATAAGAAACATGATTATAAGCATGAAAAGTATTAATTTAATGTGCAGAAAAAATAATTTAGATTATCGAAGAAGGAATATGAGAATTTTTGTGAAGCTTATACTTAAATTATTGATAAATATTAGAACAGTCTATAAAAAGATCCTTTATTATAAATGCTAATATTCTTTGAGTAAAATCCTTATTAATAGTTCAAGTGACTATGTGTTCAAGCTACGTTCGATTACTATTATGTCAATTGAAAAAACATTTAATTCTTTAGTGAACAATCTAATTAAATGCCTCGGGTTACATTTAAATTTTTAAAGAGTTATAAAAGGAAGAAAATGGAAGATTAAATTTTTTTCTATTCTTAAATCTCAGGCTTATAACATTTCGCCAATATGCTTCATCTTCTTTAAATTTATATTATTACCGCTCTATAATTTTTATTTTTACACGTAATGTAGAAAAAGTCATACTTAATTTTATTAATCGTTATAAGATCTATGTGTGGATGAAATACATATTTGCATTTAAAAATACTCCAAGAATATCTAAGAGTGTAATAATTACCCTACAAAGTGTTCTCAAGTATATTTTAATGCTTTTTGTGTGAATGGCAATATAAAGATTCTGTTTGAATCCGAAATTTTATATATTTAAAATCAAATTACCAAATGTCATGTTTACATTGTTTTTATTTTTATTTATTTATTTATTATTTTTTTTTTAAGAAAAAGAAATGCGGCTTTTTGAAAGATTTTTTGTGGCTCTCAATAAATGCACCAGAGTTTCCTTTTTATATTTTTGTGTACTTATATTTTAAAAAATTATTATCGTTCCGTATGTGTTTCAAAATGTCTTTTAAATTATTGACAACAAATATGGAAGACTAATTGCAACATCGTAACAAATTTTATTTTCGTGCATAATATAATTTATATGACTCATCAAAAACTGCGCGAACGAACATAAAACAACAGAGTAATCGACCGACTCCAGATCGATTTTAAATTTGTAAACTTTCATCGCAACGGGCAACTGACATTATGCTCCGCAGAAGACAATTTGTGTCACTCTTGCTACGAATATAGTTTGTAATCTGGAATTTTTTTAAGTTAACTATAATTCGTTTCGTCGTATGTTACTGTTTTAATAACTCAAAACTTGTATTTTCTAAATTTATTTATTTCCAGTTTTTTTAGGAAAGGACGATTTTGAATGAATATAAAAAAGAGAAAGTTTTAATATGGAGTGGTAGGAGAATAATTTCTTTTTTATTGACAATAAAGGGAATGCATTGTGTGATATTTGTAATTCTACGATCAAAAATTATAAATCTAGCATTTTACATCGACATTATGAAACCAATCATCCTCAATTTTCCAATAAGTATCCGCCATATTCCAAATTAAGGTCAGATAAACTTGCTTCGTTAAAATCAAATGTAAAGAAACTAGAGTCAATTTTGATGACCCTTAGCAATCAAGCTAATAATGTGGCTGAAACCGTTTTGTTATTGCCTGGAACATTGCAAGTGCTCTTGCAAAACACCCGTATACAGAGGGAGAGTTTATGAAAAAAATTGAAAGACGTATTTCAAGTTTTAGATTCAAATAAAGCAGGATCACACGAAGTTGTTTCGCGGATTCCCAGGTCAAAACACACAAGCGAACGACATATAACTGCAATTAATATATCTCTTGAATATATAATTTAAAAAATGATTTGAAGAGCTGTATTGTATTTAGCTTAGTTTGTGACGCATCGACAGATCTTCCGCAATTGGCATTTATCATACGTTTTGTTTCACCTGACGTCGTTGTTAAAGAAGAATTATTAGATTTTGTAGCACTTTAAAGAGTCAATCTACGGCGTTGTATTAAAAATGCATTAAATTCCATAATGGAAACTTTTGATGTACCTCTTAAGAAACTTATAAGCATTACAACAGATGAGCTCCGGCAAAGCTGGGTAACAAAAATTGGTTTTATTGGGCATTTAAATGATGATTCTCAATTCCACAATTCATACCAATTCACTGGATAATTCATAGCGAACATCTCATTACAAAATATTTTAATGATATGAAAAAACAGTGTTTAACATTTGTGTGTTACACACACAGGTGTAAATTACATTCTTACCTATGTAAAAAAATCATCGGCAATTCAAAACTTTCCTTGAAGAATTAAAAGACGGAAGAACTTCCGAATGGCATTAATTTCTTTTGCATTGTTAAATGGTTATCTAGATTCAACGTATTAAATTGATTCGTAGATTTGTTTGATCCCATAACTCATTTCTAAAAGAAAAGCAAATAACCTATTCAGAATTAGACGATGACCAGTGGGCATAAGACAATCTTTTTGACTGATGTCCGGGAACATTTGCAAACACTAAATTTACAATTGCACGGTAAAGTTAAAATAATTGTTTCAATCTTCGGAACAACACGTACTTATGTGAATCATTTTATTCGACTTTAAAATTCGTGAAATCCAAACACCAACTTATATTAACTAACCAGCATCTCAAAGAATTACTATGAAGTGCTCTATGTTACCAATTATTCACCGAATTTTGAAGAATTTCCATAAGAGATATAATAAATGTGTCAATACACATATTTCGTACTTTTATTTATTTATATGTTTTCAACAAAAACAAATTTTGTAAAAAATAAATTTAATACCTTTTTTGGATAGCTTTTGAATAGGTATTTAATTGCGGCTCGTGAAACATTTCAAATTTTAAAAAATGGCTCGGGCTATCTAGGAACTTGGCCACCCTTGCTCTGTAGTATAAGCTAAATGAAAATTACTTTATGAAAGAAAATCGCACAAACTTGTTTGCTTTCTTTATTAGTAATTTCTATCAATTAATTAGAGTTTTATTAAATAATTCAGTAATAATTGCAACCAGTAAGAATTATGTTTCTCCTTATTTTTAGATTCACATATTTCATTTATTTGTTGATCCAGATTGATTTATAATTACAGTTAAGCAATCGTCACTAAAAGATTCATCATTAGCCTTGATTTTAACCGACGCAAAAAGTTGCTGGAAAACCGTAACCATTATTGGGTATACTCCCAAATTTGCATTGATCCAGCCAGCTTATAGTTAAAATTTAGGGTACTTCATTGGCTGTAGAGCTATCAGCTGAATTACTTTTCAATTATTGGGACGTTTGAGGTGCACATACATGCGCATAATCAATCAACCATCACCAAAATATACAGTTATCCTATCCAAGAGCTTTCTGAATTCAAATTCAAATGTACACTAAGAACAGCCGAAATTGAGCAAACTGATTTCTGTGTAAACTGAAACCGGATTCATTATATTGCCCGAAACTAGTTAAAAATAGCTTAGCCAATGTTTAGCCTGTTTAGAACATAAATTAGAATGGAAAAATTCAGTGATTGACGAAATAATAAGCAAAAAGGTCGAACGAAAGGCAATAAGGACAGATAAAGACATTAGAACTATCACAACAATAATAAGGTATGAGCCCTTAACCATATTCATGACTCTAATCGAAACTTGACAGCGGTGACTGTTAAGATCTTGACATGTTCCTTTACAAACTTCACCTAGGATAACTTCTCGGCCCAGTATGTATTATTTAAAAGAATGGAATTCATCAACACGATGTGCCAAATAATCAACACTGATTTCAAATGAAGCGGTATCGTTTCTTCCAATAAGCCATGAAGCTAATTGATGTGTACACGTCTGTCGCAAAATTATCTAATTTGTAACAATAATTAATCCACAAAAAGTCAATGAGTGTTGTGGTTAATGTTACTGATGGCATTACAGGGCCGTATTCGTTTAATCTGGCATGGAATTCTAGATGTTCTCTGGAATTTTCAACAACGAGGTTAATTTCTGCTATTTACTGCAAGCATAAGGACACATTATTAAATCGAACATTACTACCATACCTAACATTCAATCGAAAAAGGTTTTGTGATTGTATGCTAAAAATCAATTTTACTGAGATCACTTAACAACCATAGTTAAGCTGAAATCTGCGAGCACAAGTGTGATAAGTTCGTATACAACCTGTTCATTTCGAAAATCTCTTTAATTTTTTTTTTGTTGTTGTTATCTGTAAATTACGGAAATATATTAAATAAAACTCTTTTTCCTTGCAACAGTTATTCTATTTCCTGTGAAGCCACCTGTGTCCTAAAATTAATTATCTTTGAAGCCCAACACTTACCTTATTTGCCGTGCGATACATAAAACTTTTATTTACACTAATATATATATATATATATATATATATATATATATATATATATATATATATATATATATATATATATATATATATATATAATTAATATAAACTTATGCTAATATTAGATTTACACTAATTCATTCTACATACTTTTTAATAGTAAAATAGATTAAAATTTAAATTTATGAAAATACTGTTGACTTAACTTTTTTTTCTTATACCGGTGCGAATATCATACAAGTTCATTTTTTTGTCTTAAAGAAAGTTTTTATATTTGACCATTATTAAAAACTTTAGTCTGAGGATTTTAATTTTCATTAAATATTGTTTAATAGTCTAAAACAGTAAATATTATTCAATATTTTAGAAAACAGTATGTTATGACCATTTAAATTGTTTTCAACCATAAGGCAAGAATACGAAATTTTATCAATTCTAACAAATCATTTAATTAACCTATTAAAAAAATTTTAAAGCGCACAAAAATATTTTAAATATTGTATACAAAACTTTTATTATGTTATGAGCGACACTTAAATGCAAAATAAAAAAAACGCTTTTAAAATACTTTCGCATTTAAATAAATATTCTAATATTTCAAAAGAATATTTTTTTTTAAATATTCTGTTTGCCACAAAAAAATAATTTTTTAATAAACTTAATATTTTTAATTTAAACAATTTTTTATAAAGTAATATAAAAGCTGTATATAATATAATTAAAAATAATTGTATATTAATTATTTATAAAAATTGTTATACACTATAATAACATTGTACATATATTAAAAAATAAAAGTTTTTTTAAGTTTCAAAACAAATTCTAATGAAAATATTTTCCTTGTCTGTACAATGGCTTAAAAAATTAATCAAATGATCATGAATTCTATTAAAATACTAATTTAATACATTTAAATATTACGTTAAATTGTTTAATGTAATATTAATGTTTCTATTTCAATAAAACTAAGGAAAATTTGAATTAAAACCCCAGATTTAAAAAAAAAATTCAAAACCAAAAATTAATTTACGAAGGAAACACCGAACACTTATGAAAATAAAATTATAAATTAGAAAGTATTATAGTATTTTTGAATTTAGAATTTAATCTCATGGAATATATTCTGAGTGATCATGATTTTTTAAAAATTTTTCTTGGTTATCTGGTTATTTTTGCACCATCACCATCTTTCATTAGCTTTTAATTTTGCTGTTGTTTCGTCATAAAACTTCCATACCAATAAACTAAATTAGATCTAAATTGAACAAATGAGAGGCATTATTAAAATTTTGGGATGCCTGAAATTCGGCATTATTCCTTAGAATATTTAGTATGATAAACGAAAAATGTAATGTTTTCATATTGATAATTTTAGGTTGTCTTTTGAAAAAAGTCAAATGAAACGCAATTCAAATATATTCTTGAAAAACAAATATCCATGATTCTTATGTTGATGTTTAATCCCTACTCTTCGATAACATAAATCGAAATTTCAAATGTGTTATTTAATATTTTGTTTAAAAAATATCAACAAATTTTAAAGATAAAAACAAGTTTTTCTTCTTTTTTGCTTGTATTATTAAAGCCGTTCAGTTTTATTTTTACTTTCATCTGATTAGAACATAATTTCAATTTAATATATGACTTTTTTTCCAAAAAATAAACAGAACAAGTAGTTTAAGCTGAAATTCAAATATTCCATTTGATTTGAAGAAATATCGAACATTTTCAGAATGAAATCAATAATAGAAATATTTAATCGAATTCTACACACTCTTCAGTTTTTAAATAAAATTTTTTGTAAATTTTTTAAGTGTGAACCTATTTTCAGAATTAACACAGCTAGATTACTTGCTTCATTTCAATATCGATTTAATGTTTTCCTTTAAAACGCTACTATCTAGAGAGAAATTTTCTATTTACGTTTCTATCTATTTTTAAACTAACTAAAGAGAGAAATTTATTACTTCAACTATAAATTAAAAATAATAATTACAGTTTTTCTTTTATACTGTGGGAAACAATCAATCTTTGAATGTCATTTCCTCTTTTATTTTTTAAGGTAGCGACATGTCCAGTAAATAAAATATTTTATGTGAAAAAATATGAAAAACAGTGACATATATTTTTAACGTTAAAAAGTTAGATAAATTTATCGATGATTTTGTTTGAAGTATTTTTCTTGCTTTTTTTTATATCCTTTGTTTTCAGTGTTTTTCTTTAAATATTTCTGAATTGTTCTATTGGAGTTTCATATGATAATTTATGCATTTATTAATGTATAGAAAACGTTCTTTTTTAAATATATAAATGAATTTTATTTTAATCGATTATTATAACTATCAATATCCTTCGTGCAAAACGGGATAAATGTTAAAAGGGTTAGTCAATCATGTTACATTTAGAACTAACTTAGACTGACTGACTTAGAACTTAGAAATGATATTTTTTAATTGTATTGTTAACTATTTGTCCAATACATTTATCCAGAGAACACATTTTACTAAGCTTAATATAACGAAATGAATACTCAAAATGCATTAATATGTCATAAATGTACCATATACTGCATTACTTTTATCATAAGTTGAATTAAAGTATGAATTTATGACTAAAGTGTGTGTTATGAAAAAAAAATAATGTAACGAAATTCAGAAGTAAATACATAACATTTTTCTTTAAATCTAGAAGTTTTTTCAATTTAAAATTAATAATTTTATTAATTTTGAAACTGAAATAATTTTTTTAAATATTCGTACTTGTTCTTTTTTAAAATCATCTAGCGTAAAACTTCGTTGAATGATTGATAACTCCTTCAATATATTGTGGAACACTTGCTTAAAATTTTGTGCATGGAATTATGGGCGAATCATAAACGAATTGTTCACAAAATGATTAAACAAATTTTTGAATCTTGAAATTTTTATAGAAATAAAAATTACTCCTTTAGAAAAATAATTGAAATGTGTTTTTGTACACGCAAAGTTTATCATATTTTACACATTAAATAATACTTTTATTGTATAATTTGATATAAAGCATTGTTTATTTTTTAAGGTCTCAATTAATATACAGTTCAGTTTTGATAAGATTTTTAAAGATAAAAGGACTCCTATCACTAAACATCAAGTAGTTACAAAATTTTATGAAAGCTCAAATAACTTAGCTGGAAATGTTAAGAATTAAGTAACAAGATTTATAATTCTGTTTTTAAACTCGTCTCAATTCTGTTATTAAACTTGGCGACATATGATGAAATAATTATCAGTTGTATAAACAATGAATTTCCTCAGGTCATCTATTTAACTTATTTAAATATTTCTGAGAAAATTGATATAAAATTTTGTCACCAAACTGGTTGTGTGTGTATGTGAAAGAATTATTCGCTTCTCAAATTGCTTCAGCTAAAACATATTTAAATTAAATTAACGATAAAATCTCTAATGCATTTTGAATTTATTTCATTTATAAGAATGTTATAAAATGGAAACATTAAATTATATTTTCAGTGTGCATTTCAAATTCTAAGCGGCGAATTACATTTTGATATTGTTATAGTCAATTGTTTCATAGAAATATTCCGTTAAATAAATATTCTGTTTTGTTTTTTTTTCCTACTTATGTTTAATTTTTTGATGGGATATTATTTTGGAGTGATGCTTTAATGCTCTTGAAACATTTTGAATCATACTCAAAGGTAAGGGAAATGTATTGCTTTTCTAAACTTACGTCAGTTATTACACATCATTGGTTATTTTTATCTATCGAAACCGGATGCATGTTCCTGAGAACTGCAAATTCGTACTGTTATTGTGTGTTATCGCAAAGCTAAGTTTCGAGTTAGCGGTCTTAAGAAGATTCTATTATGTTTTCTTATAAACCTCGATGACTACCATTTTGTTCACCGAATATAAATGGGTAGAGTAATATTTTAATATTCATAAATAATTCATACGAAAGGTTGATTTCCTTTGGAAAATATAAGTTGAGATTTCGAGTTGGTATAATTTGGGTACTCAGAGTTATTCGATTTTAATACATACAATCATTTTCTCATACTACTTTACTAATTTATTTCGCAGTTATAGTAGTTTATTTTATAGTATTCTGCTAAAATGAAAATAATCAACTGAAATGCTTAAATTATAATTATTTTGATTAAAATTTTCGCCAGAATTTTTTTAATCTATCGCTTGCGTGTTCATACTCCATTAGAAGAGGAATTAATTCCTTTTTTTAAAAAAGCCTTTGAGAAGTTATTTTAAGAATCAACCATTGAATATGTATTAGAACCTTATTTTTAGGAGCAATTTTATATATTTTGAAATCGGAATAAATCATCAGATTTACTTAATAGGAAACTAATGTAACAATTTCGTAAGTCGATTTATAAATGTCAAATATTGGTATTGTTTCTGAAAGTTATTTCCATAAATATTTACAAAAAAAATGAATTCATCACATTTATTCCAGAGAAGTTAATTTCATTTCAAACAGTAAATTGGAATATGAAATTCTTTTATTGGTTTGTATGTTTCTTTTCTAGAAATCTTCAATTTATAAAGTTAAAGCTATTTTTTTTTGTCTGTTTATATTTTACAGATTTGGCTTTGATTTTAACATTATCGGGGTATCGCACAAAAACTGTGAAATTTAAAAATGAGCTGATATTGCCTTGCCTAAAAGTTGACATGAAAATAATATTTGACCTTTGGGGTTATACTTATTATTTTTACTTCATTAATTTATACATTTTTTTAAAATTGAATACTTGCCCCTTAATATTTTGGCAATTGTTAAATTGTGTGAAGTCCATATTATGTTGTTAATAAATTTATATTTTAAATAACGGTAGTTTCTTGCGAACAGAATTTAAAATATTTGTTTTAATAGGGCTTCTATGAATGCTAAAAAATTAAAACTTTTTAAAGGTTGTTAGTTATGAAAAATTATTCTTGTAATTTAGCTATTTTTGTTTGGTATGCAATTAATGAAAAAGAATATTATGTATAATGTGTTGCAATTCAATATACCGAAATATATTACACGTAAAAAAGTAACAGTTTTGACCGACTTTTGATTTGAAAAGGTACTCAATTAAAAGCAGAATATGATTTCAGATGTTAGTTTATCTTGCAGTAGATTAAATTATTAAGATGTTTCGCGTTATTTTATCATCTTCATATTCAAATTAGCTTTAGACAAGCTGAACAGTTATAAGCTAATAAAGCGCCTTACAATAAATAATAAATAAGTGCTTTAGTAATACATTCCTCTTGTGTAGAAAACATCGGAAAATGCACTTTAAAGCATTTCGTGTTTCTAGACAGCGATGACAAAACCTAAAAATAAAAATTCCTGAATGTGAACTAGACTTTAAACCAGTTATCAGATACAACTTTGGTTTTAAAAAATATGCAATCTTTTCCGAACAGATTTTGCACTTTATTCTTTCAAAAACTGTGTGTGTGTGTGTGATGATTCAAAAAATGTGGAAAATAAATATCCATCGTAAATATTTTCAGAAGATAATCTGTATCAGGAATGAAAATATCAAATTCTTCTAGTGTATACTAGTCTACTTACCCATAAAAACTTTTTTTTTATTTTTATGTGGATAGTAATAGCATTCGTTCCGCAATGTTGAGGATGAATGTCGAGTAAGTCATGTGACTCATACAGCTGGAAACTTTGCAGCCAAATGTAGCTCTAATAGCTCGAATACAAACATATCGAATGCATCATGTAAAAAAAAGTCGAAAAGACGATTTTTATACTCAAAATGTACAATTTGTTGAAAAGCTATTATTAAATGTATGAATGATAGTTTCGTAATTTTGGTTAGGTGCATTTATCAGTGTGTCCATTCCTATTTCATTAAATAATTTAATTAAATTGTAAAATATTAAATAATTTAATTAAATAGTAAAAAAAATTGTTTTTGTGTGCTCAGATATTTTCTTCTTTAGAATTCTTTCTCTCTCTCTCTTTCACATACACACGCATATATACAATAAGTTACAGTTTTAAACTAAAAAATACACAGCTTTCACTAATAAATACTTTTTGCATTTAAAATCAAATATATTCTTATGAATAATAACACTAACTTATAAATTGAAACTCTTATTTGATGACTTCGTTTTCTCAATTTTTTCTAACTTCTTATATGTGGTTATCAAAATAATGAACTTCTTTAAAAGTTTACATCATTGGATAGAACTGGTCAGTTAAAATTTCTCTCGAATGATTTTTCCTTTCAAAATTATGATTGGTCCAGCATGAAACCAGAACACAGCTGCCATACCATGACAAATTCGCCTCCATGCTTGATAGTTGAAAGGAGACAATCACGATCATACGCTTATGCAGGTGTTCTCCAATTGAGCATCCTTACTGTTGTGATTAAAAGTATGCAAGACTATATTCCTTTCTTGCACTTATCAATGAACCAGTTTTCGTGGGTGTTTAGACGACGTTTGACAATAACAGCTGTGGCAAGTGTCTTGAAAATTACTGCTGTGCCGTAAATGTCCTGTTTACAAAGATGCCTTCTAACTGTAATCAGCGACACTGGAGAATGTGGATGATTGACCTCTGCAGTTACTTTTGTTGTATTTATTCGTTTTTTAGACATATCAATTTGCTTCACTATCCGTTCCGTCAATGTTTTTTTGATTTGCGGAACTTTTCCCACCGCACTCTGTATATACCATTATGTTTTTAGGCACTGTATTCATAGAAAACGCCTATAAGTTGAAATATTCCAATCCATTTGCTTCATTTAAACTAATTCCTACAATTTGGTTTTCTTTGAAAATCTGAATGATCCGAAATTTAGCGATTTTCAAGCTACCAAGACCCCTCAGTAAAACTAACACATACCAAAAGAATATATGCATATCTATCTATAAGAATACTGGTAGTTGTTATTATATTTTAACCCTTTCGAAGCCCATTCAAAAATGTCTATTAACTGGTGCTTCCATTATTTTGACAATGGTCCATAAATCTATATAATTTTGTAAATTTTATTCATGTTCTTCTGTAAAAAGAAAGAAAATTGTGCATTTATTCTATTCCAGTGCTACATAAAATGATTAATTTAAAAAATAAACTCAATTTCAAGAACTCTTTCCCGAAAATGCAATACTTTTGATAAACGAATGTGATGTGCTTAATGAGAGTTATTAATGACGTAAAATATTCATGTGCGTTTGTAATCAAACTACTAGGATTTTATAATCCACTGCATTACCAGAAAGTGATGAATTAATCACGTGATCCATCATTGTTGAAAAAACTTGAGTTGATTGGCTTGATTTTTTTTTTCAAATAATTTTTAAATTGGTGATATGTTTTTGCATACATACTCTTTTTAGAATTATTTATGAATATAAAATATTCATACGCTGTCTGATCTCAATATGATCCTTGCACATTAGTAATTAAAGGGAGTTAATTTCAAGAAAATCTAACACACACGCGCGCGTAAACCGTTTTAGTTGAAAGAACTATATTGATTGCTTTTGATTTTTAATAATAATTCTTAAAATTATGATATATTTTTAACATGCTAATTTTTTTCCCTAGAAAATATGCATACAAAATGAATTGATTTTCAGTAAGTTATTCAAAGTTTATAAAGAAAATAAGAGAACTTCATCCTGTAAATTAATAGATGATATATTTTATTCCTTAAAAATAAAAATTGACTAAAATGAAAAATTGGTATTTGTCACTTTTTTAAATATTTTTAGTGTAATACTGGTATTAAAATTTATTATGAATTTTTTCTCGTATTATTCAAGGCGCTTTGAAATTGTATTATTATATACAAGTGTATATAATTTAAAAAATTCTCCAAAAATATCGATCACTTCTTCAGTTTGGATTGTGGTACAAGTGATGATGTTGAGCAAGCATGTGAAATCGAAGACACATGTCAAATAAATTAATACAATTAATGGTATGTTATATATATATATATATATATATATATATATATATATATATATATATATATATATATATATATATATATATATATATATATATATCCGCGAATAAATATTATTAGCACAATGATTTTTTATTGTTGAAGAGTCATTATTGCTTGATCTGGATTCGAATCCCGGTAGATGAAGCGAAAAAATTGATTTTGATCATTTTATTTTTGACAATTACTACAATTTTTACGTTAGACTAAATGCCACTCATCTGTAATCGGACTATACCATCAATAAATTGTGAACTTTATTGTGCTTATGATGTAAATTTTGATAGAATTTAAAGTGAAATCCAGATCAATGTCTCTGAGTTTTTTCTATAAGAGAATTATGCTATTTTGAACAAGCAATGAATAATATAAACTCTTATCTCTGTTTTTAATTAAATAATTGTTACGACATTTTCATTCTTAAAAAAATACTAATTAACAGAATTCCGTTGTTAATAAATGAAAAGTTTCAATTCAAGTTCCTCTCTTCACTTCATGATGATCTTCTCTGAGCAACACTTTTAAAACCTGCATATAATAACTCTCCAAATGGCGGGAATCTTGAAACAAAATGTTCCACTGGATGAAAAATAAATTGCATAGTAATTCTCGATTCAAAATAAAATTTCCTTTAATTAAAAGCTTTATTTTAAATTTCACTTTACAATATTTTCATTTCTATATATCAACACTCCCTCACATTGTTTACTTTGAGAAACGTGCTTCTTATAGTGCATCCTGCTTGAATTATTTGTTCTATGATTTTTCAGTGAATAGCAGTTGATGTATTTTATAAAAAATAAAGTAGTTAAGGTTTGTTTAATTGTTTCCTAGTCAAAATAATAAATATTCTGCTGCGTCAAACGATTTATTATATTTAAATAGAAAATTAATAAGATTACATGGAATTAAATTTTTTACTGCTCCACTTTAGTTTTAGAATACATTACAATAATCTCAATAAATAGCTAAAATTACGCTACTTATTTTTATGACTCAAAAACCTGAAAAAGAAAAACAAGATTTTAAAAAATGTTGCACAATATATAGCATTATTTGTTGCATAGATACATAGGCATATTTTGTTCGTTTGATTTGAAACTATAGATTGAAACATATTAGTACTTGAAATCATAGTAGTTGAACTAAAACTGAGGAATAAAACATCGAAATTTAAAATATTTCCATCCTTTTTAGAATGTTAAAAAAAAATCGATTTTTTTCTTATCATTTATATTACTCACATCAGGCACTAAACCGTGGAACTTAAGTTTCTATAGAGATTATTGTATTTAAACTTTATCTAAATTGCAATTTTCGCTTATTGCTTGGTTGTCAAATTTAATGACGCAAAAGACTTAAATTTTTATTTGAAGCTGGATATGATGAAAACATACAATGGAATAGCTTGTGTCAGTGAAAGGCGATTACAGAGTGCAAATAAAGTGGAAGGTCATGAATATATTAATGGTAAGGAGGATTCAAGTTATAATTCTGTCGTATAACATTGATTGGGAAGGAGGAAAAATTTCCAAGACAACTTCCAGGCCAAATAACAAGGAAAACTGCATTCTCCCAATCGAAACATTATGTTTTTCGAGAAGGATTCCTTTTTGATTGGCAGTTTCTCTTTCCATCAGTCAAAAACTTTGGGATTTAATTATGTAAAGCAAACATGTTCTCATCAAATCACAATGTTTCACTTGTCCTTAATAAATTTATTGCGTAGTTACATTTTATTCTTTTTTCTTACTACAAACTCTTATAAAAATATTTTCCTGCTTTTGGGTATGAGATTACTTAAATATATAAGAAATAAAAAGTTGTCAAAAATAACTAAATGTATGATTGTTAAAACTTTACTATGAAAATTTTTTTTCATTTGAACTTTTGAATTAAAAGTTAAGTAAGTTGTTTGATTATTAAAAGTTAAATAAGTTGTTGGATTCGTTATTTATTTATTGCATGGGATTTTCTTTTTGTATTGTTGATAACTATGTGTAACCTAACTCACAAAATTGAATTGTATTGATTTATTATAATTGAATTTACCAATTCTCTCTTTGGATTGTGATCCTGTGAGAAGTACCATAACTTCATTTACTGTAAAGATAAATGCATTAATTTCAATATTTGTGCATCAGTATAGGAAAATATTTTTATATTAAGTATTGGTTTTGAATAAACTACCCTTTTTTCTGTTGAATAATATATGAAAAATGACACAATTTCTTAAATCCTGACTAATGAAGAAGTATTCTAAATTAAATTATTTTTCACTTTAAACATTAATTATTTATTTATAAAATATATATTTATGTTTTTCTAGTGATTTTATTAATATTTCTAGACAATGATTTAGCTTAATCAGAGAATTGAATCGGAAGTAATTATTGAGCACTTTTAAAGTATTGTTTTAATCTTTTTGAAATGAAATTCTTGGAACAAGTCATAGAATTCTCATTCCTTCTATTGAATGTTCGAAATTTTTCGCGATACCTAAAATATTAATGTTCGTCATCATTCAATAGAATTTGAATTCTATTTTCTCAGGATATCCATTGCATTACACCTTAAACTATCGCAAAAGTTTCACGTTGCAGCGTTAGAATGACAAAATTAAATTTAAAAAGTTGGTACCATACGACATTGACATCCTCATTTAATTATAGCTTAAAACTGTCAAGTCGTTGGCTATATTCAGTGGCTTAGAGACAATAAAAATAAGCGGCCGTGAACATATGATTCTGATAATAAATTATTAAATGTTTAACAGTACTTTCTAAGAAAGTAAAAATGCTGTAAAGTATATATCCACCTATCTTGTTACCTGTTTCAGAGACAAAAGAACAATACATTAAAGATGTATGATCCATAAAATTAAATGGAGTTAAAATCTTTCATTTGAAATTAAAATCTGCACAATTTCTCTTTGAAAATAGCCTATTATTGCCAAATTTGTATTGCCATAATTTAATGCGCTTTTTAATATTAAATATAATAATTTCCATTGAAATCATCTACTACTCTGTTTTTTAAACTAGGAAATGGGATTTTTGTTCAATTCATCCGTGTAAAACATTTCCTCATTGGAAAACAACCTTGTTGTACCACTTACATCCTAAACTGAAAATGATCCACAAAGCCATATAAGTTATTTTCACAGCATTAAAATAGAGTTTGATATCTTTTTGGTCACGCTTTCTCGAGGAACGCGGTTGTGTGTTCTTGATGAGGAAGGGAAGTAACTCTCTAGAGGCACTTCCTGAAATCTTATTGCTTCAAGCGAATTAGTGGGATGAAGCGAACTAGTTTTCCTGACCCACATTCTCAAGCGAAAATTTGTAGTTAAAGCTGTTTGGAACATTACTAAGGAATGTACATAGAAAATGCTTATTAATGGTAAAATTGTCATTAGTGCATTTGTATAGCTGATTTTATTTCACGAATATCATATTCCTATGAAAAAAATTTAATAATATATGGTACAAACTTTCCAAAAAAGAAATAATATTTTTCAAATTATTCAATATATATGTATATATATATATTAACTATTTTAGAAACAAAATGGATTGCATTTTATTTGAAATTAATTGTTAATACAAATTACATTTAATCATTATAATCTATTTTTGTGAAGAATTATCACGATTTCTCTTGCCTTTTTCTAGTAATGTTTTTTTAATTGAACATCTGCAACCTAGATTTTATAGCTTCATTATCTGCTATGTTAAGCTGAAGCATCCAATGATTTAACGATACCATTTTCTCGAGAATTTTATTGTTTGGAAACACGGAAGTAAATGTGTTTATTATGATTTTATGAGTTACTTATAACTATAATAACCGAACTTGGTTATAATAACCGAACTTAGCGCGTATCCCTCCTCGTGAATTTCTTTTTTAATTATGATACTCTCTTTTGAACGCAAATCTTGACAAATGATTAGAAAAAAAAACAAAAAAAAAAAAAAAACAGCTTTAGAATAAATTACTTCGATAGAAATTGAAAAATAATTATAAATTCACTTTTTTTCCCATATTATAGAGTTTCAATTAAAATACCCTAATGCTTAATTTAAAAAAAGAATAATCACACTTTAATATTAAAAGCTGTTTTTAATCACAGAAAACGTTTACAAGCGTATCATTCATTGCTTTTCATTTTATTCCATTAAAATTTATTACACTCTAGATAAAATTTACATAAGTGAGAATTATTCGGCAACTTTCTTAAGTTTTGCTGTTTTCATATTTTTAGAATTATTGTGATTCGAACAAATAATCAATATCTTTAGTAATAATCATATGTTTTTCATCAATATAATACAGGGTTAAATTTATTATCTGCATTTAACTTATCATACATAATGCTATTTACAGTGTCCGTTTACATTCAAAAAATCCGGCTATATGAGAAGATGCATATAGCCGGATCTTTTGAATGTAAACGTTTCTATTTAACTGTTTAAAAAATAAGCATTTAACCAGAGTCCTCAAACTCAGAATCTTTTTTCTGAATGTAAAAAATGGAGCTTATTCTTTGACAAACTGTTAAATCATATTCTTTAGAAATGTATAGAACTGCTGAAGCTTTAAATCCAATATACAAATAATTGCAATGGATTTTAAATTCTTAATTTTCTTTAAAAGACTTTCATTAATTGAAAAAGCTTCTTAAAAATATGTTCTAGTTTCAGATTTAAAAAAAAAAAAAAATGAAATAAATGAACAGTTGGAATTATTTTAATTTTATATTAAGTTATGCATAATATATATATAAACTACAAAAGAATAAAAATATAATTTTCTTAATAGGGAGACTTTATTTATATGGATTTCTGTCTGCATTTGAAATATGACTGATTTATTTAGAGTAAAAAGAAATTTAAGATTTATTTCTTTTTTATATTAAAACAGAAAGTTTGAATCGATGAATGTTTCCTTATTGAGGAACTTATAATTTTAAAACTTTATCAAAGGCTTTTACTATTCACGAGAAAAAAAAAAAAAAAAAAAAAAAAAGATTCTTCGTTATGTGACGCAAGTGGTTCATTAGTTGAATTTTTTTTTTCATAATTACGCTAATTTTGAAAATAAATAATGTTGATATGAAAGAGTCCCGTATTTCTAAAACAGGATTTCTTCCTCTTTGTAATTAAATTTCATTATTATTACTCCATAGAAACATTAAAAATAAATTTAAATAAAAAACAGAAAATTTAATTATCTATCTACATAAATATTAAAAAAAGTTTTAGTCTTCCAAATTAATGATCACATTTTATTACGTTGTTAAACTGCTTTTCTTATTTAACTTGTCCAGACGCCATATTCTAGTTCGAAAATATTGCTTAAAAAGAAGCGTGAATGAAAGTTACAACACAGATTCGATGACTCAATTACCGTTTTCTTCTACGATATCTCTAAAGATTTATTTTCTATTCTCTCGATAATTTTTCACAAAAACAGGATCGAGTCGGCAGACAAATCTTCGCTATAAATTTCTAGAAGTCAAATAATTCAAATCTCGCTATTGTTCTTAAATACTGAGCAAATATACAAAACTATTATTAGTTTTCTGCAAGAGGCCCGCAGTAAACGCTTAGAAGTCAATTACTCTAACATGTTGGCGAAGCGGGCGAAAGAGAATACGCAAACGATTTTTTGTTACGAAGTGTTATTTCTCGTGTATGTTAGGGGAGTATTCTTGACATCGATGAGCGAATGTTACCTGGAAAGAAACGAATGCTGTTGAAAACCAGTTTTGTGGAATAGTTTTGAATTGCTCATTTGTAATCTTGTCTAGAGGCAAAACTTAAGGTATTTCAGAAGTAATAAACTTAAAAATGAAGAGAAAAATAGTTTAAGAAGTAGAAATTCATGTTCAATATATGAGTTCATTTTACGATATAATATTCAGCTAGTGGTTTGATTTTTTTTTTTTTTCCCAAATTGACATCCCTGTAATTTTTATAAAATTGAAACACGTTTCATACTACATGTTTAACGAATGAATTTTTTGTGTTTTCATTAAAGAAAGTTATTTTTACATTTATTTAATAAGGAAAAATATTTTCCACATTTTTTTATAAAATTATTTCTTTAAAAAAATGGTAAAAGTTTTTATTTTATCATATTTGTCTTACATTTTATCATACACTAGGGTCTCTTGCGGGTTGTGACTTCATTGTAATTTTTATTGAAAAATTCCAGTTTGAAAAATAGCGATATTTACTATTACTTTTTTTAAGCCCCATTTCGCCTCATGAAAGGAGATTTCATGCATAGATAAGTAAAGATAACTTTGGAATTCTTAAATATTCTCTATTACTGCGAAATTATTAAATACTGAAGTCAAAATTATGCATTTGCGGCTTATTGGGAAAAATATCACCACACATGCTTTACAAAAAGTAAGAATAATGCATTTTTGTTGTGTTACTTATCTCAGGTTGTCTAGCTAGGCTAGACTACCCTTATAAAACCAAAAATATTTAAAATGTCTAAAAAATAAAATGGGTCCCGAAGGACATCGTCTTTTTTCAAATTTAGGCATGTTAAGATGTGTCCAGGGGAGGCCATATTGACGGAACCAAGGACAGTCATAATACATTTTTAAGAATCCTAAGAAAACGATGCTAAATAGCATTTTATTAGCTAATATTCCATTGTGGGAATTGGTCCCAAAAATATTTTTTCTTTTTTTACTCTCAATGGTTACCTAAAAATGGCAGTATTGAAAGGGGGTAACGAACTTAACGTTTTTGTTCTTGAAGCGAAAAAGTTCCGGAAAGGAGTATTGCATTGTTTAAATTAATTTTATCGTGTGCTTAGCAAATTCAATAGGAACTGAAGTCAACTGAATTACGGTTAATGCTTATTAAAATATGATTAAAATCTAAATTTCGGAATGAAATATCGCTTTTATTAACTAGAGATCAATATTTTGATACAAGTTTCATTCCGTCTGTAAAAATGTTCTCAGTTCAACCGCAGACAAAAATGTGGATATATATATATTAGCGCTCCGGCTTTCGGTTCAAAAGTTCATGAGTCCGATTCCCACTTTACGCATAGATGTTGGAATTAGTTTGGAATCTACTTTAACTATAGGTATCAGTCAAATTAGTCCTCAAGTACAGAAAATGATCGTTAATTACGATTTTCCATTCACGAAATTTTTTGTTTTTGTGACCGCGACAACCTAAGTTTCTTTGTTTTAAAGTACTGTGAAATCTATAGAGATATGAATTCTTATTTTTCAGAAAAGATATTTATAAACATAAAATTCAAATATTTTTAAAAATAACTCTACTAATATTTCATGCATTCCTTAAAAAATATTTTCTCTAATCTCTAATAAATTAATACAGTAGTAATTTATGTGATGATTTTCTTTTGAATAACAAATTATAGCATTTTTCATGTCAGAGCTTTTGTGATGGCAATCATTAGAGAAATCGGTGCTGAATCAATAAATAGTATCCAGTGGGATAAGAGAAATATTTCTATTTTTGAATAAATTTGTGAAACATGACTGTACGCTTATACTTTGTATTCTTTATCACCTCTGTTGCCAACTGATAAGTGTGATTTAAATAAATTAAGATAAAAGACATGACTATGTGATCATTTAAGAAAACGATATTTTACAGTTTTAAATTGATTGAAGTCACGAAATTTTGAGGAATTAAATTATTTCTCGAAAATATAGTGCTAAAAATAATCAAAAATGGTCTGTCTTTTAGGCTTATTTTCTTTAATAATATTCGGGTTATAGGAAAAAGAATGTTAAATTATAATTTAAAAAAAAATAAATAAAATATGGCGTTGTTTTCTTTTAATTTCTAAAATTTTTCAATTTTTATTAATCTATTTAGGTAATTTTTTAACTAATCATTAAGTGCAAGCACTTTATGAATAGTTATAAAGTAGCGTTTTATGGATTATTATTGCTAACGATTGTTTCTTAAGACTTACTAACTAAGATAACTGATAAGAACTCTGGCTCATTCAACTTACTTAACATGGCTTTAAATCCAATCTCAAGCGTAGTTGTTTGATGTAGTTATAATTTGTGAAAGGAACACAATTAACTGTAACCGAGAACGTTTGATTTCGCTTTCTGCCAGGGTACGTGGACAGAATCACACAGTGTTCGTGTTCGAGTGAGGATAGGAATTGGTTTTGATAATCAGGGATAGCGTATCCTCCGCTTCTTTTCTAGACCAAAAAGGCTTCTTCCTAAACCAAAATATCAACAGTCTTATTGTTTTAGATTCCAATGTGTTATAATAAATGTGACGCCTTGAAACAGTGTATTTTATGTTATTTAAATATCCTTGGATTATCCATTTCAAATTTATCTATATTCATTCAAGATTATCCATTTCAAATCTTTGGCCTCTGAGAATTAGATTACACAATGTCCAAAAAGTAACCATAAAATGATAAACCATGCAAACGCTAATTTCTAAATCTACTATTATAATTTTAAAATGAACTTATTTCGACCAGAAATACGCTGTTTCAATATAATATTTAATAAATCTTTAATTTCGCAGTATAATTGGTGATTACAGTTTCTAAAAAATTCATGTCATGAAATTTGGAACCATGAAGTTTGTTTCGTATCACTAAAGGTAAATAATTCCAGGAGTTGAAGTTTAAAAATAAAAGGATTTCGTTGCATAACCAAAACCACTAGTTTTTCTGTGAAGAATTGAACACAGTGAATAAATTATAGTTTTATTTATTTAATTTTTTTCTAAGTAACTTTGGAATACAACAAATGCACAAATCGTTGGCCGTGATTAATGAATCCAAAATATAAATATCATTTTATTTTGAATTGCTATCTTAAAAATTCGTTGTAAAATTATTTAAATTTTTAACAAAATTTGATTTATGAAATAATATAATTCACTATAAAACACACGTATCCTCTCTTAATTTTTACATAATTTACATTAGATTCTAATTTTAAATTTCAAAACAAATTCTCTATTGTCATTAATTTTCGAAAAGAATAAATTTTAATCGCAAACACAATTTATAGCACGTATAATATATTAATATAATAATACTATTATGTAATTTTGTCTCGTTTTATATTGGTCATTAAAATTTTCCATTAATTTTAATTGATTTGAAAAATAATTCACATGTTTTTTTCCCCTGATCTAAAGAAAATTTAATTTCGATACCTACAAATAAATAAAATTATTACCGTTTTCATGGAAAATTTGAAATGTAGGTCAGAAAAAAATATTACGATCAATATCATTTGATATATGATCGCGTGAAACTAAAATGATTCTTACTTTGTGTGTTCTATACCATTTTATTGACACGAAAGGAGTTGTCACTCAAAACATGCTGACATTCATTTCTAATAATAGCCCAATTTCATGGTGTATTTTAATGTTATATTTCTGTTTATACCATCTGTTTACTAAAGAGAACTTCTGAATTGAAAGTGAAACAAGAAACATATCAATTTTTTATTTTTATTTTGCCTGATGAAACTTAGTATTTCTAAATCGATAAAATATATCTTAATAATATAGAACTTAAATAGTTTAGTGTATTTTTTATGTTTTTATAATTTATAAATGTGCAAATAAAAATTTAATAATCAATTAAAAGATTCGAAATATAAATCAAACTATAAAAATGGTTTGGATCATTTAATTCAAAATACGTAATATCAGCAACAAAATTCAACGTTCTGTAGTAAGAAACTTAATGTATGCGTACTTTTACATAATGCAGTTGTGTATGTGTGTTTTCACTTATTTTTATAAGATGCATATTTTATGGCTTTCGTGATGTAATACATTTTGTCAAAATACACACATTTATTGAATTTTGAATACTTTGTTTCTAACGAACATGTAATTTTTCTAAATGGCAGGTATGAACTTTTATCATGATTGGGTCAGTGTCACACGAAACACGTGCGTTGCAACGTGAATTTGTGGTTCATCAACAAACCCGTCTGGATAGAGGTTCAACTTGAGAAAAAAAAAGAAAACATTTGTTTATATTTTAAAAAGAGCGAAAAGAAAAACTGGTTTAGTTGAATATAATCTCTTATGATTCAAGATTCTCTCCTGTACCTATTTTTGATGTGTGTCAGTCGTTTATAAGACATATACAAATAATCCCACATAATTGGTACGTGCTTTGTTTTAAAATAATCGTTTTGAATTGTTTGACCAAATGACTAAATGTTTATATGCTTGACTGCCATCAGATTAAAATCCGGAGATATTTCCGATTATTAATACAATAGTATATTTTTCATGATATTATCTGCAAAATCGTTTGTATATTCGACAAGGTTAAGGCTTCATTGAATGTGTCAAATTACATCGTGTGCCTCTCATTTTTAGTATGATGTCAAGATGAAACAAGTAAAAGCATTTTTCTATACTTTTTGTTTTCAATAGAGAATAGCTTTGCCCCTAAAGAATTCCGTTTATTAATTATAAATTATGTATAAATCAGTTTCCTTAAATACCTTTTATACTGTTACGACTATATAAATTCATTCGATTCAACTGATGGTGCTTTTCTGTTTCATGGTTTCGACCGTTAATTTCATGCAAATAATGCATTCACTGCTTCTTTTTTCATTTTTAATTTAGTTTTTAGTAAAAATTAATTTTTGGATTTTGCATAAAAGATATTTAAAAATAAATGATTTTATGTCATCAAAAATTATAAAAATGTGTATATTTAATTCAGAAACTGGTAAGTTTAAAAAATACTTATTAATTATATTTAATGAAATATAATTATCTTCTTTTATCTATTAAATATTTCGCTTAAGTTAAATTGTAATACACTGGTGTGCGAAAATTAAGGACGGAACGGTTTTTCTACTGCAGCGTTGCTCAGCAGTGTTCCAAATCGATAAAAATTGTACCAGAACATTCTTCAGATGTAAAAATATAGAAAAAAAAATGGAAAGATTAGCATGGAGCAGAATGATGGCCGAAACATCCATGTGACAGCTCTCTAGAAAGAAACATCCATCTTTTAGTAGGGGGTATGATCTCCCCTGACTGTTGTGTGCAGCATTGACAATTTCTGTCCATAATGAGTATGAGGTTGTCAATAAGTTGTTGAGGTACTGCTGCCCATTCTTCTTGTAGCGCCAATCGCAGCTCCGGAATCGTTACTGGTGGTTGGTGACGTGCCGCCAAGCGTCTCCCTAGAAAGTCCCACACGTGTTCGATTGGATTTAAATCCGGAGACCTTGTCGGCCAATCCAAGCGTTCAATATCCTCACTTTCCAACATTTATTTTACAGCCTGTGTACGATGAGGTGTAGCATTGTCGTCCATGAAGAGGAACTGGGGACCCATAGCACCTCTAAAAAGAGGCACATTATAGGAAGGAGAATACCATTACAGTAACGGGACCCGGTGACTGAACGACATGAAGGTCATAACGGGTACCAAGCATGATGCCTCCCCAAACGAGAACACCGCGACCTCGAAACCGGTCTCTTTCGACGATGTTGGAGGGGTTATTGCGTGTTCCCCGCTATCTCCATATGTGTATGCGTCCAGAATAGGTAGTCAGAATAAATCTGCTCTCCTCCGTAAAGAGTGCTCGACCCCATTGCTGATCCGTCCAGTTCTGGTGTTCCCGGCTCCACACAAAGCGCCTTCTCCGGTGGACAGACGTTAATGGTACACAACGTACAGGTCGTCGTGTGAATAGGCCACCATTATGCAGCCTCCTGGAGACTGTAAACCGTGATATCGGTCGTCCAGTCGTCTGTTGGAGGTGTCTCGCGATTTCTCCAGTCGTCTGCCGATTGTTCCTTCTTGCCTGTAGGATCATATACAGGTCGTTGACTAACGTGGTTGCTCGTGGACGACCACTGCTGAGCTTCGGACAGCTGTTCCTGTAGTTTGAAATGCTCTCCAGATTCGCGAAACGATGCTGTGAGCGATTGTCACACTTTGATTTTACACTAATTTTACAAGCGATTTTACACTTGTCATACTTTGACCTTCCTCAAACATCCCAATAATTCGACCTCGCGTAAGGTCAGCTAAATGTCGTCTACGAGGTTGCCTGTTCATTATTTGACACTGATTAAGCAGCTCTACATCGTTCAAACTGATATACGCCGTGCAATAGCTTTCACATAAACGCTGAGCGTAAACCGCCAGCCTGCTTTATACCGCTCCGACATTCCCCTTTATGTCATGTTGCGTTATTTGAGTATGCCCTTGCGCACCTGACAGTAGTCGATCTTCTGGTTGGTCTTTTGGTCCGATCTACTTGTTTGTTGCGCTGTCATGTTAATTTTTCCATTTTCCATCTCCTTAATTTTTGCCCAGCAGCGTATCTATCCGAATAGTACAAATTCCATCTAACCTTTTTGAAACTTATATAAACTTTTGGCAATGAAATAGTGTTTTTTGATACATCATTCTTTCTTTCTAAATAAATTAAATAAAGCCAATTAATAATAAGATTAAAAAAAAAGGTAAAGAAAAATTAAGACTTAAATTTGCTTAAATTATTTTCACAAGAATTCTAAGGGAAATATTTTGTCAAAATAAAGTATTCTAATTTTTTCTGCTATAATAACGAGCAACCTAGGATTGCCATATTAATAATAAACATAAAAAGTGCCAAAAAATGTTTGACGAAAATTTTGAGTGGGAAGAATTTAGAATTATTCTCTTAATTCGATGAGATAAAATGAAAAGTCAATTTTGTTGGCAAACTTCACTATATTGTTGAAAATAAGAGACAACTGGGAAAAATGTATGGAAAATGCACAAATGGGAAAAATGAAACAAATTGCCCATTTATCGCAATAGCCAAACCGTTTTTAATTTTTGTAGCTTAATTTAAATCTTCCTTTCTTAAATTTTTTTAAAAATTTGTTTTGCATAAAAAAGTTATGAAATCTTTTATCAATATACTTCTAATAAACTTAAAAATTTGTCTGTAGTCAGTAGTCAATTGATATACATACAGTAGTTCATTCAACATCAGTTGATTCAGTTGGGGACGAAGTTACTGGATTCAATTGGAACTAGAAATTTGTCTTACACAAAATATATTTTGATGTATCTTTTAAATTTTATTATAAGCAAATCCTACTGATGGTATTATTTATTATATACTTTAATCAAGTTTTAATTACGAATATCTTGTATATGAATGGCCAAAAAATTTCGAGCTAAGGCATTTTTGGCAGATTTTATTACATTCAGATATTGATATAGCGAATATGAGTAGAAAGTTGAACATTTTTTTAGTTAAGTTTTTTATTTGTTTTTCATCCTATTAAGAATGCACCTTCTTACATTAAAGAAGTGGTGCAATTGGTCTAAATGAAACAGATTCGTGTTTGGTCAATAGCATCGTTTCTTTTGTCTGGTTTATTTGGGGTTTTAGCTGAACTAAATCCATAGACAAATTTAATAATTGTTAGATATTATGTGATTGAATTTTATACTGAAATTGCAGTCGTAAATTAACTGCGTGCCTTAAATTATCAATATTTATCGGTGTTTTCTATTTTATACCCATTTTTACCCTTCATTTGAATGTGATATCATCAAATACATATTTTAAATAGGAAGGTTTTGAATTTTTAAAAAATACAGACATAAATAATGTATATTTCTTTTAAATTTCCTTATACTGAAATACTAATTCTTATTTACTGTTATTTATTTTAACTAGTAACATTAGATCTAAATTTGAAACAGAAATATAGAAAATAAGTACTGATGAAATTTTTACTATTTTTGAATACAAAAGGAAATTTTTGTGGAAAAGTACCATCGAATGTTATGAAAAATTCAGAATATAGACTTATAATTCGTCCTCTGTTATATTTTAAAATACAGTCACAAAATAATTGTATTTGTAAAATATACAATAAGTCATAAAAAGAATTTATTTATGATTCGTTGAAAAGATATGACGAAATTATGGCTTGAAAATTGAAAAACATTTGAAGATATATCAGAAAGTGCGTGAATCAAAGCAAAAGCACAAATACTATTTATTTAATAAAATATTCTTATCAACGAGGATATTTTAGTCACCATGTAGTTATAAATTTTCTTTCAAGTATCCATGTAAGTTTATGCCTTTCAGTTACCAATTTAAAAACCTTAGATAACTTAACTTTTAAATTTTTTAACATTTTTTTAATATTTTATATAGTTTTAATTCGTACAATGGTTAAAGTGTTTTAATACATCAACATTTTAGAGCAATGATTAGATTTATCTCAAATATGTACATATCCAATTACTATTCTCTTCAGATATGTCTGTACAGTTTTACAGTAATGAATTGTGGCCAAGTCTATCCAGAACAAACTTGTTCAACTGTGACTTATAAAAATTATAAAACCTAATTTGATGGTTGCAAATGCTATGCTTCGTAATAGTTCTGCTTCTGTAAGAATGGTACAAGGATGTCTGAAAATGTTTACACAAACTTTAATAAACAAGATTGCCATACAAATACGATGAAAAGCCCCCAAAAGATGGAACACATCATTTTAAATAAAACTCACTAATTATTAAAGCATAGTTTTGTGAAGATTTGTTCCTACACCTCGAAGTATGGTATTATATTTTGCTTTTCAACAATGTGAATTTCCGTATGATATAATTTTACTAAACGATGAACTTCGAAAATGTTTCATACTCTGTATACGTGTGATTTATATAGACTTGAACAACAAACACTATATTAATATGAATATTTCAATATTACCAGGGTCATTTACTTGAAGAAATAGGGGAAAATGTATACATTCTTTTAATAATTTATAAAGAAACATGAAAATATTTTTCAAAAAAAATATTAATTTTATATCCATCCATGTTTCAATAAAATGAAATGTAAATCTTAAAAATTGATTGTTTAGTTCTCGCATAGCACATATGTTTCTTATTTAAACTAAACTTTATCACTGACACTTTTTTTAATGATATTAATAATACAGGAGTTATAAGAAAAGTGACCATATTCGTTTACCCAACAAGAATATAATTAAAATTGTAAAATATCATAACACTGCCCATTTTAAACAATACATTTATAATTTTGCTTAGGTCAAAATTATTTAATTTAAGCATCAAGCTGCTGACAAAGCAATATTTTCATTATAAATTAAGTTCGTTGGATATCTTATGAAAATTAATTTGATTTATTGTGCTTAATGATTAATTTTTGCTCATTGTAACTAAACTAGAGAACTTTCTAATATAAAATTATTTAGAAAAGATTCCTAACCACTAAACATATCAAAGTCCGACATGCTAGTCAAACCGTAACTGTTGAACAAAAAAACAGAGATCCAAACATTTAGTTTTGCTACGTTATATCATGCATGAAAAACTACATATTTCAAAATTGAAAACTTTTCTAGTAGCTCCACACGGTAAAAAAATTAGCAAACAATTATTTTTCAGATATATTATCATCTCACTTCCTCTTAATTCTATTGGATGGATATATTTTTATTCATATTAAACATATTTTACTTGAGAAACATTAAGTAGAAATTAACTTCCAAAAAATATTTGGAATTTATTATTAATGTTTAGCTGATGGAGTTCTTTCAATTAATTCTCAAAAACTTAAATATTGTTACGAATTCGTTTTACTTAAAATTTGTTATTTCGTATTTATTTTGCGAAAAAGTCGTAATGTTTTTCAATAGTAATCTTCTCTTGAATTCAACACATTTTTACTCTGATTAATTTAGAGAAAAATACATAATTTTTAAAAAAAGAATATATATAAGTCTCATTAACTCTTCAACACCACGCCCCAAATTTAGCTAATCAGAATCCAAACTGGCATATAAACTGAAATGACGTCATGAAAGCATTTCGATCTTTCTGCAGTGGTCGCCTTCTGCCTTGTTTTGGGCGGAAGAATCGATTGTGCAGCCGGTGTTTGGTAGCTTGATCTCTGGTTAGTAAAGTTGTTATACGTTTTCATATTCATAATAGTTAATTAACATTATAAAAAGGTATTTTAAGTAAAGATTAATAATTCTCATTTGAACTTTTTCTTATTTATAAAATAGCAAAAAATTTACTTTTCGTATTTTTCAGCAATTTTAAATACAATTTTTTTTTTTTTTATAAAACTTCAAATGATGATATAACTATGATTAGTATAGATATTTTACATATTTCCTTTGCTTATATTTATTTTCTTGATCATTCTTATTTAATAGTCGTTATTTATTTTCCAAGATTTCATCTGATCAAAATTTTATTAGTCTGTTTTGAACTCTTGTAGATTTTAATTTTCTTTGTATTTATTATTTAATATAAGAAATTACAATCAGAAATTACTTTTCAAATCAAGTTTCACTTATGATTATTGTATATTGTTTTGAAAGTGTAACGAGATTTCGCGCTCCGCGAGGTGAGACGGTAATACTCAGTTTAGCCGAGTATTACAAATATTTAAGAAATTTCCTTCTATCTTAAGTTTTTGTAAGTTTACTTATTTTTAATTGGGTATCTACTAATATTTTTATATTTTACTCTTTATTTTTCAGATTTTTAAAAGAAAAGTAGCCATTTGTATTTGTGTATACATTTAAATAGTGTTAAGATTGTCATTTAATTTATTTTTAACTGTGTTAATAAAAAATATTCTTATATTTAAAAACTTTTGGCATTGACTTTTGCTGTTGTGTACCACTCATTTCAACAGTGATCATAAAATGAGTTTAAAATTTTAGCTATTAACATGATAAAATATTTCAATATTAAGTTTAGAGTTTTTGATTTGTGTATATTTAAGTTTTTAATTTATTTCACAGGAATAGAAGGTAATCAGTTAAAAACATGGCAGAAGCTCATGTTGCAGTTGCCTTCAGTTTTGCCATTACCCATGAAGGAGTTAATATAAACTACGATAGAGAAGTACTTAGCTTGGTTTGGAACAGTGGTGTGAGATCATGGAAAAAAAGAATTGCTCGTTTCATGGTATTCATTTTTATAATTTATTTAAAATATAGATCAATTATATTTTTTAGCTTGGTAACTATTATGATTATTAGTTATTCAAAATTAAATTAAGTATGTATTAAGAAACATGTATTTAACTGAACATTATTACTTAGCATTAGATGTTACTTATTAATAATAATTTCCAATATATTGTTTTTGTGCAAAATTGTAATCTTCTTTTTACTTTTTTTTCCCCCTCCTAATATTAATTATACTTTTTTTGTGAAGCAATTTCTAGACGACAAAGATATTTCAAAGCTGTAATTTAAAAATTATAAGAAACAGTCTAATAATTTTTTTCCATTCATACTATGATAATATTGCTTACCAATTTATTTTATGTGCTAATGATAACAATTCCCCCCCCCTACCAGGTGATTAATATTTTCCCTTTGTTTCTTTAATATCAGAATACAGAATGATGAAAAATTTAGATGGGTACTCATGTTAATATATTTGGAAATTAATATACTCTTTTTCATTCTAAATTTCCTTTGAATATTTTTAACAAATTGTATATTCTTCAAATTATTTTTCTAAAAATGTAAGTGTCAAATTTTTTTTATTATTGATTGAATAATTTCAATCAAGTTTGGATTGTATTATCATTATTTTTTGTTAGTATAATGTTTGAATTATTTAACTATTCATTTTATGTGTTGATAATAAGTCCAGTTATTAATAAAACATTAATCTTTGCTTTTGTGAATATTATTATTCAAATTAGAGAAACTTCAAATGAGAGTTATTATATTAATATATTTTTGGAATACATAAGTTTTTATCCTTAATAATTACCATGAAATATTTTAAGAAATTATTTGGAAAATGTTTGAATTTTATAAATTTATTTTTCTTTAATTAAATTTATAATAAAATTAATAAGATTTTTATTTTCTTCATTATTAATTGAATAATTTTCAAACAATTTCAGTAGTAATAAATACTTTTATTTTATTCTTTTTTTATTCATTTTAATATTGCTATATAAAATTGATTTTTCAGCCGATATGTTTGTCTGAAATTTTCTAATATTCTAATGTTTGTCTGAAATATTCTAATGATTTTTTTTTTATTATCTCATATGTCATGTATAATTTTTAGCTGATAATATAACAAATCTGCTAAAAATTTATATTTTATTTTTATATGTTTAATTTTCAAGTTCTTCATTTAGAAGAAAAACAGCATAATTGTGAAATTTTTATAATTTACTTAATTTTAATAAGGAGAATATTTCTTGTCTAATATTATTTGAGTTTTATAAGTCTTCAATAAAAGTTTGATACATATTGGAAGAAAGAAGACTACATTTATCATAATTCAAATTAAAGTGTAAAAATTGCATAAAACTGTTTTATCTAGTCTGAGGTATTTTTGCAAAGCAAATATTTATGTATCCTGAAACACAGATTAAGAAACATTATTATAAAATAAATCCAAATTTATTCAATTTTAATTTAATAAAATGTAAAATTGATTGTTTTGTAGTGTATATGGTAGATAAATCAGTTTATCACAACTGTATTTTATTATATTTTTTGTGTTTTGACTATGTATTTAGTTTAAGAAATGCAATTATTTTTCAAGATTATTTAATTTTTAAAAATATATTATTTCTTTTCAAAAAATATATTATTTCTTCAAAAAATATATTATTTCTTCAAAAAATATAATGAATTAAAAAATATATTTGCAATAACATCTTATTTTTACTGCCCTCTTATGAATCATCCTCATATTTCCCCTCACCATAATATGGGAATTAAACATTGTTATAAGGGCCTTAAGAGAATATTGTTAAATTTTAGCTCATGTAATTAACTATCTTAATATCATTTGAATAATGGGAACATGAAAATGAGAAATATCAAAATGAGTTGTGTGTTCATATATATATATATATATATATATATATATATATATATATAATGTAATAAAAAATATAAATATATTAGTTAAGCTAATGTTTAATGCTATAAATTATGTATGACATTATGTTTTCCATAATATAAATTTACTCTTTCTAGAACAATATACATTCCGGCATTTACCCTGCTTCGCTATCCAGTTTGTTTATACTGACTACCTTGGTGGTATCTTTATTTCTTGCCAATATTGATGTATCGTTTGGTGGGATAAAACATTTGGAAAATTACATTCCAGGGTAAGAATGAATTTTTTTCTCATATAACTAAGCAATTATTTGCCAATTTTTAAACATTGCTACAAATCAATAAACTGTAAGTTTAAAAGCCAAATTTAAATATAATTATTAAAATCTGTTTGCATTTGAAAATTTGAATTATGCATATATAAATAAGAATTCATTTTTTTAAGAAGTTAATTGTCATATTTTTTCTGAACTTACACAGTTAAAATTTTTAATTTGAAGGAATGCAAATGTGTCTGTATATGTGATCGTGTGCTGAAATAATATTTTATTGTTTATTTTAAAAGTTTTAATCCTGCTCATATATTTAAGTGTTTAGTTATTCTGTAATAGTAAAAATAAAATCAGATAATTTAAATGGCATATCTGTTATATTTAGCTATTTCTGCATAACTTTTGTATATTTAAGAAAAGTTAAAAAAAATTTATGCGAATTCTATGTGAACTATATATAAATTAAATGATTTTTATTAATGTTTCCTCTCATATACATCTCAATAATAAATCAGATTTTAGTAACATATTTAATATAAAATAATAAATTTTAAAAAATCATTATTGAAATAATCTAAATTTTTCTGCTGTCAACTCATTAAAGTGCCACTTACTTAATATTGAGCTCTTTTTAATGTAGTCAATTTCTTCTTCCACACATGAAAAACATGAAATTCAATGTAAGATAATAATTTAATGCATACCATGGATTGATGATACTTAAAAAAAGATGTACAAGTTTCAGAAGAAGCTTCTTATATTGTAAATAAGTTATACATATAATATTAGATTCTTAATTAACATCAAATGTTGGTCATGTAATTAGAAATATTTTTTGATCTGGAAAGTATAGAACTATAATGCATGATTGGTCAGTATTTCATGAATTGCTAGAAATCAATTGTGCAACAGCCAAATTAATTATTTTGATAAATATATTTTTAATTTAAACATAAATATTTCTTTATGTATTATTGTATTAGTTATACATGTGTTTAATTTTTAACTGCTCTCCTTAGAGAATCTCTTGCTCCATTTACTGTTCAACTGGCTGCTTGTGTTGCATATAGTTTTTGCTTATGGATTACAACTATTCTAATACTTCGGTATACACTCAAGTTTCTTCTTATGTATAAAGGATGGATGTATGAAGGACGAGCTAAAAAGAAAAGCTTTAAAACCTATATTTGGGCTGTAAGTTTCTGAAAACAGTTTTATTGAAAACTTAGACTATTTTAATTATATTTTCACCCTAAGTATTGTATAAAATTTTGTATTATAGTAAATTGATCATTTATTATTTTATTCAACAATTATTTTCTAATTTTATGTATTTTCTATTTTTGCTGTCTAACTAAAATTGTTAAATATTTTTTACCCTCCCCCTTTTAGGTTTTAGTTTCAATGCTTACCATGAAGAGACGACCAATGTTGTATTCCTTTCAAAGCTCACTGCCACGTTTACCTTTGCCTTCACTTGAAGATACCATGAAACGAGTATGCTTACTGCTTTATCTAATTTTATGTGCATACTGAATAATTCTAAAAAAATTAACATAAAATTATAATTCATGCAACTTACAACAATATATATTGTTCATTTCTAATTTACATCTGCTTAATAAATTTTAAATTGTTTTGCTTTGGCTTTTTATAGTATCTTAAGTCTGTGCGCCCTTTGTTAGACGATGAAGAATATCAAGATATGGAAAAAATGGCATTTGAGTTTCAAAATGGAGTGGGAAAAAAGCTTCAGCGATACTTGTGGTTGAAATCTTGGTGGTCATCTAATTATGTAAGAATGAACATTTGATCATCATTTTTGAAATTATTATGAAAATATCTATGTATACTCTAAATATTAATTGTTCTTAATACTTATTTTTCGCTGTAGCAAATTTATTTATTATTTTATTGAAAAATAAAGCTGCTTCTTTTTTATATTGTATTATATCAAACAAAATTTCAATATAAGCTAATTATCTTTAAACAGCTCATGCATATATACATAGTCAGAGGCGTATCATTATTATTCATTGAGAAGTGGTCGCTGCTTAGTGAAATATCATTCATACTGAGATTTTACTTCATTGTTTCTGTAAAAAAAATTTTATTAGTAGTTACAAGCAACATACAATTTTTATGCATAAAGTTTTGCATATCACTAAATTTAAAATGTATATATTACATACTGACTTTATAATATGTTAATGAAATTATTTTGATACTCCAAAATTTTTAACTGTTAAAATTATGTATACTATTTTTATGTAAAAATTACATTTAATTTTTTTATTCGAAATTTACATGGTCTTGTTGAATTTTGAACTTTGTGGTAAAGATTTATCAGGAAGAAATGAATGAGAAATTATAAATTAACTTTAAGTTCAATTTCAAATACAGGGGTTCTTGATTAAGTGCCCTATTTATTTTTTCTGAAATCAGTGCTCACTAGTATATAAAATAGAATTCATTATACAGAATTATTATAAATTGCTTTATTTAGAACATTTAATAATCATGATGCTAAAATGTTATGTTCCATAGAGAAAAATTGTAAACAAGTTGTAGATCATTACATATGTGTTATTTGGTTCACATTTTTTTCCTTAAATTTTAATTCATATGATTTTTTTAAAATTGTTCAAAGTTTGCAGGTACAGATTTAATTTTATTTCTAGACATTTTACTTAAATAATTTGAAAATATTTTCTTAACTATCTTTTGTATCTTAAAATGACAAGATTTCATGAGTTGTTTGGGATATATATAATGTATAAAATGTATTAAAACATTTGAATGCTAAAAAATTAACTTTATGTATATATATATATTTCTCTTATCTAGAAATCCATATCCACTATATGCATGTAGAACTGCTTCAGTTCTTTATATAAAATCATACAATTTAGTGCCTCATTCTATTTCTATTATCAGTTTCAGTTCATTTATTCTCATTTCTATTATCAGTTTCACTTAATAAATTTTCTTTAACAAGTATTGTTTTAGGTGATACTTTTATGAATATATAATCTATCCTGAATTGCAAATGAGTTATGAATGCCTGCTTTGTTATAAAAATTGCACAAATAAATATTTAAGAACATTATAGAAGATGCTTCAGTACAAGAAATAAGTAAAACAAGGTGTTTATATGAGTTTCTTGGAAAAAAAAAAAAAGAAAAGAAAGAAAGTCTTGATGTATTTCTTAAACTGACATTACTCAAAAATTATTTTGAGAAATTTGAGAACTTAATTTTTAATTATGCTTTTCAGCATAAAATTAAATGTGGATTTTTAAGTTACTTTAATTATTGTGTAACTTTTATTATTGTAAAAGCTATTGAAAAAGTAAGATCATTTGCCTTTTCAAATTTAAAGTGGAAATATTTTTGCAAATTTTAGGTATTATCTGTATAAAATGAAAACCTTTTTTGATGTTCTACAATTTGTTTGTAATTTTATTAAATAATGATTAGAAATCAAAAAGGCTTTACTTTTCACATTTATATGAATTTAATTTTATTTTAGGTTTCAGATTGGTGGGAAGATTATGTATATTTAAGTGGCAGGTCACCATTGTTAGTGTATAGTAATTGTTATGGATTAGTAAGTAAATTATCCTTACATAAATGCATGTTAATTTGGAACTTATAATTCTATAAAAAGATATTTATGAATAATTTCTGTCGAATTTTTATCAATAGATAAAATAAAGGATTAAAATATTCATATATAAATGAAATACCTATTTTAAATGTCATGAAATTCTAAAATTCTAAGAAAAGTATAGTTTTTGTGTTATGAAGAGTAGATATTTAATTTTGTTAAAGTTTACTTATGTATGTTTTTCTCTTTAATTATGATGAAACATAAAAGAATTTTTAATCTTAAAAGTTTTTCTTTTTGGCATGATTCTCTCAATTTTGTTTCCAAAATCTATATTTGACCTTCTTTAATTTCATATCAGATAATATCTAGCTATTTTTCTCCTCTGTAATAAGCAAATAAAAATTTATGCTGATAATTTAGAGCGCTTCAATTTTTTTCATTTATTATCAAAAGCATTGGAATTCCATTAATTTTATAATAAGTTATTCTTTAATTTTAGGATTATGTCCCTCTTCCAACAACTTCTCAAACAGCTAGAGCTGCAAATTTTATTTACGCTGCATTGACATTCCGTAAACTTCTTAATACCCAAACCTTGAAACCTGTAAGTACTGTTACTAATAGTGCTGTTAAATAATTAGTTTTTAATTTATCTGAATGCCATAAAATATTTTTATGTTATTTAAATTGTAAATTTAGGTTACTATTCAGAATTTTGTACCATTATGTGCCTGGCAATATGAAAGAATGTTTAATACCACTCGTATACCTGATCCTGTTAAAGGTAGTCTTTTAAATTTTTTATCTTTTAAATGTTTGCATATTTTATATATTTTAATACTTACGATATCTTTAGTAGATTCAAATTATGATTATATTTGAATTTTTATTGTTTTAGATCGTATTGTACATTTATCTGATTCTCAACACATTGTTGTATTTCACAATGGGCGTTATTATAAAGTAATGCTTTATAATAAAAACCGTCTCTTAAAACCTGTAGAATTACAATGGTATGCTACATTTTTATTATAATTAGACTAGTCTGCTAAATGAAGATGTTTTTGTACAGTAATAAATAAGATTTCTGTTTTTGTTAAAAATAATAATGCCTGTGAGAAATATTTCTTTTTTCTGTTTGAAATCCTTAAATTTTTTCATGCAACAATATTTTTTAAATTGAAAAAAACTGTTAATTTCTGATAAAATTAGTGCTGAGCACACTTTATATATATTTAAGTTATTTATATATTTTACAAGTCTACTTTTTAAATATTTTACTTAAAGTCTTGTTCTTAATTATATGGTGTAATTTTTTAAATAATTCAGTTTAAATATACACGTCTGTGACATATTTTTCAATAAGCTTGTTGAATCAGTTTATTATTCAGATGAAAAATTGTATGTCTTTTATAATAATCCACGAAGAATCACTTAATTAATGCTTAATTTATAAATTTCCATTTACTTTAACCCTTTATAAAGTTTTTCATTATAAGGAACTTTTCCCCAACATTAAAAATAAACTCTTATTTTCATAATTAAAATTTGTATTTAACAAGAAAGAGTTTTGTTGATTTTTTCTTAATTTACATGGCTTCATTTTTGAATTCATTTGCTTGTTTTTGTATGAACCTTGTTTGTCTGCGAAACTTCACAGATCTTTTTGATTTATCTTGTGTCAATTTGAAATTATAAAGTAATTTCTCATTTAGTCATTTAACAATTAAATCTAAAACATTGTAATCATGAAGTAAACTTTCCTTTGATCATCAGCTCAATAGTTCCTGAGTTCCATTCCCAACTTAGGCTTGGATGTTTATAAAGGTTTGAAGTCTTCTGTAAATTCTGGTCTAACTGACCCTCATGCTCGGAAGATGATATTAAAACGATTAACAAATTCTTAAAAAACAACAACAACTTAAAAGAAAAGTTGTAAAATGTATTTTCTGTATTATTATTAACAATATTTTATAGATTAAATTTTAAAATTCATTTTTAGTGTTTAGTGAATATTTTTTGCAATATACACTATATAAAAAATATTTTTTAGAGATTATTATTTTGTTTAAAAATTATTTTCATCTATGTATGTCTTTATTAAAACTTCAGATTAATTCCCAATACTTTGAATCTCAGAAAATTCAAGATTTTATATGCTTCTAGTTCTTTTATCAACTAGGTTTTGCAAAATGATTATCTTAACATTTTGATTTACAATACTTCCCTTCGGAATTAAAAATATATCAAATTGCTTCCTTCTTTATTTTAATTTTTTGCTGCATTTTCAGAGAAAAGTCAGCTTCATTAAAATTACTCGTTATTTAATTAGTCATGTTTTATCATCAACAATTGTTTTTTATTTTAATTCTGTGTAATGAACATAGCAAAATTATAAGTTTTAAATCAACTTTATTTGCCAAAAATCTTAACTAATAACTTTATTGTATATATTTAAAATATTGCAATATATTAATATTACTATAAAGAAACAAATTAATCATTATAAAACTAATGTAGCTATCACACAAATGGAAAATGAAAACTATAGCTTTTTTTTAAAAAATATATATATATGAATAGTAAAAGGCAGGTAATCGTGTTTTGCCTAAAATAATAAAATTTTTACGGCTTAACAATTTTTCAGGCTCTTAACTTTATTATATTGAATATAATTTTGTACCATTCTATTAAAAACATTTCAGTTTTTATGATATTGTTTATTGTACCTGAGACAGTCACTATCATTTGTGTTTGTGTGAGTACCTTAATTGTGTCTCAGTATTTAGTAACTTTTTCTTAATTAGGCAACTTGAACAAATTATAAATGATAAGAGTGTGCCTTATCTTGGGGAAAGTCACCTTGGTGCTCTTACTGCTAATAATAGGTAAGACTCTGGCTTAAAATATTTATTATTTCTATAAAAATCTCTTCATAGTTATCATGGTATTAAATCCTATTATACAGTTTTGTAATTTTTTCTCTAGTTAGTTTTTAATATGTATCTGATATACATTACAATTAGACACTCATTTTTATGAACACTCACAATGATGGTTTTAATTCCCAGTTACAAACTAAAATTTGGAGAAATCTTTTTTGCAGGTTCATTTTTATGCATCTTTCGTTTGTGTTTATACATTATCTATTTTTTATTTTATTGAAAAATTTGAATCAGCATTTTGATTCATGTATTTTTAAACTATTTAATTCTGAATTACTGCATTGTTTATGTTGAAATCCTTTAATTTTTGAAGCAGTTTGTATGAAATTTCTCTCCCTTAATCTAATTCCTATCTTATAACTCATCCATCAGAATATAAAATAAAGCTTCAAGTGAAAATATTTTAAGGTACTTTCCAGAGAGATAAAGGAAAACATTTTAATTTCTGTAATTTATAATGTTTATTTAATTGTGCAGAAAACGAAAATGTAAAAAATGGAATATTTTTTATTTTTAGAACTGTATGGGCTAATGCTAGAGTGACTTATTTCTCTAAAGGTTTTAACAAGTCTTCTCTAAAAGCTATAGAGGATGTAAGATTTTTTTTTTATTTTCCTTTTTTAATGTTACCATTACAAAACTATTTACAGTATTTAAAATCATTATGAATAAATTTAAAAATCATTTTTTCAGGCTGCATTTTTGTTGATTTTATATGATGAAGAATTGGATTTTGATCCTGTAAGTTTTTATTCATTTTCCTCAAAGAATTAAATGTAGAAAAATTCTTAAGTGTATTATTACACATATTTTTTATTCATGTATATGTGTTTGTTTCAAATTTTTATAATATTCCAGTTCTTAACTCTCTTTGAGTTTTTTTTTATAAATTATCTATTTCAGTTTCATTAGAAATTTATAATTCTTTTTTGCAGTTTAATTTAATTGATTGAAATTTATCTATTTTAGTATGTATGTTCTAATCTCTTTATTTAAAAATGAAAATCACAAAATTTAAAAAAACAAGTTTATTTGCTTTTTTGTTGATAGAATGATTTCATAACCTATTTGTAATTAGATTACAATCTATTGTAACATGAAAATATATAGATTTTATTAGAATGAAGTGTTTTAATGAACTATCTTGTATTTCATTGTTATAAATAAGGTATTTAGTTTTATCAGCATTAAAAATATTAGATGAAAATTTTATTATCTATTCAAATTATAAGTGAAAATTAGTACAAAAAATAAACATTGTGTTTCAGTATTAAAAGCATTTTAAGTGATTTTTCAAATTTCAATTTAATATTAGTTAACAAGAATTTGTCAGCTAAAGTTTAGGGTATATTTGCAAAATGTTTATTATTTAGCAGTGTATACCATTTCTTTTAATGACATTTTTTGTCATAAAATTTCAACACTTTTTATGTTAAAAGTTTGCTTAAAATTTAATTCTATCAACATTTGTACAATTCCTTGAAACTGGTAAAAAGTGAAATATTTTTAGGTTCCTGAAAATTGCTGGAATTTTAAATTGACTCCTGAAAAATAGTTAATAGCTTTTGAATTTTTGACATTTTTAATTAAATCAATATTAGTTTGTACTCTAGATATAAATAAGACTATAAATGAAACAAATTTTGATTAAGTTAGCAACTGTATGTTTTCTGGGCCATGATTTTTACATAAAATGTATGGCTTTTCTTGTTAAGCATTAATGTCTTATGATTGGGTAGTAAAATTTTATAAATTCATGTTCTCATGAAATTAATCAAAATATACTAACTTCATCTTTAATGCATTTTGTTAGCAAACCTTAGATACATGTACAGTTAAAAGAAAAAAACTTTAATAATGTAATATATTTGATAATTGGTTTGGTTTCTCATTCAATGGTCCTTTTATGTATACAAGAGTAAATTAGATTGGATATATTGTTTAAAATCTCTATGAACAACCAAGCTCTAGGTAGATGCTGAGACCACTAGCTCTTGAACCAGAAAGGAAAGAGTGCTCATCATGTAACTGCAAATCCATCAATAAAATTCTTAAAAAATCTGTATATAATAATAATTACAAACTCTTTTACCTTAAATACTACCAATTTTTGTTTTTGAAATCAATTTCCATAGAGTTTTAATTTGATTCAGTTTGTGATGATTGTTAAACAGCCATTTGAAATTAGTAAAGAATTATTTAAAGTAAATATTTCTGCTTAAAAATGTACTATTTTACCATGCTAGTGGAAACAATCTATCTACATGTGTTGCGTTTTGATTCTAGAAGTGTCATTTTTCTCAAAAAGTATTGTCTGATAAAAAAAAAAATTTAAATCAGAATTCAATTTTGTTTCATATTGAATCTTTTTGAAAAAATTAATTATATATTATATATGAGAATTACATTTTAAAAAATTAGATAATGGAAAATCCAAAATGTAACATTTTTTTAAAAAAATATGATTAGAATAATGATTTTATAAATAAAAGCTTTTTAATCACCTTGTATTGAATTTTTTTTATTAAATGCAATAATTAATTTAAAACTTTTAATATTTTTCAGTATATACCCCATCTTAAATCATATAATAAAATAGATAAACAAAAGAATAACTTATAGTAAAACTGCTGAAAAATATTTTTAATAAATAAAAATTATGTGTTTATCTGGAAACAATATTTAACTTCTAAGCACGATTATTTACTACTTAGCAAAAGGCAGTATATGTATGTGGGTGAATGTATATATTTAGGTAGATAGTTAGCAAAAATTATGATTTGGGAAGCATGTTATAAGCTTGCAGATAATATTTTATTGGTTTCTATCTATTCATGTATTTTGACTCGTAATGCAAATTATGATCTCACTATTTTAGTTTCAACGATCTACTTTTTTTGCATGCAATTTACTGTCACATGAATTATTGAATTTTTTCAAATGCTATAATAATTGAGAACCTTAATTTAATTTATAAGTTCATAAGGGTGTGTCAATTTTAATGTGTTTTATGATTTTTAAATAAATCAAGTGCAGGGCTCAGAGTTGTCCTGATATTCCTGAATTTCCTGATTTTTTAAAAAACGTCCTGAAATGTCCTTATTTTTCAAAATAAATCCTGCAATTCCTTATTTTTTATTACATTCTTTTGAAAGTTTAATTTTAATTAATAATTTTATATTTTTCAGTAGTAAACTTTTCTTCCAGTGAAAGATATTTTTTCTTTCAACTGCTTCCTATGCAAGAAGAAAGGGAAATTTCCCCCCTTTTTGTTCTCCTTCAAACCGGAAATAGGGTTGCCATACATTCGTCTCCGCCTGGTTTGCATCCATTGCTCACGAATATCTGACGTCAAAAAAAATTTAGGTTTGGGTTTACCATTAAATTCTATTTTCAGCCTTTACAGACTAAGATTCTGGTTTTAGTAGTGCACAACTATTTATAATGATGGCGAAATTGCCAGAATTATTTGCCTACGTTTATGCGCATGCGTGAAATGCTTATTGCACCATTTTGAAAGATTTTGATGGGTGTTTTGAAGAATGTTTATTAGCAAGCTCAGAATTTAATTTTTTGAAAACAATTAATTTTCTTTTAAAAATGCCAAGGAAAACGAAATTTTGCGACAAATGGTTGGAATTGCAAGATGAGAATAAATGCCTAATTAAGACCTGGTGCCGAAGTGTTGATGATGTTCATTCTGCTGAGTGCTTCGTATGTAAAAGCAAACTCGGTGTTTCAAATATGGGTTTTAGACAAGTGCTTGCTCATGCAGATGGATTAAGACACAAAAAAGCTGTGAACTGTTACAAGAATCAAACACTATTTACTATCAAGTCATCAACTTCATCTGATTCCTCGACATCGACTGTAGTAGTGAATAACAAATCATGGCTTCCCAAAACGATATCAGAGAAAACCATTAAAGCTGAAACCATTTTAGTTTTGGTGGCAATAAAAAATAATTATTCTTTTTCATCTTTGAATGATTTAGCTAACATTTACAGAGAAATTTTTGATGATTCCTCCATAGCAAAAAATCTCAAATTATCTGACAAAAAAGTCAGGTATATGATTAATTTTGGATTAGGTCCGTATTTTAAAACACTTTTGTTAAGGGATATCGGCACTTCATATTTTGTTTTACTTTTCGATTAAACTACTACAAAACAAATAAAGAAACAGTTGGATATTTACATCTCATACTGGTCTGATAAACAAGGTAAAAATGTCATTTGTTACCTCGAATCACCTTTTTTAGGGCATGCTAAAGCCAATAAAATTTTAAAAAATTTATTAAGTTCTATTCAAAATAATGGTTTAAATTTAGAAAAATTAATGCAGTTGTCAATGGATGGACCAAGAGTTAATTTAGCTGTTTTAAAGCAAATAAATAGTGAACTGAGTAGGCAAAGTTTACCAGTACTAATTGATTTGGGTACATGTTGCTTACACATAATCCATGGAGCACTACATAAGGGTATTGATAAAATTGATTGTAATATTGATGGATTTGCTATAGATATTCATCAATTTTTCAAACTATCTCCTGCAAGAAGGGAAGATTATCATTCCTTACAGTTAGAAATACTGGAAGAAACTTAGCTAGACATAGTTTCCTTCGTCATGTTGAGAGCTGTTGGTTAACTTTGGGCTCAGTTTGTGAGAGAATTGTTGAGCAATATGATGTTCTAAAGGAATATTTTATTGTTAAAGTACCTAAAAAGTCGAAATCTCCTCTTTCTGATAGACATCTTCGGATTATAAAATATTTGAAAGACCCTAAGACTCTGGCATACCTGCATTTTGTTACATTTTTTTTTGTAAAACTCTTGAACCATATTTACTTCTTATGCAAAAAGTCGAACCTTTAGTACATGTGATATACAGTAAGTTAAATGAACTTGTTCGCAGCATTATGTTTAAATTTTTAAACCCAAAAGAAATCTGTGAAAAAAATGGAGTAAAGTTGCTACAAATTAATGTTGATTCAGGAAAAAATTGGTTAAATTTAAACAAGATTGAAATAGGTCATGGTGCAACAGCAATACTGGAAGAGCTTACTGATAAAACAACATTTCTACAAAGTGTCAGATGCTGTTACATAGCAACTTCAGAGCATTTGCTTCAAAAACTTCCTATAGCAAATCCTTTACTCAAAGATCTCCAGTGTTTGTCTCCTTATAATAGAAAAAAAGAAGACTCTAGGAGTTCATTTACCAGATTAATTCAATATATTCCTCATGTGAATAAAACTTCTTCTGATATGGATAATATGAATGAAGAGTGGATTCTTTACATGTATGAAGATGTGACTTTGATTGTGAATGATTATGATAATAATCAAAATATATCTGTAAATATTGGAATGCAGTTTTCAATATAAAAGATGCTGGTGGTTATATAAAATATCCTACTCTTTCTAGAGTGGTTAAAGCATGTCTGTCGTTATTGAATGTAAATTCCCAATCAGAAAGAGGTTTTTCAACTAACAATTATGTTGTGACAAAAGAGAGAGCTTCTTTATCGGAATTAACAGTTCAAAGTTTACGGATTTGTCATGATGTTATTCGAATGCATGGCAATTCTGTTTCCTCCATTCCATATACCATAGAAATGATGCATTATATTCCGAAATCTCATGCAGAATATACATTATATATGAAAAAATCAAAAGCTGTAACATAATTAGAGAAAAAAAGAAAGGATGAGGAAGCTACTTGTGAAAAAAAAGTTTAAACAATCACACCTATTAGAAAAAATTAACTTGAAAAAGGAAAAAAAATTTGCTTGATAATCAGTGTGTAGCTCAAAAACTTTTGGATGATGCAACTTAAAAAATATCATGTGCTATTAGTGATAATAATATGAGTGGTGTGAAAGTTGGACAAATGATGCTGTCTGCTGATAATGCAGAGATTGCATCTGTGAATGATAAGTAAAAAAAGTGCAGTATTAAGTTATCGGAATTAAATGCTAATGCATCCAGTTCAAAATGAACATTATTCAATCATACATAAATTAATTGTTAATTTAAAGCATTTATCATATAACTCATTAATTTTCAAGAAATTTTCAGTATAGAAAGTTTAAATTTCTGTATCATTTTTCATATTGTTGTATTGAAAATAAGAAAACTCAGAATTTATTAAATAGTTTATTCCTTTCTAAAATGTGTTTTATGCATAAAACAGAAATTAATATGTAAAAGTAACATTGGTTTTGTTTAATTATTAGAATATGTCCTGATATTTCTTGAAAATAGTGTTCTGAAAAAAAAATTCTGTACTCCTACCCCTGCAAGTGCAAGTAAATTGTTGCATCAATGTTTGATAAAAGGCCAGACATATTTTTGCTGTAATTATATGTATAGATTATTGTTTGAAAATAATAGATCGTTGATTTGTAAATTTTTGAGAAAGTACTTTTAAATATGCTTTAATTTATAATCCAGTATAACTAATCATTATTATCAAAGGAATTTCTATATTTTAATGATGCATTTTTGCATTGTAAAAGTGTGTTGTTATTTTAAAATTTAACTTCTAATGTAATATTATGTAAGTGCAGGTGAAATATTGTTTTCATTTCCACTGTTTATGTAGTCATTAGATTTTAAAATTTTTTAATTTGATTAACTTTGTTAAATTTTTTCCTATAAATCTTATGCTATGTACCATACTATTGCTATAAAAAAATCGTTCAACTTATTTACTCATTCTATGAAACATTTATAGTGTAAGCAGTAATGGATGTAATTTTTTGATGTATGAGAAATTATCACCCATATAATCATTTTGTTGTCTATTTTTAATAATTTTACAGAATGATCCTGAGAAACTTAGTGAACTTGCTCGGGCAACTCTCCATGGCAAAGGTAACACTATGTGGCTGGACAAATCTTTCAACATTTTAGTTTCTAAGAATGGACGAGTATGTGCATAATATTAATAGTGAATAATAAAAATTTTTCCTTACTAAACAATTTTATTAAATTTATGACCTTGAATTTAATACAGTTTTTAATTATTTTTTAGTTGGGATGTAACTGCGAACATTCGTGGTATGTGAATTTTTTCTGCTGTAAAAATTAACCTAAATATTTATATAAATGTTTTACATTAATAAAATAGAGTTACAAACTTTTTAATTTATAGTTAGATAAATTTTTAATTATATAGAATAAGTAATTATTTTAAATGCATTTATTCAATTACAGGTGTGATGCTCCAGTAATGTCTCATATGTGGGAATTTTGTATTGGCATGGAATTCCATGAGTTAAAGTAAATATATTCTTTAATTAAATATTTAAAAATCAAAACTATTTAATTTTTATGCTGTTTAAGAAAATCTGTTTTGATATTTTTTGTATAGTCTTTAATTCTTACATACATATACTTCTTAAGTATATATTTGTAATACAATTTTTTCATATTTTTATTTTAAAACTGAATGGAATGACAAAAATAACATTTATATTAAAATAGATGGTATTCAAAAACATCATAAATTATTTTTAGATATACAGAAGATGGAAATACTGTTGGTAAATTGGAAGAGCTTCCCCCTGCTCCAATTAGGCTAAAATGGGACCTTCATCCTGAAGTATGTTTACTTCAAATAATATAATTTGCTTGGTTTTGCTATACCTAATTGTTAAATCTCATTTTTTGTTTCTTTTACAATATAAATTTACTGGTATTTTTTCTGCTAAAATAAAGTTTAATATTTAATATATTTTTTAAAATTATATTAAAAAGAAATAGTTATAAACAATACTAGTATCTCATTTACTATTTTGTTCAAATTATTTAAATCAGTTGCAATTGTAATGAACAAATGATTATTTTTTTAAAAAAAATTCTAACATGTAGAGCCGATCTACACTCCATAAGAAAAAAGTTCCATTATTACTTAAAATGTTGGTAAGATAGACCTAATATTATCCTGATGAAATCTTAATATTGCGGTTAATACTTGGACACTTTATGAATCATATGTATCATAATATACATATTTTAAAAAGTACTGGAAAAAGCCTCAATTAGATAGATTTTTCATTTGAAATATTCTGACGCATCTCATATTATACATGACCATGTTGAAAGAGATAGTAATTATGATAATAATGTTAGTGATTCACACACACACACACACAAAAGGTTGAACCCACTTTGCATTATTTTACATCCCTTTTTTGATTAAGTTAATTAATTTTTTGATAAAGAAAAGAAACTAATGAATATTAATATGCCATGAGCTGATGTGTGTAATCCAATTTTATGTAAAATGTAAAGTTACATTCAGTTTTTGCATATCAATTGTGGATGTGTAAACTCTGAAGATTAAGGTAGCTTCATTATGATTACATTAGATCTGTTCTTTATTTGGTCAGAAAAATTTTCATTTAGTCTTCTTCTACAATAAAGGGTAGATTTTTGTAGAACTTGAAGGTTTTCATCTGCTTCCCTGAAATTCTTTAATCATTCATAATTGCTTCATTCAACTATACATTTTTACTACTTAAGTACAGCATAAAATACTACATTTGTTTAGCTTTAAACAACTAATACTTTATTTTAAATTTGACTACTATGAATTTCTAAAATCATTGATATGCTTTTATTAACTGTCAGAGTAGCTCAAACTTATTTCAATTGTTCATGAAGTGTATGTAATGTATATAAATGCAAAACTAACATCTTACAATTTTTACTATAGTGTATAGATCTAGTAAGATCTTCACTGCAAAATGCTAAAGCCATAATTGCAGAAGTGGATCTTCAAGTGTGTTATTATTCTGATTATGGTAAAGAATTCATCAAGAAATGCAAAGTTAGTCCTGATGCATTTATTCAAATGGTGCTACAACTTGCTTATTTTAGAGTAAGTATTTTCTTTAAATGACTATCACATTTAATTGAACTTTTTATTCAATTAAATCTATCATTTAATTGAATTAAACTAAATCCATCAGTGAATTAAAGTTAGATTTGTACTTCTATTCATGTTTTTTATTCAAACAAAATAGCTTTAAATTATGGAATTAAAATGTTTCATATTTCAAAATGATATATTCATCCTGTAGATTTTTTTCATCATGTGAGGAGACAAAAATGGTATTACTTTTACATAAAATTACATATTTTATTATTAATTATAAAATTGTGTATAACAATCATTCTGATCATGTTTGATAAACATCATGAAAAAATACTGATGTTAAGTAGCTATTCTAAAATTCATAATTTAATAAAATTTTGACAGGATACAAAACGATTCTCCCTTACGTACGAAGCTTCAATGATGCGAATGTTCCGAGAAGGTCGTACAGAAACAATTCGACCAGTTACTCTAGAATCATGTGACTTTGTTAAAGCTGTTGACAATCCTACTTTGTCGGTATGTTATTTGGTATTCTTTATTTTAATTTCATTTTCTTGCATTTGCATAAATAATAAATCTTTAATTTATATTTGATTTAAAAATGTATATTGTATATAAAATTAACAAAATAAAATATTGTGTAAAAATAGTTCTTACATTTGATTGTTTTACTGATTTTTATCAATGCCTGATATGTATGTTATAAGTAAATTAATCAATTTTGTGTATTTGTATGTCAAAATATCTTTGGAAAATAGTTGAATTTCTTAAAAAAATATTTTACTTAATATGTAGTTATTAACATTTTAAGTAACAGTGTTGCTTCACTTGTATTTTTTATTCATTCAGGGAAAAGAGAAATTATCTCTTTTACAAAGAGCTTGTGCAAAACATCAAGAATCATATATTAATGCCATGTGTGGAAAAGGTATTGATAGACATATCTTTTGCCTGTATGTTCTTTCAAAACATTTAGAAGTAGAATCGCCTTTCTTGAAAGAAGTCCTTGGTGAGCCTTGGAGATTATCAACTAGTCAGGTATAATATCCATATTTTTATTTTACTTAAGATACCTTTTTTATATAAATTTATTCAATTATTTTAAGGAATATTTGCAAAATTAATTTCTTAGAAGTATTTTATGCAATATGATCTTACTTATTAACGTTTTGATGCATTAATTTGTGTATTGATCAGTTTCAACATACTAGTAGTTATACACACTGACTTTGAAATTTAGATGAAAAATATAGTAAAAGAAGCCATTATGTGGCAAAGTATTTGAAGGAATATATTGCTCATAAATAATTTAGTTATATGTAAATGGCAAAAAACCTATTGTTTCAATCTAATGCAAGATATTTAATATGACATGTGGGCCCTAAATATTGCATTTATGTAAAATAAACTTCTGCACTGTTTTGCATGGATATAATAAAGTTATCAGTAAAATATAAAATATGTACATTTTCTGAAGAATAGCTGTCTGTAAGTTCCACTTAGTGAAACTAAGTCTCCAATTAATTTAACAGTTCATGGGTTCAAATTCCAATTTGAGCTTGGATGCTTGTTGTGGTTCAGGAACTAATTTAAACTGTATTTTCCATTATAATTAGCCCTTGTGAGCAAAAAAAAAAAATGACTGTTAAGTGACAAGCTAATTAATTTATCATCTGCATACATCTAAAAAACTTATTTATAGTAATATTTAGGTCAAATGAGTGTTCTGCTTGTTCTATACATTGTGTTCTTTCAATTTTAAGCATATTATCATAAATAAGTTGTGTGAAATCTGTCATTGCCATGCATTAAAATGAGCACTTGTAATGTAAACTATGATATGAAACTTTAGTATCTTCTTCAACACTGGCATTAAATTGACTTTCCAAATATAGGCATGTTTATACACCATATTTGCTCTTTTAACTCCAAGTCATCAACTTACTTAATTCCATAATGTGATATTTCTTAAACGAAAATCAGACAATTCAAGTACCCTTTTTCTTACTATATAAATATTGATGAGAAGTAACAGTTTTAAGTGACAAGATATATTACTATATTTCTTGTCACTTATTTCATTACTTCTCATCAATACACAGCATTTGATTTTCATCTCTATTTTTTAAATCCTGATTTCTATAAGATATTTTCTTTGATATATATGGTCTCTTCATGTTTGCTATCAGTTTTTTTTTAATCCTAATTTTATTGGAGACTTTTTTTTTCTTTTTTACTTTTTGGCAATTTTTTCTTTATAGACAATCATTTAACAGGATGTTCCAGACATGATTTGTTATGGTAAAACTTGACAGAGACCTTGAAATGATGTTTTCTTACCATTTAATAGCAGCCACTTTCCTTTATGCTTAGCTGTTCAATTCTTTGGATAATTTGCCAAGTTAGGGATTCTAATAAATCACATTGTTGAGAAATTTTTAAAAAATCTTTTTTTCAAAGATTATTAAATAAATTACAGTACTACAATTGTGAAAAAAGATTCTATAGAATTGTGATTGTAAATAAATACTCTTCTGTATTTTTATTTATTTATTTATTTTATTAATTTTTTTATCATAGTTGTGGATTTGCCTGTTGAGTTTCCTTCTGTTCTGTACAAAGCTTTTAAAACATTTTATTATAGAAATTTTTTTCGAAATGTATTAAACTTAAATAACCTTTTTTTATGTAGATACCATTTTTTAATTCTAAAAAAAAAAAAAAAAAAAAATGCAATAATGAACATTTTATTATCAAATCTAACTCGTCAGCATTTTCAAAATATAGTATTTGCTTTAATTCATTGAAACTTCACTTTGTAATCTCTGAAAATGGATGATTTTATTTAGATAGATTAGATTTAAGATAGGGTGGTTCCAAAAGAACCTAGCACCATGATCATGGGTCTATTGTACTATACCCCTCTGAAAGCCCTATTTGAAGAGACCAGTGGCTGAAGCAAAATTCAGCAGACATTTTACAGGAATTTCCTGCAACATCCATTGTTCAATCAAGTGCTGACCCAGGTGTTCAAATCTATGTGCTTCTCTGCACATAGACGTTTTCACATTCACATAAGATATGTATTGAAGTTTTTTCCATATAATGACAACCTCTACAAGTAGGATCATCTGAAACTCCCATTATGGTGAGATGTCTTTTAAGGTGGAGTGTCCTGTAAGTAGTCCTACTGCTTCTATTAAGCTTTAATGATTCTTTTTGCCTTTTACTAGGGCACGTGCTATATAATAGCCTTGCTTGTCTTTGATCATTGGCATATCAGTTCATAAACTGTTGTTTTCTGAAGAGATCAAAGACATTCTTTCTGATCAATTTTTTTTGAAATACTTAGCACTGGTTCAGGACCAAAAAATTCTGTTGTTGATCCAGTCCTTGCCAGCTCATCAGCTAATTCATTGCCAGGAACACCAGAATGCCCAGGCACCCACATTAGAGTGATTGTGTAAATTAGCTAATAATAACCCTAAGTGAGATAGCATTCTCAGACAAGAATGGAAGTTACAGTAGACTTCTGTAGAACTAGTAATGCAGCTTGACTGTCAGAGCAGATAATTATTCTTTTACCAAGCAATTTTTACAATTTTTCTGTCCAAGCATATTCTGCTGCACATGAGAATGGCAAAGACTTCTGCTTGGAATACAGTTGTATATTTACCCAAAAGGAATGATAACTTTGTGCCATCAGCTGGACAAAAAATACCAACCCCAGTTTTTCAATTCATTTTTGAGCCATCAGTATACCAGCAAATATAGCTTTCACTGATGGCAGCATTATTTCAGTCTTCTCTCAAGGGAAATTTGATTGTATAAGGCTTATCAAAAGCATACTTAACAATCGTGTAATCAGTATTCATACTTATAAAAAGGATAACTAGTTACATCAGCATTGAGGTTTCCCCTGGGAAAAAATCTAGAGTAGTCCTTCCACTGACCTGCATTTTTAAGCCCATTCATGCTAAGTATTGCTTCTGCTTCAATACACGTATAAAGAGGATGCATACCAAGCAGAAGCTCCAGTATAAATGTGGGAGTTGTTTAAATACACCCAGAGATAGCTACACAAAGCATCCTTTATAATTTTGTGAATTCAGCTTTAGCAATTTCCTTTTTGATTTTAGGCCACGAGACCTCTGAGCCATTGGTAATAATGGGACAAATGATCATAGTGTAAATCCAATGAATAACTTTTGGATTTAAGCCCCAAGTTCTTTTAAATGCATTTCTACATTACCAGAAAGCTTTTTTTGCTCTTTCAATACAAAAGTTGAAGTGCATGTTCAAACTTAAGTTCATGTCAAAAAATACTCCTAAGAATTTAACTTATTTGGAGCAAGTTAACTCTTGACCAAAAAAAGTTATCTTTTCAGATTAAGATTCTTTTTCTTTGTGTAGGCTACCATAGTGGTTTTTTGAAGATTTACAGAAAGGCCTTCTTTTTTACACTAAGTCTCAACTTGTTTGAGGGTGTTGGACATGATGCTAGAGATTGTTTCACTAAACTTATCTCTGATGATGATACCTAAATCAATGTTGGTTATGCCTGTTTTTTTTTAACACCTCTAAAAGGGAATCGACAACACAGCACCATAAGATGGATGAAAGAACCCCTCCTTGTGGACAACCAGCTTTGGCTTAGATCATCATGTTTTCCCCTAAAAATGAGGCACTGAGAAATCTGTTATTGAGCAGATTTTCTATCCAAGAACAGATTGTGTCATTAACTCTTTTTCTAGCAGCAGATTTTAAAATAGTTTCAATTGGTACCTTATCAAAGGCACCTTCAATATCTGAGAAAACAACTAAAGCAAGTTCCTTAGCCTTAAAGTTCTTCTCCAAAATGAAGGATAAATTTTAGATGGCACTGTCAGTGGATCTACTGGTTGATATGCATATTGAGAGTCAGAAAGTAGTTTTTCCACTAAATAGATTTCTCAAATATATCTGTTTATCAACTTTTCAATTGCCTTTAGAAGAAAAGATGTTAAGTTGATAGGTCTAAAAAATTTAGCTTCATAGTAATTATCTTTTCCTATTTTAGGAATAAAAATTACTTTTGTATGCCTGCAAGCAATAGGTATATGCCCAAAGGCTATACTTGCCCTAAAAATTCTACAGAGAATTGGAGCAATGAACTGGACTCCCTCAATAAGCAGAGCCGGTACAATTCCATCCATTCCTGGTGATTTAAAAGGTTTAAAGGACATTATTGCCCTTTTTGTTCAATCATAAGTTATGATTTTTTAGGCAACATCCTATTTAATTCTACCACAATTTGATGTAGAGAGTGTAAAATTAGGAGTTCTATTTTGTTGGAACCTGTGAAAGTGTACTCTGTACAGTTCAGCTAGTATCTGTCATATTCTGAAGACTTACCATTTGGCAATTTAAGAGTCTTAGACAGCAATTCCTGTCTTAAGATATTGTTTTAATGAGTCTTGCAGTAGCAGACACAGTTTTAATGTCAGTGCAGTAATTTTGCCAAGAATTCTTTTTAGAATTTCTCGTTGCTTTATTATATGTGGTAAATCCCTGTTTATATTTCTGCCACTCACCATTCTTTTTGGCTCTATTAAAGAGCTTTCTACATTGTCTTCGCAATTTACTTAACTCTTTAGATCACCAAGGAACTAACCTTGGAGAGTATTGCTAACATCACAATATTGATAGCGTGCTTGGAGAATGGCATATTGCCTGTGATCAACGGCCAACTCCAAATCTGCTACCAAATATAACTTACTGAAGTCACCTTCCTTGATGAGATCTTCTAGATCTTTTTTGTAGAAACCCCAGTTGGTATTTTTTGGGTTCCTACCTACCACCTCTAATCTGTTTGCTCCTAAAACAGAAAAGCTAATGTATTGGTGATCAGATAAGCTTATTTCATCAGACACTTTCCAATCTTTAATAAAGTCAGCACACTTACTGTTATATAAAGTGATGTCAGTGACTTCTCTTCTATTTATAGTAATAAAGGTGGGTTCATTACCTCTATTAAGAATAAATGGATTATAATACAAAATATATTCTAAAAGATCTTCACCATGTCTGTTGCAATCACTACTTCCTCACATAGTGTGATGAGCATTTGTATCACATCCTATGATGAATTTCTTACACAAATTGTTATAATCTAAAAGGCAGACTATTTGCACATTAAATGTGTTTTTATCTTCGAAAGGAAGGTATGAAGACGTAAATATGATTTCATCTTTGATTCCTTGCAATAAACACGATACTTTTACAGCAACATTATCCCCATTTAAGTCATTGGCCAAAATGAGGGCATTTAATTTGTTGCTAATAGCAGTACATTCTCTTGGTCTCAAACAATATTTATTATAAAATATGTTAAAATCCTGAACATGTAGGCCCAAAACAGAACCATTGCAAGTCCATGGCTCTTGAATTAAAACAATGTCAACCTCCCTTCTAGTTATCTTCTTGCTAAGAATAGCCGAAGCTGATTGACTATGATGAAGGTTGATCTGTGCTACTTTGATGATACTTAATTGTGGGACCCAAAGAAGCTGAGAAGAACCACTGCTTCCCAAGTCTCCATAAGTAGGGGACTTACTTCAGTTTCCTGCAAAACCTTTTCTATCTCACTCTCAGATAGAGGAGAGCTAGGTTGCAGGGTTATATCGGAACCAGAATCTAAATCCATTTCTTCAATGTTTGGTAATTCACTTTCTTTACTAGAAGTAGGAGAGGATTTACTTACTTGAGAGGAAGTTGCACCTTGTACAACTTCCATTCTCTTCAATACTCTGTACATCCTTCTGGTTTGGGTTATGGAGAATTTTGAAGGTTCCCCGATGCAAACCAGTATATGCACCATAATTTGCCTTTTTAATGGCTTCTGAGGATTCCATATCAACCTCGAAGATTCATCTAATAGAATGTGTATCTACAGATTTCTGCAGAGTACACCATTCTAAAGACTTCAACTACTGGTTGAGTCTACTTAGCCGTTTCAGAAAGACATCATAATCCTTTGTATGAGTGTCCTTTATCTTAAAGGCCACCTTTACCGGATTAGGTAGATCACTGGGATCCAGAACACTGAGCCCCTCACCAGCAAACAGTCTCTCATTACCATGGAAGGATTTTTTTAATCCAATCCACAGTTTCAAGTTCATCACATAGGCGAATTAGTGCCCCAGACTCTAAGCTGAAGCCTCGAACCCTCGGTAGATGATTTTCTATGGGGACCTCATCTGTCCTGATCAGAATCTCCAGCTGTATGGAGTCAACATCCTCCTTGTTGAGTTTGATGGTTGGGAAACCATCCTTCACAATAGCTGCTTTATGGCTTTTAACAGCCTGAGCAAAAGTCCCAGGTTGATGATCGTGCCTGGGCTATTTGGAGGCATTGTTACTGGGAGAAGGGGTTGGAACCTCAGACCTAAATCTTTTGGTGCCACCCACCTGCTCCCTTGCTTTATTGGGATGCCTTAGATTGTGTTTTTGTGAGAACTCCTGATTCTCCAACTGAGGTGCCTGTGTGCTGGCTTGCTGCAACGCCACTTCTTCCAGCAGCCAGATTGCCAGTACTCTCCTTTTTGCCGAGATTCTATTCCTTGGGAACCATTTCGCCAGGTAATTGGATAACACCAGGAGATGTATCCAATCCTTTTTCATCATTTTAATTTTTTTTATTTTGTTTTTGGCATCCATAAGTGACCTAGGAAGTGGGAGGATAAAGTCACATCCTGCATAGCCTCCCTGTACAGGTGGAAGGCAAACATACAATGAGGTTTTGCCTGGTACCTCGAGGGGCCCATTAGCGACTCCATAACCCTGGTGCCATTCATCCATTGGCACGGAGCCTAACACCTTGGATTGGGTTACCTTTCTGTATTAGCTAGTTGTATTAACACAGCCTTCTCACCGTGGGTGACCCTACCAGGAACCTAAACTTAGTTTAGGTTCCAGACATACATCACCTGTGCTACCTGTGTACACCCTCGCACCATTTTGAGATTACAGAATAGGATTTTGTGAAGGTTTATTTAGCTGAGCAATTAGTGCAAGATTTTTTAAATTTATAATTAATTTAAACTGATCTGGCTATTGAAGGATTGGCACTCTTCAACAGTTTGTAGGTTCAATCCCATCTTTAGCACATGTTTGTAATGGTTCAGGATTTATATACTTTAGACTAGATTCTATTAATTATACCTACAGTGCAAAAAGTCATAATTATCTAGTGACACAAAATTCATTCAATTAAAATATTAAATAAAATACTTTCTTTATTCCTTGTAAGCAATTTGGCTTGTTTAATCATCTGTTTTGTAATTTAATTGAAATTATATAAGTAGTTGCATTTACATCTAACATATCCTTCATTCATTAATAGTAATGTGAAAAATTAAGAATTTTTTATTTCATTTAAAAATTTTATATAATTTTTTTTTTTTAAATATTATTTTCTTTCTGCCATGTACATCATAGTAGTAAAAAATAACATTACATCAATATTGTTAACTATTGTAATTGAAAATGTATTTTGCATGAGAGTTTTGTAGAGTTTTTATACTTCACAGGAATGACACTTATTCAAGGAAAACTATAATATTTTTTATAATAAATTTCGACAAACTTTGCAGCTACCTTACATTTTATTTATATATTTCATTTTTATCAAATGCTGAAGAAAGTTTTAGTTTTCTTATGCTTTTCCCATTTTTGCTTTACAATTTTTTAAATTAAATTATAAATATTTTATTTATTGACTGACAAAACTCTCTTAAAGTATGGAATTTTTCTAACAAATAAATGAACATTGCATTTTATTTTTAAAAAATCATCTTCAAAATACACTTTTAATATATTGCTTTTCATTGTATAATCTATTTTATTTACAAATAATCTTTTGTGCATAGAATAATCATTGAATTGTAGGAATTAAGTGATCATGTGATGTGTGGAAAAATTTGCTGAAATATGAATGAATTTTTGTATTCTATGTATTGTCTGCCTTATTATTGAAAAAAAAACTAGGAATCAATATTTGTTATATTATTTTATAATTTTAAATGTTTAGTATTTGATGGATAATTTTATGCTTTTTTCATCATGTTCTTAAAATCAAGTGCACAAATGTTTAATTTACTGATTACAAAATCATTTTACTTTTGTTGATTAATGAATTTTATTTCAGACTCCTCATAATCAAACGGGTATGTTAGATACAAAGAAGTATCCTCAGTATATTTGCCTTGGCGGTGGATTTGGACCGGTAAAATAAAATTTTATCATTAATCTGTTTGAGAATATAATTAATTTTAGATGCTAGCTAACATTTAGATGCAAAGTTCAATAAAACATTAAAAGCTGTGATTCTATTTTACAATTACAGTGTTTTGTATAATTGTAAAAATCTGTTAATAGTAAATGAGGAAGTAGGTATTTGATACTGAATGTGATTCCATTTTAGGTTGCTGATGACGGGTATGGTGTCTCGTATGATATTGCAAGTGAAAATGTGATGTTTTTCCATGTGTCAAGCAAAAGAACTTCACCTGAAACGGTAAAGTGATTTTAAAATTTAAGATTTTAAGATTTGTGTGTCAATTATAAAAACCTAGTTTTATTTCCGTTGAGATATAAATTTTTTAATTATCACTCAATATTCCATCCTAATATAATGCTTCTAATATTTTAATAATATTTGAGTTAATTTTTTTAAATTCATATTGGTGTTTTATAAATTAAATATTTTTATAGATTCTTAAATTTATTTATAACTATCATTCATTAATTTCATTGTCAACAATGAAAATAATTTTCAGAAAAATACTTCCGCTTTATTCTGAAATGAAAAAGCAAATACATTACAACTCAAATAATAATGTAGATTAAGTAAACACATTTTTAATTGGATAGTTTCATTCTATAATATATATAATTTTACTTATAATAGCTATGAAAATAGTGGATAGCTAAACTATAATTTAAAATGAGAAATCCAGGAAAATCAAAATATATAGGATAAATTAATGAGACTTTTGTATAACATACACAGATTAATTTTGTATTAAGAATTTTTAGAAAAAAAATCATTATAATGATACTTAAAAATAAATGTAGAGATTTAATTTAAATAAATTTAGAGTAAATTAAAAAAATTTTGTTGGAAATTGACTTTTTAAAAGAAATTTAATTTTTGTCTTCATAAGTTTGAAAGAAAAGATAATTAAGCCTATGAATTGATTCATACATAATTATGTTAATATAAATATAGAAAATGTAATTTAATTCTTTAATTTTGCAGTAAATGTAAAGAAAATTTTCATATCTAGTAAGTGTACTGTCGATCAGTATTTTATAAATCTTTTAAAAAGTATTCCTAATTACTCTCCATGTGAATTAAAAGTAATTTGAGTTTATATTAGTTTTATGATGATTTCAGTTTTAAGTTGAGCATAATCTTACATTATGATTCAAACACTTATAATTTTAAATCAGATTCAGTAATTTGAATTTTTTCAGCCCCATAAAACAAAAGAATCAAATATAATCTAAATATGTATAATACTATTGGGGGGGATAAATTTTTTTTTATTTCAGTTGAAAGGAGAAAAGAATCAAATCAGTCTTTGATAAACCAAACCAAAATTAAAATACAAATTCAGTTTTTTTTATTTATTAATATATTATATTCACAGAAAGATATATATTATTTTATTAGTTTAAATTATATTCATTTATATACAGTTTTAAAATTTTAGAGGGGAAATTAATGTTGTATTTGTTGAAAATGGAAGTATTGATTAATTATATTTGGGAACTCAACTTTCATCAAAAGTTTTATTAAAAACTTATGATGAATGTTGAGGTTCCGTATAAAAAATATAAATAAACACACAGCATTTAATTATGTAATCAATTTTTTTATTAAATTATATTTTAATAAATAAAAACATTAAAAATTAATGCAATTAAATACATTATCCTGCTGAGCGTAATAAAATTAACCATATTAAATTATTTAAGTATGGAATTATTTAAAAATTTCTGACTGACTTTATTTAGTTTAATTTTAGGTTTCCACTCAGGATTTCAATTCTAAGATAATTACAAATTCTTTTATATCTATTTTTTCCCCATTTAAATATTAATAAATAAGAATAATGTAGATATTTTATCTTAAATATTAAAACTCTTGTTGTTTTCATAGTTATTTTTTGTCTCACTTAAGCATGATATTGATTTGGAATAGCACCATGAAGAGAATAGCAACTAATCCAAAAGATAATGATATTTTTTAAGTTATTTAAACCTAAACAAACTAAATATAATAAAATTAGAAGAAATTTCATATTTTTTGTAAAAACTTTAGCCCATGCTCTAAATGGGACCCTGAGATAAAGAGAATAAACTTTGTACTTTTACATATTTTAATTCTCTTCAATATTAAAAAGTGATTTCATTTATACAAATTTTATTTTATTTGGTTAATACTTTCTTGTGTACAAAATACCTAACTTTTTAATTGAATTTCACTCAGATCTTGGTGGAAAGGTACAAAGCAAGCATGGCAGTGTGTTTTGTCACATTTGCCATTGTGTTTTTGGTTTCTTGTTGCAGCTCTCTCTTTGACAACAACATCCTCTTTTCCTTGCTTTAATAAATTACCAACACTGTGAGTGTCTTCTTTTGCAACAAAAAGTACTTTGCATTTCTAGGTCTGTCTTTTGTTCGTATGACAGACTTTTTAGACAAATTATCGTTACAACTCTTCAAATTCAAGACTTCATTGTTGATGAAATTTTGTTAATTTTCCAGATGTTTACCATAATTCAATTTAGTAGACATATAACAAGTGTCCATTACCCTTTTATTCCATGAATTTTTATGGAATAAAGTACAGTTGCCCAATCGTGTTGATCCACAGTGCCTATATGTTTTTTTGTAAGATTTAATCTAATTCAGCATTTTTGCATTAAATTTTTATCTTTGTATCCTCTTTCTCATTTCTTCTTATCAAAGAAATGATTCACAATATTCGCTCTTAGTTTCATCACCACCTAAGTAACAAGGAGAATATCATTTCTTGAAACTCTTTAGTGCAATAAAGAGAAAATTGTAATGATATCCCTTATTCCCACATGGAGACCAAAGTTTGTATCCAAAAAGTATTGGCTTGCTTTGGATAAATTGTTTTGAACTATTCTTACTATAATACATGATGAATATTTATTTCATCAGTGCTCCAGTTTTTAGAGGAGTGTTCAAATTTAATAAAATTATTATTCATTATGGCAAACAAAGGTTTTACCATTACTTAAAAGGCTCAATGCTAGGTATGCTGACATACAGATCCGTTATCCATATAGCATAAATAAGATTTTACCTATTCAAAACCGTTTTGTGACATGCCTTTTTCAAATGGCTAGCGACAAGGTCTTCAGCATCTGACCAGTAGTGATGCTTACAGATATTTAAATGATAACAAATTGGCAAAGCAAAATTATAAGAACAAATATTTCATTAGCAGTGAGTGGTCAAGAAATTATTTTCGTTTTTTACATGTCTTGCATATTACACAGTTTCATTTATATTCAGATAATAAACTTCATTGGAATAAAATTGCTTAAAACTTTAATGGAATTTTATCCTTTGATGCAGTTTCTATTTACTTGAGACAGTCGCTTATAATTGAATCAGCCTGTGTTTCTCATTTTATATACTGCAATAATTTTTTTGGTATCCAAAATGAGTTGACTTTTATCATATTCTATTCTCTTTGTTGTGGAAACATTAAAACTCATGGACAGTTCAGGCTAGTAACTATCTGCAGTTCTAACCTCCAGAGACCAGGAATTTCGCTTACCACCAATATTTATTGCATTCTCATTCCCTTATTACTGGTATTGGTGGAAACACAGCAATTTCAATGTCGCTCTACCCTGAATCTTTATCATTGAATTGTCTTAATTCTTCCTGTCCCTTCAGAAACCTTTGCATTGACGTAATAGAGGTGAAATCATATCCCACTGTCCTATTTAGGGGACAGTTAAAAAATAATGTGCCAAAACTTACCTAATAAGAATATAGTTCTAATTAACCACCAGGTTGATAAATACTACTTTCATATAAAAAATGGTCAAATGAATTGAATGTTCAAAATAAACTGAAAACAAAATCTACTAAAGGTAATTCAAACCACGGTTATTAATGTGATGGATAAACAAAGTGCTCAGAGGAAGGAAGAGTGGGCAAAACACATAACTAACACTAGAAAAGACTAATAAATAACCCTATATACTCCAGCAGGCAAAATATTTGTACAAAGCAAATACTGATTTTCACATGCTGTTATTTTTTAGCTGTCCTATAACTAGGACAGTGGCATAAAATGATTAAATTAGATTAAGTTAAAGATATACACTTTCTGTTTAAAATCCTTGTTTACTTTAGATGGATTTATAACGCCATTTGGATTGAAGTACATTTAATTAACCAATATTGCCTAGAAAATTTAGAAATAGGCAAAAATTCATAAATCTTATGTTTAATATTGCTATACTAGTATACAATTACACAGATATTTTATTCCATTGATATTATTCTTTGTGAAATTATTATTTGTAAAAATTGCAATTGTTTGCTTATTCTGTTATTTGAAATACTTTAATGGATTAAAATGATCAAATATAAGTGTGCCACATGTTTTTATAATTTTTATTTTTTACAGGATACAAAACGATTTATCGGTTGCATAGAAAAAGCACTTGATGATGTGAAGAAAATGTTCCTTGACAGCATTGCTGATACATAAATATGTAGAACCTGCTATTTTTGAATGACTGGGACTACTGCCATCAAATATTATTTGAGCATTGCATTTAACAAAGTTCAGATGATCTACATATAATGAGGCTGAACAGTTTTATTCCAATTATTTCTGACGATATATATATATTGTAAAAAAGTGACTTGCTTTTTTGTTCATTTCCATTTGTTGAGTTGAAATCTTTTTTAAGAAAAAGTATAAAATTGTATGTTTTATGAAACCATTTCACATGTGTAAAATTTTCCAAGTTACCACAGGAATGTAAATATGTAACTCTGCAACTCATCTTCATTTGTATACATCTTTGTCTTTCTTGTTTAAATTATAGACTGCTTGATTAAATTCTCAAGGACAGCTTCATGGGTTTTAATTTAAAAATGTAAATGAATTGTACTTAACTGCTTACATAATACACTTTCATGAAATCATGTCTTTGTATGATGTTAAAAAAACTACTTGAAGCATATTTCTTAAACTTATAAAAATGAATGCTTAGATAGAAACATTGATTATTTCTTATTTTCCATATGAAAAGAATCTTTTAAAGCAAATATCTAAGAAATATAATGATTATAAATGATAGTAATTTTTTAATCGTAATATATATCTGCAAAATAGTGTATCCTTTAGATATTATTTTTATGACTCAAGTTTTTGATCTATTCTGCCATTCATTTAAGATTTTTTAGAGTAACATTCTTTAATTATTTTTTAGAGATTATTTTTTTAAAGATTTTATATCAAGATTGTTAAATTGTTGATAAAATGTAATAATTAAATTAAACTATATTATAATAATTGCAACAAAGTGAGAGATATTATTTATTTAAAGGGGAAAAACATGATTTATTAAATGCTTTCCTAATTTTATATTTTAAAAGTGCGCCTCATAGTAATTTAACTTATTCAAGCATTGAAAAACAATGTAAGAATTTATAAATTAAACATACATTTTTTGTTTGATTTTTAGTGTCCATTTATTAATATTTCTTATGACGAAATATTTGAGATTTTTAATTATTACTTTTTATAACTATTTAAATAATTTCCTGTTGTTTTGATACTCTTGTTAATTTTTTTTGCCTACATGTACTTTTTTTATTTTAAATTGCATTCCATGTGCTTCATTTTTTTTAAATATGCATGTCTTGTAATGATTTATCTTATTGAGCATTAGCTTTGTTTTAATAATAAAATATTTATAAAATCTTGTGCCTCTTACATATACTTATATAAATTACTCATGAAGATATATATTTTGAGAAGAATCATATTTCCACTGTTTCACTGAATTTTCTTGGAATTGGAATTAATGTCTAACTCCCATGTATCCACTAAGATAAAATGCTTATGCAAAAGTGTAACATCCATTTTTCATTATTCAAAACTGATTATAATTGAATTTTAGACATTCTACTCCAAAGACTAATTTTACTGCTACTTCTCTATGAATCTATTATTTAATAATATTAGTCATTGGAACTTTAAATGTGTGACTATTGCAAGACTTCATGAGCATATTAATATTTTCAATAATAAAATTCCGCACAAACATTTCTCTTCATTTTCTTAAATTTTTTTTATTATTATTTTTTAAAGCTTGCAACCCTGTGTGTTTGCATCATTGAAAGTTTGTTCTTGTCGCAAAGGATGTCTGTTATTGTAGAGAATGCCAGGCCATCGTCAAAGGAGTCAGTTCTAGCAGACGCGAGTTTACGAGAGGCATGGTGATCAGACTGAACAGGGCAGGTTGGATCTTGCGGCAAATCCCAGTTGACAGCCCCCTGTTTGATTCCACGGTGCATTGGCTATAGTAAAGCTGGTTGAAACTGTGGAACGTTTGCATGGGTGCCGGTGCCGCAAGATTGACGTCAGCGCATGTGAATCAACGCTCGACGTGCAAAGCACGTTTACCGAAATTCTGCATCAAGTGATCAGCTTATATCTTCTACGTGCGCGTCTACCATGAAATTTCCGTAATATTTGGGCCACTTTTTCTAGGTGTTGCATTTTCAATGTCTGGCTGTGTATTTTGATTCATGATGCTCTCTGTCATACTCGCAAAAAACTTTACCTAGAGAATGACTTATGAATATGGGGTCATCCATATTGTTTTTTTTTTTATTTGGAAAGCTCGTGTATTGTTGTTCTTTTTAGATATTTCCCCAAACACTTAAAATAAATTGAGTGAAAAAAAGGACAAAATTTATTAAATGAAGATTATTTTATAGTGGATACGTTAACAATTAAAGTTTCCCTGGATCCCCTGCTTGGCGCATTTTCAAAAAGTCGCCAACTGACGCGTTTTTATGGCGACTAAAATCGAATTCCGTGTTTTTAACGAATTTCACCGTCAGTTTGGCAATGAAAACTAGAAGATTGGTTTTTTTTTACGAATTGTTTAACAAAAAACTCACTAGAATATGGAGAAATTGTATCATATGGAATTAGTTTGGGCATCAGAATCGGGGTCTACACAGGTCAGGCTGTGACTGACCCGTAAATGTTCATAACCGTCTTCAAGGCAGTTATAGGCCTTCCAATAGTCTGAAATTATAGTCGTCCCAGGCAATACCCTGTCCCTGATAATCGGGAGCAAAGTTAGCATCCCTCCTCTCAACCACTCTAAAAAAACATCTCCCCGATCCTCTTTCAACACCGCCGAATATCCATTCGCCTTTAACTAGCTTTCCTCTTCCATACTTCATTTTCCCAAATTTTGATTCATCAATTTCAATAGTCATACCATATCCACCAATCCTTTCCGCACGTTCATTCATCATAAGCTCCTGGCACACTTCTCTACAAAACATACACCAGTCACTACATGCTCAAACACTTTCACCTCATACATAATATACACGTGCATCGCCTTTGCGTACCACAATCGCGTCAATTTCAAAATCTGAATGGTAAAAAATTAAACTTTTGAAACAATGTTGCAGTTCAAATATCTTGAAACTATTATTACCGCTAACGATGATTTGACTGCGGAGATAAACAACAGGCTCACCATGTCAAATATAGCCTCAAAAACAAACTAAAATATCGATTTACGAGTTTTAAAACAAAAATTAATATCGATAAAACACTTTTGCAACCAAATCTGTTTTATGGGAGAGAATGCTGAGCAATAACTAAATTATAAGGAAACAAATTATTAACCTTTGAACACAAAATTTTTGGTGCAGTCCATGGGAATAATAAATGGAGATCCTTGTCTGGTTTTGAAATCGATCAAAAGTACATGCAACCCGATATTGTTAGTCATAAAATACGATGGCTGGGGAATTTGCATCGACTTGACCATGTAAACCCAGTAAAATAGCTCACTTTTATACTAATCTTACGAGAAACAAGGTTACGAAGGCCACCCATCATGTGGCTTGACTCTTATCGAAAAGGTCATTGATATGATGAATAAGAGAAACTTAAGGAGCCTTGTGTGTGTGTGTGTGCAATGGATAGGACCAGCTGGCAAAGACAATTAGGGATGACCTTGTCCTGTACCAAGCTGTAGTGCCTTGGAAAAAAAAGGTATTGCTATGAGTGCACCCACTTTCAACAAGCCAAATGTTCCGCCATCAGAAGAGTTATAGCATTTTGTCATCTAGTCATACACTAGATATGTTACTGTCATGCCACTGAATTCCGTAGACGTGTTACCTAACTTTCACATATAGTATTATAGTTACGGATAACAGTGGATTTCATGTATTTATGTAATAAAAAATATTTTTTTCTAACTTATATATATATCTATCTTCAAAAAAATTTTGATAACAATCTAGATAAAAAAATTTATTTTCTCCCCATTTAATTCAATAAAATTTTTTAATTGATATTTCCTCATTCTCTTCTTTTATTTTGATTAATTTGAATGGATTGAAACAAAAACTTTTATGTAAAATAATTATTTTCGGGTTTTTGTTATTTTGCATTCTATTTAATCACATTGTTTATTTTAAAAGCAGTTGATAAATCGCGCTCATAGATAAGTAGCCAAAATTTTATAAAATTATTTTTAAAATTCATTTTCAAGAATATGGTTTGGATAGTCAATTTATGTTTTTAAAAAGAATGCATGAATTTTTAAAATGTTTCCATTTGAAAACTAGTGAAAAATAAACATGGCTACCAAAATACAAAATTCTGAATAATGTTAAAATTTTACTTAAAAAAAGAAACATATTTTATGAAATTTTATAAAACTATATTTTATAAATCATTATTTTACTTTTAATAACAGATTTTGTGAAAGATAAAAAAAGAACTCACTGTTATTAAATACAAAAAAGAGAAAATGTACATTTAGAAAATTAATTAATAAATATAAAATTGTATTCATCATTATATTTTTCCTATTTAAGGGCCAATTTATTTACAAATAGCTATTTTGAAAGAAATGGTAAACATCGAATCTTAATACTGAGCAAAAAAAAAAAAAAAAAAAAAACACCATTTTAATCAATAATTTTAGGCTAAGAAGAACTTTGAATTCAATTAATTTTATCAAACACTTTATAAGAAATTTCTACTTTTCTAATAAAAAAAGTTAATGAAAAACAGCTGAAAGTAATGCGTATTTGTGATACTTATTTTCTGGTTTTGCTTCTGATATACAAGTTCAATTTGATAAGTGCGCATTTGTAATTTCCATTACACATAGACTTAAATTACAATCCGTCACTTTAACTTAGAAACGAAGGTATACAATGAAAATCGCTCTAATCGCGAAAATGCTTTATAATTACCTATTAATTTATCTCAAATTCGGAAAACTAATAATTTTATTTAGTATGATGGCAAGTTTCAATTTTTCATTTCACTTAAGCCTTTTTTAAAATTTTTTATCTGCGATAATTGTTATATATATATATATATATATATATATATATATATATATATATATATATATATATATATATATATATATATATACCAGTTTAATTTTCAATATTATTCAGCAAGGTAGAGAATTACTACTGTATTAGTGATAAATATGTAAACAGGAAAATTTCAATTTGCAATTAATTATACCCTTAAACCTTAAGCAAATTTTAATTTTTGAGCATCTTGATATTGAAATCAGGGATCACAAAAGAATTTTCTCGTTCCCAAGTAAACTTTTGCTTGTGTTCTTAACTATGTGATTTTATGTACATAGTATTTTTTCACACATAATAAGTTTTGTAAATTTAAATCTTTATTTGTAATCCTGTGTTACGTACAATATTAACACGCACTTTCTCTCACTCTTTCTCTCCATTCTCATTCTCTCTCTCTCTTTCTTTTCCAAAATAGAAATTTTTCTAAGATAAAATTATTATTTTATAAAAGGAAAAAAGAAAAAATATATACATAAGCATATTCTAAACATTGAACTTCTCATCAAAGAATGTACTCTTTGTTAGAGGTATCTTCTAAAATACAAAAAAAAAAAAAAAACTTTTCTTGTCTTAAATATCAGTATAACATCAATTTTTTAACATTTTTTAAACTAATGAAATATGTTTTAGATGAAGAACTGCAAAATCAATTAAATTATCCTTAAAGAATATTTTTAATTATTTAGCTATTCCAAAAGTAATTTTTCCATTTCTTCAATAAAATTACACAAAAAATTGACTATCATTTTCCTTCCCAAAAAATCATAGATTATGTATGTGAAAATAGTAGATCGTATGCACTACCTGAAATTAATGGAGATAAATCCTATCCTGTTTAGTTTTGATTTGTGATGTTATAAATGAAAATCTCTGCTGATAGTATTTTCGTTTTATTGACATATAAGTTTGAGTAAATATAATAGTTGGTATATGTATCATATATTTGCATACTATTACTGTTAAATTTTAATACCGAATTTGTTTATTTCTAGAAACTCGTATATTTAAATTGTTATTATTCTTGCATACAAGTTTTTTAGTCTAGGTCATGTGCTAAGTGTATCATAGACGACAGTATAGGTTTGTACGAATTTTTATAAAATTAAATTTTGCTAAGAGAAAAAAATTGATTTTTAAGGTATATGATATGTTTTTAAGTCAATTCTGTTTCCAAAAGTGAAAAAACATTATTAAATTAAATATTAAAATTTTATCTTCAGTTGATTATAATATAAAAGAAATATTTTAAGTTAGATATTGTTTTTGAAATATTTATATATTTTGTGTACATAATAATGGTAGATTACTTTTGTTTTCCAACTGAAAACAAAAATTAATTTATGAAGTATTATAATTTCATGTGAAGTTGAAACAATCAATACTGTTAGTTAAGTATTTGGGTTTTGTTAGAAACGTGTTAAATTAGGCTTAGATTAACCATTATCTATGTCATTCTTGGAAAAAGGTAAAAAGCAGGACTTGTTAGTTTTAGCTTCGGAGCTCGAGGTAGATGTTGACTCAAACTTATCTAGTATATCTATTAAACAAGCTATTATTAAGAGCCCTAACTATTAAACAAGCTATTATTAAGAGCCTAAACTAAGAGGACTTTGTGAAAGAATTATTCCTTTCTATAATCGATGAAAGAAAAAAACAAGAACAAATTGAGAAAGAGAGAATTCAAATAGAAGCAGAAAGGGAACATGAATTAGAAAAGCTGAGATTAGAAGCTTAATTGAAACTTACAAATGGATCCCCCAGCGAAGATGCGCAACATTTTCGCAAAGATCTTCAAGGAATGATCCATAGATATGATGTAAAAGAAGATATTAGTCTATATTTAATTCTTTTTGAACGCCAAGCATGTCGTGTTCAAATACCTAAAGAATCGTGGTTTCATATTTTTTAGGCTTATTGCCGTATGAAATCACTCAAATAATTGCACGTGAGCCAGAAGAAGAAGCACAGAATTATGATTATGTTAAGATTAAAAGATTGATGATTATTAAAAGATTTAAATTGACCCCAGAGAAGTTTAGACAATTGTTTGTAAAACATCGAAAGGAAAATGATGTTACTTGGATAGATTATTATCATGAACTTTATAATTATTTTTATGGATGGATCAATGGACTTAAAATTGATGCTTTTGAAAAGTTAAGTGATTTAATCCTAACGGATCAGATTAAAAAGAGAGATCCACAAGAATTTAAGGAATTCTATTTAGATGAATGGGGTAGTATAAACAATCCACTTTTTGGCAGAGAAATTAGAACAATTTGAGGACATTAAGAAAAATATAAAACAAATTAATGTGATGAAGAAGAAAACTATTCAACATCAAGATCAAAGATCATATAGCCCTAATCACAGGTTTGTGAAACGTGATGATGATAATCATAGGAATGAAAATTTTAAGATAGAGAAAAAAGATCTTAAGGAAGGATTTAAAGATAAAAGTTTTGAAAAAAAAAAAGACTATTGAAATATTTTGAATGTAATTCTACTGATCGTTTGAGACCACAATGCCCTTTAATTAAAAGACATGCCCCTAATTCTATAAATAACGTAGGAGAAGAAATGGTTAAGAAATTACTCAAACCATATACAATTATTGGGAAAGTGAATGGAATTAAATGTGAAGTTTTGAGAGATATTGGAGCCACAATAGGTATTGTTAGTAGGAAGTATGTGTTGCCTAATGATATGACTGGTGAACATGTTTGGGTACAACAACCCTTAGATTTGAATCCCATGTGTTTACCAATTGCACGAATTGTGTTGGAGTGTGATTTAGGAAATATTATTACAAAGGCTGCTATTATTGCAAATGAATTGGATCGTGGTAGATACTTATTAGGAAACCGAACAGCCTCATTAATAGAAGAAAAGAAGGAAAATAAGAATTTGTCAGATGAGATAAATAATGTGCAGACTAAAAGTCATAAACGTATAGAAGAGGAGTTGAAGATGAGCTCAAACAAAAGAAGGTTTGAATACAAATTCCAATGAAGAGGTTATGAATAAGGAAGAATTAACAGGTTTACCAGGAGCTCAGTCGGATGATCCTTTAGTTTTCTTACTTAAAATTGATAAAGAAAAATTCAAGGAATGCCAAAGAACAAGTGAGGATCTCAAACCATTGTTTAAACAGGCTGAGAATATCGAGCCTGGAGAAGTCAATAAAACAAATTATGTAATAAAAAAATGAACTGTTACTTAAAAAAAAAGTAGATAAATTAGGACATGAAATTTTTTTATTAGTTGTTCCTTAGGAGTTCAGAGAAAAACTAAAAATCGCTTGTCATGAAGGTACATCTGCTCATATTGGAGTTACTAAAACAAAAGACAGACTAGCTCGAAATTTTTACTGACCAAATTGTTACAAAGAATTTATAAGGTCCTGTGATCCTTGTCAAAGAGCCGGAATAGTTGGAGAGAAAAATAAAGCTCCTATGAAAGTTGTACCAACAATATCAGAAGTTTTTAGAAAGATAAATATAGATGCTGTAGGTCCTTTGCCTGTCACACCTTCAAGAAAAAAATATATTCTTACTGTTATGTGTCTTACATCCAACTATCCAGATACTGTTGCCTTAGAAGATATATCATCCACATCAGTTGTTGATGCGTTACTTTAAATGTTCAGCCGAATGGGCTTTCCTTAAGAGATCCAACATAATCAAGGAACCCTTTTTATGAGCGCTTTAACTACAGAATTTCTTGAGAAGTTTGGAATAAAAATAATACATAGTTCGGTGTATCATCCACAAAGTAATCCTGTAGAAAGATTCCACAGGACTATCAAACGAATTCTTAGAGTATTATGTTTAGAATCTTGCTCATATTGGGAGCCGCATATTCATGCAGCTTTGTTTGCTTTAAGAACTATAACTCACGAGTCAACCGGATTCAGCCCTGCAAAATTAATTTATGGAAAAAACTTAAGAACACCTTACTCTATGAAGAACTTAAGACCTTACTCTATAAACACTGGTTACATCCTTAAGAAGAACAAAATTCTGTTCTTGAATATGTTTTAAATCTTATCAATAGGCTAAAACGATGTCAAAATCTAGCTGTGGAAAAAATGGAAGAAAGTCAAGAAAAGCGAAAGACTTATTATGATAGAAACAGTGTTAAACGAGAATTTAAAGAAGGAAGCCAAGTTCTTGTTTTGGCAACTTCTCCTGCAAATAAATTAGCTGTTCAATGGCATGGCCCAGGAACAATTGAATCTAAAATCTCTGATACTAACTACATTGTCTCTTTGCCTAATAAGAAAGAGAAATCACAAATTTATCATGTGAATTTACTAAAGCCTTATTACAGTCAGTAGATCCAATGTTATAAATCTTGTTGAGTTAGATGAAATGAAATATCCTCCAGATTTAGAAATTAAATTCCTATTTATTGAAAACAACCCAAATATTTTTAATTGTTCTGAATTAACTCAAAAAAATAATTTAGAAGAGAGATTTAGTAAAGAACAGATTCGAATCTTAAGTGAATTGCTATATAAATATTTTGACATATGTTATTTTATAGTTATGTGGTTAAGAGCTTATTTTGTTTTGTTATTATTTATTTGAGTAATTGTAAGACTTTTACTCATGTAAAAGTCCTTTCGGAGTGGGAAGGAGTTGTTACGTGCTAAAAAGGCGAAGAGAATCAGTACAGCGCATGCGCGCAAATTCTGCCGCCCTCCTCCTTTCGGATTATTATTTTTTTTTGTTTATTTTAGTTAAGTGTATTCTTAGAGAGACAACGCACTGGAAATTCGCTTGTGGGGGCCTCCGCCAATGATATTGTCATGATTTTTAAGTTGAAAGATGCATTAAAATTTATGTAAATAGACAAAATTATGTACATTTAAAATTTATCCTCATCAATAAATTAAATTAAATTGAAATTGTCTTCATTTGCCTTGCTACCTCGGTAAGCTACAACATATATCATTAATTTTAAGAAATAATCTAATCTTTAAAGTAATCATATTAAATATATACAAAATAATTATTCGGCCTGTGATGACATATGGTTGTAAGACTTGGACCCTATTATTAAAACATATTAATAGCTTAAAAAATATTTAAACGTAAAATATTGAGAAAGGTATATAGACCAATTCAGATAAATAGTAATCTATGGAGAATAAGAACTAATCGGGAAATGGAAGCATTCATTTTAAAGGCAAAGACATAGTGAAATTTTTTAAAACACATCTTTTATCTTAGACACACCGAAAGACAAACTGATAATCGTGTGACAAAATTCCTATACTTGAAGTCATTATGTAACAGACCAAGGAGAAGACCAAGCTGGTTGGATAATGTGCTGAATAACTTAAAATATTTGAAGACAATCAACTGGAAAATGAAGACTGGAGACAGAGTTTTCGGGAAAATATTATGCGGCAGACTAAGACCCATTCCGGGCTGTAAAATCTATCAATAATAAGAAGATATATAATTAACATTCATTAATTATAATAACTTTGTAATGGTTAAAAAATAGTAATATAAAATTTTGCTATTTCTATTTTAAAGTAAATAATTATTTGGCCTGTGATGACAATTCATACTGTTGTTTCTATAAAAAATAAAAATTCTATAAAAGCTTTAATATGTAAATACATAAAAATGCAACTAACTCTATTAATTAAAAAATTTTCTAAATATTTTTTATTTAAGAGTACAATCATAACATAACAAAATTTTTCTTTTGATTTAGGATCCATTATTAAAATTCTATTGAATGATATTTGTTGGAAGCTCATTTTTCAATAATATGTATCCTCCAGGTCCATGCGTTTGTAATCTTTCCTTCGAGATGTCTGTTGCAAGTGATAAATCTGCCAAGAATTTATGACTTAAATATAGTTGCATAGGATGTAAATGATTTAAATTTAATTTAATTTAGTAACATTACCTGCATAACTTCGAATCCAATACAGAACTTATTTACTCTAAGAAGTATGATGATTCCACTTTGCTGTGATTCTTTAAAATTAGTAAAAAAATATAACTCTAAAAGAACCTCGTTTACTTAAATATAATAATTTCTGGAGGTGAACGACTGATTTGAAGGAATCTGAAACATCAGTAAAATGTTAACTAACGTTGTCGATTTGATTACCCATGATTTAAACTGTCAAAATTAAGAAATTAATGATTTCTAAATTAATTAAATTGCATCTTGAAAAATGCAAATATTTTATTTTCTGTTTTTTACTTTCAAGATTTTTTTTTGAAAGATACATATATTTTATTTTCTGTTTTTTACTTTCAAGATAAAGGAAAACATAAACTATAAAATTAATGTTATGCCTGAACTAGCTTCATCATATTGAAATAAAAATAATTCAGTTATGATCCGATCCATCTATCTTTGTATGATTATATATTAGGTAAATATAATAGTGCTCATCACTTTAATTCAACAATTCTTGGGTATGTTTCCATTTTTGAAATATAATCAAAGACAGTGATTTAAGATCAGTCATAAACTGTAGCTCCGGCTAAGTAGACCTTCTTCTGCAAAAATGTAAACTTTGAGCATTAAGCAAAAATACTCTATTATATACAAATGTTATTCAAGAGTCGTGTTTTATCAAATACGTGATCAATGAAAGAAGTATGACATCAGAGTCTGAATTTATCTTCTCCACCAATCATAACTTCGAATAAAAAAACATACAATTTAGCCTTCTATATGGCATCACTTCGTACGTATATATATTTTAGAATTCAAGCGTCACTTAGCCATTTTCTGATTTGATCTCGGCAGTTCATATATATGTACATATTCGCTTAAAATACTGTCGAAATTATTATTCATTGTTAATATCATTAAGTGAGTATTAATGTTATTTATTAATGGATAAAAATTATATTAAGGTCATCGTTAAATTTGTTTGTTAAAGTATTATAAAACTTGTAATTAAGCTGTGAATAGTAGAACTTTGCAATATAAAATGTGAAGTTAAATTCCTTATTGTATAATCATTCTAGGGGCATAATGATTTATTTGCAAATCATTAACTCTTTATAAAGTTAGTTTTAATTATCATTAAAATTACTTGTTTGGAAATAATTGATTTTTTAATAGCACTTAGCTAATGCTTGGGAAGAGGTTGCATAAGAAAATGTCTATTTGAGTTATGATAATTTAATTGCTTTAAATTTATTTATAAAGAGACTTAAATATTTTATTAATTTTCTGCTTTAAAAGTAAAATTACGAAATTTCTTCCTTTTAATGACATGACATGGCAATATTGATTTTGTCGAAATTTATGTAATACTTAGCAAAAAGCAAATATGCTTTTTTATTAAAGAGTAAACTGTATTCTTAAATAAAAATTGAGTTTTGTCCTCCTATATAGTGGTTTTGATCTGTTTTATAGTCAAATGACCTAAAAGTATTCAGATCCGATATACATGCGCAGTACGGTATGACGCATTGCGGCAGACATATTGATCGTTTTGCTGTATCTAATCGATATGTCTAGTTTATTTAAATTGGAAAACCTATTATAACTTTCGCTTTAAATGTTTCAGGTTACTAGTCTTCATTAATCTGCACTACAATGTCTCAACAATTTTGTTTGAAGTGGAATAACCACATGAACAACATGATGGATGTTTTTAAAAATCTTCTGTCTGCCGAATCTATGGTAGACGTGACATTGGCCTGTGATGGTTTGAGCTTAAAGGCGCACAAAATGGTTCTTTCTGCTTGCAGTCCTTTCTTCCAGTCATTATTTTCTGAAAACCCATGCAAGCACCCAATTGTGATATTGAAAGACATGAAATATACAGAACTTAAAGCTATAATAGAATTTATGTATCATGGTGAAGTTAATGTAGCTCAGGACCAATTATCAGCTCTCATGAAAACTGCGGAGACTTTAAGGGTCAAAGGTCTTGCAGAAGTGACTAATGAGAAAAATTCTCAGTCTAATTCTGCACAGGATGAACCCGTTCATAGAACTCAAACAAGAACAGACACTCCACCCCCATCAAATAAACGCAGAAGAGGGCGGACACGAAAACGTTCACTCAGTGATTCTAATCGTAGTGACGATGACTCTAATGAGCCAAAAATCAAACCGCCTATGTCGCCTGAAATTGAAGAACTGTCTGCAGATGTAACCATGGATGCATCTAATTCACAGTTTTCAAGTTTACAGTCTCAGATGCCTATGCAGTCAACATCATCCCATAGTTCAAATAGTTTTCATAAATCTTCATCTGTGATAAATCAAGACCCTCATATTGAAGAACCTGCTTCTGCAGACGAAGGAGAGTTTGGTGTTGAGCCTGCTAAACTCCTTGAACAAACTCTAACTACTGAAGAAGTAAGTTAAAATATTTCACTGTGCATTTTAAGTTGCCTTCCTAAATTTCGCTTTTTTTCACTTATGTCATGTAATTATGTAAAACATCTGCCTTGTATTTTAGAATATTCAAAAGATTTTGCATATGACTTCATTGTTTTTATGGATGTTAATTAGTACTGAAATTGTTGTTTTGCATGTAAATTTTAAAAGATGTTGGTAAAGCCTAATGTTTTGAAAAACGTGTACTTGTGTGTTTTAGTTAAATGCTAGAAGAAATAGAGCCTCCAATGTAGAATTGCAAAGGAGGTCTAGAAGTAGTGCAGATCATTCCACAATAGTGCCAACATCTATGTCATCTGATACATCTAATCAACAGCCTGACAGTCCCATTGGTAATTTTTTTAACTTCTTATTAAAGATATATTTCACATTCACTAAAACATTTGGATGTTAAAGATGTTAATTTAGTTTTTAGCCTATATATATTTTATTTTTTACATGTTGAACTTCATGCTCATAGTGAAATATGTTGAAATTCTTGAAATAAATTTTTTTTATTAAAATGGTTTTATAATTTAATTAAAATATAGTATAATACTAATAAAATGTTTTTGATTTTGCAAAATGCTAAAATTTCCTATAATTCAAAATACTTCACATTATTTTCAGTAATCTTGCAAACCCTACAAAAATTCAATCTCTGGCTTTAAAGTTCCTGATTATGTTCAATCACAGTCAAAATCTTACTATTTTAGAAAATAGTGCAGGATTATGAATATAATATTGATTTGGGCTAAGCTGAGTATTAGTCTCACCTATTTGCAAAAAATCCAAATTTTGGTACGTAGTTTCTGTATAGGTGCTACATTTGCCCAATTGCTCAATTTAGCCATTTTTTCTGGATGAGCATTATCTATGGCAAATAGTTTGTTGGTAGATTCCCTTTTATTCTATATGTACTGTCATTAGTCAAAAATTTCCTTAAGTGATTGAATTTGAAACCAATTAATAGAAAGGTACTTTTTAATTTTATCTATTATATGCTTACTTTTGATAACGATAGTGACTGGCAATAATAAAAAAATAGTAAATTATCAAAAATATTCTGTTTGCATCATGTAATTTTTTAATTTTTTGAAACTGCTAAAAAATGAACACTTTATATACACCTAATAAATTAAACTTTAATCAATGTTGAAATTTTTAAATGCCGATGTTTATTTCTGGTGAAAACATTAGCAATTGTTTCTGATAGATTGTGTAAGTATAATATAATGTAAGAGTACCTTTCATCAATGAGACTAAATTTTGCTGTATTTAGTTTCTTTTTGCCTTTCATTTGTGACCATAATGCTTCTTTTAACTGACAAAATTAAGTATTCTATATCAAATAAGTTTAGTTTTGTTAAACATTTTGTATCACTTCTTATTTTTAGCCAATTAAAGTTATTGTTGAAAATGTAAGTTACTTTATGTAAAAGATTTACAAATTTTTTTTATTTCAGATGTAAAACCTGAATTATTAGAATTAGATCCTCCCATGTCACCAGTAGCAGGACCATCACATAGTACTGATAATTCCATGATGATGTATATGGATCAATCAAGTGTTTCTTCTCATCCTGGACCTAGTGGTTATCAAGATAATACTGCTTTGGTGCCTCAGGAATCTCAACAAGGTAAATATTACTGCAGAACTTTATTATGGATAATATTTGTTAGAAACCAGGAGTAATCTTAAGATTTTCTTAATTAAACTTGTCTTTAAGTCTTCCCAATTAGTTTCATGGTTTGAGTTTTTTTCAACTTAGCTCATATAATTGTAAATTCTGTGAAAAGATTACATAACTTGCAAAATAATTTTAAGCCAAAGCCTAATCTTCTATTAATTTCAACCTAGTATTTTAAAAGTGTAATATTTTTGAATTAAGTTTTTAAGAGCATAATTCTTTCTCTAATTATTTTTGAAGTATGAGTCAATGTTTTGAATATTTATTGAAAAATTATTAAATTACACTTGGCTTATTTGGCAAATCTCCTAAATACTGAAAGTTACTCATTGCAGACAATTTTGAAGATAATTCAGAATTATTGTGGGAATTGATTTTAAACTAAATGAACTTATATATAGTTATGTTAAAATATATCAATTCATTAGTGTGATTAAAATTTTTTTCAGTTAAATTTTTAATACATGGATTTATAAACTAAATATAAAATTCAAGCTTATTAAGATAAAAATAAATTATTTGAATACTTTTCTTTAAACATTAGCCTCTTTTTCAAAAAATGACTTGCACACCTTCCTATGCCTTTTAACTTGTACTTTTTCAATGCAATTTAGAGTAGTTGACAGTGCATGTTAATAGTGGAAAAAATTTTAGGCTAAACTGAGTATTACGGTCTCACCTCGTAAATCTCAGAAACTCGCCACAATCTGAGCAAAAAGTCGCCAAATCAGTAAAATTTGGCGATTATTTTTCATCGCCAAGTTTTTTTTTGCCATAAAATCACCAAAAGCAATTAGTCGCCACATGTGTCGCTATGCACATCGTCTGAATATCCAGTAAACTCTAGCAATTTTTATATTTGGATTTTTTTATCGGCTGTAAAGCGCTGTAATTTAAATCCTGTTTTTTTTCTTTTTCATACTTGTATTTTATTTCACTTCGGATGTAATGTGTAATAAATATTATCTTTTATATACACATTTTTTATTTCGGGTCGGATATAGTGCCGTAATTTCAATGTCTTTTATATTTTGTATTTCGCTGAGAATATAGCGAAGGAATTTCTGTCCTGTCTTTTATATTCGTTTTGTTTTTTTTGCTGTGGATATAGTGCCAGATTTTCAATCCCGTATTTTATATTCAATTTTGATTTTGCTATGCGTGTAGAGCGCAGGATGAAAAATGTAGGTAAGAATTTTATTTTCTGCAGGCATGCAGAATTCCTAGAAGTGTATGTATTTAAATTTCCAATAAAGGACGAAACTATAAAATCTATGCTCTAAAATTATTCTAGATTTGTTTACTTTTATGTAGTAATGATTTGTAACATTCTGTGTTTAATAGCTGAAATTCTATTTTTTAATTTGTTTTTAACTAAATATTATTAAATGCAATTATATTTGCTACTTTATTTACTTAATTTTAATCTTGAAATATTTTTAATCAATTCTTATTACGATCACTGTTTTCTTGCATGCGGTTAGGCTTAGCAATTCGAAATGTGGGGGGAAAACTCATTTAGTTTTAGGAGAGGGAAGGGGGAATTTCTAGTCGGGTGAAACTCCCGCCGTTTTTCTGCGCCAATTACATCTCGATTGGCACTTTTTTGGGTTGCCAATCAATTTCCAAAACACCCGTCTCAGGCCCTTGGCGAAAAAACTTTTCGCCAAGGTGAGATCGTAGTACTCAGTTTTACCGTTGTCATAATTCTTTCAGTAACTATAAAATTTAAATTTCCTGCATTTATTGTGTGAATATTCCTTTAACAATGATTACTCCTTGTTTCTCACATAAATATGAATACTTAGGATATGTAACTTATTTTCGTAACAGTGTGAATAAATAAGAATATTGGTTTTAATTCAATATTTTATATTCAGATTCTTTATTAGCCAAAGAAAATAATACTGGTATCACAAAATCTATACTTTATTAAAAGTTAATTGTAATATTATTCCTCTATCTTATTTATTAACACTGCCTATTTTGAGCATTTGTATACTTAAGATTGTGATTGTTTTTTTTTTTTTATATGTATGCTTGCAAGCTTTCTAGTCTACATTTTGTTTTATATATATTAGATGCATATAATGCCATACCACAATGAGAACATTTAACATTTTAGCGTATATCCAAAATGTAGGCTAAAAAGTAAAAATATGTATTTATGCCAGTAAGTATTATGTGTATTCGAATTTGTGCATTTTTTCTCTGAGTATTAATCTAAAATAAAAGAACAAGAATTTCAGTTTTCGTAATATCCGCTTGCGTGTATTGAACTATCGCTGCCGATTCATCGTTTGCGTTCAATGAAATTGCCTATTGAAGATTACAGAGAAGAGGATACATTTATTAAATGGTGAGTTGAATTCTTTATTCTTATTTATTATCTTAGATTATTTATGTATATGTAAAGATTGTCTAATAATAGTCATTGGTAAGGTGACTTATGTGGTTAGAATTTCATTTACAGGAACTCAAGTTTGATGTAATATTTGTGAATATTGTCATGTAACATGTATATAAACTTGATTGTCATGTATTGTATTACCATTGTCATGTAACATTTGTATAAATATTTATAAATTTGTCATTGTGAAGCATGTAAATTGTGAAAAATGCTGTTCAGAAATTGTACGACTTCTATGATTTGTTAAATAAAGTATAATTTTATGGAATATGTTTCTAAGAATGTTATTTCAGATGTGTAGTTAAGTTCATAAAATTTATTACAATCATAAACAAAAATAGGTGAAAGAATAAACTTACAAAGTGTTAAAAATGAGGCTATCTTGTTCTGAGCAGAACAAGATAGCCTCATTTGTCAGATCTAAAATCTAATAATTCTCTATTTTTATTTACAAATTGACATCCAGTTGTCAACATAATGTGTCTGAAATTTATTTATATACATATACTGTAGTTCTGTTAAAGCACTAGTAATTAAACTGGATGTGGCATTAAAGTACTTCAATGGACTCTTTGAAGAAATTTCCTTTTAAGACTACTTTAAAATGTGGGATGGTTTCATTTGCATTATTATAGTGGTATTAGGCTACTGCTATACAAAATGTAATATGTATGAGTTATCCAACTGGTCTTATTTTAAAGTCCTTAAATGGATGTAGATGATTGATGTGCACTATTTTTTAAAATATAAGTACTTTATTCTAATCAAAACGTCTTGCTATTAGAAAGCCACTTAAGCTATCACAAGTTATCACATCTTGGAAATTTAAACAGAATTATGTATAAAATCGAAATATAAACAGCATAAAATAAAAAAAAGGACATAGGGTATGTAATCCCCCTCATCTGTATACAAAGTTTACACCTTGTGACCATGCTTTCAATTGGGTGGCAACCACTGCAGAATTAAGCAATAGCCATCCTTGTAGACCAATTTCCAGCTCGATAAGAGTGACTGGAGGTGAGAAACGGCACGGCCGAGAGTAACTCCAATATTTTTAATGGGATTAAGGTCTGGAGAATATGCACGCCATGTGTGCAATCCCTTCACTCTCCAAGTGGTCATCGACGATGTCAGCTCTATGTTAAGGTATGTTATCTTCCATTAAAACAAAAGTAGGGCCAACTGTTGCAGCGTACAATGTCACAGTGGGTTCTAGGACTTCATCTTGATACCAGACAGCTGTCACAGAACCCCGTTTAAAGATGTGCAGGTCGGTGTGGTATCCTAATGAAATCGCTACCCACACCTTGATGCATTCGCTTTGGAATGCAGGATATACGGTGGTGTTTTGGGGCTGATTGCGTGTTTCTTGTTTATGCCATATCCTTGCACGCTTGTTATCTGGCTCCAGAGCAAATCTTGACTCATCAGTAAACATGACATTGCCCAGTCAGACACGATCTGATTGAAGTGTTCCTTGCACCACTTTAATTGTGCCCCTCTTGAGTGGACGGATAGACAAACAACTAACTCAAGGTACCTGGGTGTACAGCAGCTTCAGATATCATACCAATGGACGCTGTAACCATAGATGTCACGTGTGGAGGTCGCTCTGTGATTCCGCTTGGTTAAAATCGTAGCATATCGATCTTCCTCATGGTTTGCAACTTGGACGACCGGATTCGGACAACTGTCTTTGTGGTTTGGAATTGCTTCCATAAACGTGAAGTAACAGAATGATGAAAGCCGGAGAAAAGAGAAAGATCTGAGATCAACTGTCCTGCCTCACAGCACGCCAGTGCTTGAGATCTACCATTTGTCTTCTGGAAGTCAGAAACACTTATGCCGTGAAAACAAATTGTATGAAAGTTTTAAACACCTTCTATAAGTACTTACAATCAACTTCTGTAACCCATCATGAAGCTGGTATCTTAAAAGACTACCCCTTTTGCATACTTCCACCTACCTCTACAGCGATTTGCATCTTCAATTTTGATAGGTTTCTGGAAATCAGCATTTTCCTCTCCATGCTTAACTTTTGGAAATGAGAGTTGATTAAAGTATACTGAAAATTCCTATTTTAACAAAAGCTTTTGTTGAATATTTTAACTGGCTTTGTAAGTTATATAATGGAAACAAAATGTACCATTTAATTTTATTTAGCACAGTTACTTCTGTTCATTCTTGAGCAATTTCTTTTGCCTGGTTTCTGATTTTTGCAAAGCGATGTTATACTGAATATATACTAATTAAACTTAAAGGTTTAATAATCTTTATTAAAACTTTAAAACAAAGGTTATTACTATAACATTTGTGCATATAAAAGTTTTACACCACTGCCCTTTGCTGTAATTTTCTTCTGTTCGGAGCTAGTTAATTTCTTAAATCCAGTGTATGCATCAGACATTCATTTAGATTATTTTCAATCTATATAAAATTTGAAATCATTACTGGATGTCATATAAAATCAATTGACATCTAACAAGGATTCCAAATGGGTGACAAGAATATTGGCACCAATGTTTAAAAGCTAAAATTTTAGATTTTGAATGTTAAAGCTCTTAACTATATTGATTAGACTTGAAAAATCAAAGTAAAAAGTTTCTGCACTTTTTTTAAAAGACATTTTAAAAACGAAACAGTTGATTCCTTTGTTTTATTAAGTGTTGCAAAATGCAACAAGTTTTAATTTCTTTATTGAATAGTATTTTTATAGTTGGATTTTGATTTTAAAGACTGAAAAAATTGGTGATTAACATTAGATGTAAAATTTCCTATCCCTCAGAAATATATTGTAGGGAACATTTTAACTATTTACCACAAAAATTTTATCTAAGTTTTCAGGAACAAATATTTGAAAGTGACAACACTGAAATAACCTTTAGTAAAATGAAAACCTATAAAAAATTCATTTACTCAAGAATGAAATTACTAATTCAAAATATGATTAGGATATTTTAAGGAAAGCCAAAATCCTGTAATGGTTGATTGTTTATGCATGTGAAGATAAATGGAATGATGAAAAAATACTTTGCTGTGTTATTTTTAAAGACCAATTTATTTAAACTTGTGTCAGCAATTATTAATCCATTAATTTTTAAAATGAAAAGTTTTAATTTCAATTATTTTTTTTCTGGAGTAATTCTTAATGTCTTGAAATTTATTAAGGATTCCCCAGAAAATAATTTGTATGTTTTTCTCTAAGAAATCGGGTAAACATGGTTTTTTAGGGAATTAGACCATTTAAGTTTTAATGTAAAATAATAAGCATATTAAAAGGATTATAAATATTTCAGGTTTCTTGGATCATAAACCCAAAACATTTTACTTTGTTAAATAGCTATTTAAATTTAACCTCATTTATGAAAAATATAACTAAATTTCTTCAGGTTTTGCATTTAAAACAAAAAGAAAAAAACTTCCTAATAATTTCTATGTACTTACATTACATTTAAAATCATCTCAACATTTGCTTTAAGTTTGATAAAGAATCATAGTATAGATATTTTTGTAAAAAAGTGTACTGAAAAATCTAATGGAAAAGATATATTAGTACTAGTATATATATATAAACATTAGTTTGATTTTTTTTTTTCCATATTAATTTTAGTTTTTCTCTTTGGACTCATGTTATTCAGTTTCATGGACATTTGAGAGAAATAAGGAATTAATTATCAATGTCGGTTTCAAGATGTATATTTGCAGTTGAAGTGTATAACTGTTGAAAGTTTCTCATGAAATTTAATGTATTTATTTTTTGGAATTACACATAAAAATAAATTAAAATTCAATAACTAAGCTACATTTTATTCTGACTTAAAATAAAAAATATCCTATGAAAGGGTAGCTAGTTATATTTCTGTCTTGAAACGGAAAAACAAAAATTTTAGATTGAAATTTATTCTACATAAAGATCAGTACACTTTAGTGTATGTTCAAAACTATTTACATAGGACTATACGTTTTCAATACATTAAATTAAATTTTTTTGAGTGTTTAAAATTGTTGACTGCCTTGCGGGTATACAGCGGATAACCCATCAATTCAATGTTTTGGGAGGTCAAAAATCTGAGAATTTGTATTATCATGAGGAATAATTTGCTCTTTTGCTTTTTGTGTGTTTATCCAATGACTTTGGTACACAATCATTTGTTTGCCATACAAAAATGACCATTTCACATTACTGTAATGTAACTGTTGCTACATAAATAATATTAAAGAAAGAAGCAACCATTTACTTTAGAGATTCCTCATTAACAGGATGTCATGTCAATCTGATTTTAAAAATTTTGTTCTTGTCTTTGTAATCTACCTTGAAAAAACATTAACATGAAACAGTTAAAGTGTCAACTCCATTTTTTGCCCAAGGTGAATTTCCAATGAATTGTAAACACAAATTACACTAAAAATGTCTAAATATTCCAAAGGAATTATAGTTGAAAATATCTACACTGAAACTTATTTTTGTGCAGTCTTTTTTCTTGCCATTGTAATTGAGCATTCTATGAAATTTTAAACATACAAATGTTTAAAATTGACAAAATTATCTACAAAAAAACAAAATTGCTTGATCAAGTTACTACAATTTTTCAAATGCAGTTCCACACATAAGTATTGCAAATCACGCAATTACATGCATATTGTTACCGAAGTAAAATTTACATTTATTTAGTTCTTATCTCTTATTATATTTATCTTTCCTTTAAAATACTAGCATTATTTTTGTAGGTTGCTTTTCTGCTTTGCCTTACTGGAATATTGCCTGAATGTACAAGCCTTATGTTTTAATTTTGTTTAAAAAAAAGCAATTCCTAGTTATTTCGTAAGGTTCCGAGTTATTTTCTTTTAATAAGATCTTTTTTATAAAGGTCCTATTCATTACTTAAAAAAAATTTTTTTATAGCGGTACTTAAAAACTTTTGCAATTTTATGTATTATTACTTTTTTATAGTGTCTCTATACCCTGCCTTAAAATAATTGGAAGCAATACTCACTATGAACTAGGTCATAAATACATATAGCAGCATGTGTATAAAATCTTGATTGTAAAAAGATACTCTTTTATTAGGGGAAAAAATTTTTTTGTTAATTTTGAAATTTCACTTTACCTGCTTCACAATTTGCAGTTTTCTGAAATTGTTTAAAAATTAACAGCTTGGAATATACTTCTGGGAAAAGTATTTCACAAACAAAGTGTTCTCTCAAATCAAAACAAAAACTATTTAACTACATAAATGATTTAATCTATGCTAACCTTAGAAGTTAATGGAAGTAGATTAAGATGTATTATAAAAACAAAATAATCCTTTGAATTACAACATGAGACAAAAATAAATAGTCAAATGATACATTTCAACTTTTAATAAATATTTACAGATTGCAAAAAAATATCATGATTTTATGATACTGTTGGATAACTTATAAACATATATTACAGAAACCAATACATGTACAAAATATTTGAATATATTCAATTTACAAATCAAAAGGATTAACACTGGGAAAATGAAACATGCAACTTAATCTATGAAAAATATAAAGTAAACTTGGATCTTTATCATCAGATTATGTTCACCTATTATAATGAGACACATATAAGAGCTTGAAAAAAATTCAAAAATACAGGCAATTATTTTACGTCATGCAATTTAAGATGTCTACGGTAATTACTTTGCTGACGAAAATCAACATTGCATGTTGTACAAGTGTATGGTTTTTCACCAGTATGTATACGTAGGTGGACTTTTAAATCATATTGTCTGGTAAATCCCTTTTCGCAAATATCACAAACAAAAGGTTTTTTACCTTCATGTTCATACATATGTACTAGTAATGCATTTTTGTTTGGTAAAAGTTCTTGACACAAATCACAAATATGTCTTTTGGGTTCTTTCCTCCTAGGTTTTCTTTCAGATGTTTCCATGTGAAGTTTTAAGTGACGGGTAAAATTACTTTTTTGATTAAATCGTGAAGGGCAATAGCAACAGCCATATCGTTTCCTGTTAGAGTGTGTTAGAATATGTGTTTGCAAATCGTGTAACCTTGCACTTCTTTTCCCACATAAATAGCAAGAATAAGGTTTTTCACCAGTATGTGTACGCATATGGATTTGAAGATGGCCTCTGGCTGGAAAACACTTGCCACATACATCACATCTGTATCTAGTATATTTATCATCTTTCTGTGAAGGTTCAGGGTATGTAGAAGGTGATGAATTAGTCTCATTAGTTTCACCAGATTCTTTGTCACCTTCATCAATTTCTAGATCTCCAGGCTCAGCAAAATAAATAGTTCCTATTACATGGGGCTCTAGAAAATAGAATTAAACATTAGAGGTCAAATTCAATGAAAAGTTTTGTATTTTTAATTCAGATGAATGAGAGAAAAAATTCTAATTGAAAACATACACAAATGAAAAATAAACATTTCGATTTTACAATGAAGATTTTTGTCACCGAAATTACATACCACTCAGATCACATAAGTTTTCTATGAATATTTAAAATTTGGTTATATAGTGCACTTTTATTACTAGTCTATTTTTAGGGCTTGGATTGGACATTAATGTACTACAAATTTATGTTATTTGATCACACATTCTGATTTATACATGAGAAATTATTTAAAATAATGGTTCCACATTATATTATAAACATAGAATTTTTATACCATTAAAGAGCAAAGATCATTTTCAAAATCAAATATTAAATAGTACAACTTTTACTTTGACCAAGAAATAAAGTAAATTGAAATCCTAGCAAAAATAAAAGGTTAAAAAATTCATTTTTATTGCACCTAGAATAGTAAAACAAATTTTCTAATGATTTTAGATTATGAAATAAAACACTATCCTTCAATGTGAATAAGTAAAAGGGACACACAACACAAAGTTACTATACAACTTAGTACTTAAAATATCCTTCACTAGATTGTCATTATAATACAGACATTTTAAGTACAATAATTTGCAACAGCAACCAAAACTAAACTCAGTTAACTTGTAATGTTTATTATATTTATTTAATATTGAGAAAGGAAAAGAAATATTATTTCTCGCTCAAAATTAAATATAGTAAAAAATGAATGAGACAATCTTCAACCTACTCGACAATTTAAGTACTGAAAATTAGATATATTTAATTCATATTTATCACACTTCAAAATACGTTAATGTAATGTTGATGTTGAACTAGTTTGGCCAAACAGTAAATATAATAGTTTGTGATAACCAGTTGATAAAACATTTGAACTTTATAAAAAGATATTTCATAACATAATTAATATTTATAGAAAATACACATAAGCCTTTATTTTGTACATAATGTTGATGTTGAACTAGTTTGGCCAAACAGTAAATATAATAGTTTGATAACCAGTTGATAAAACATTTGAACTTTATAAAAAGATATATTTCATAACATAATTAATATTTATAGAAAATACACATAAGCCTTTATTTTGTACATTTGGTCATTAAAATGCAACTGTTTCTGCAACATCTGCACAAAGGATAAAAATAAATGATAACAACTGCATAAAACAATGTCAGACCTTCAAATTAATTCTGAGGGTAAAAGATAGTGCAGATAGAAGTTTTTTAATAAGTATACTTAAAAATTCAGTTTATTTGTAAATATTATATGAGTATATATTAGTACATAAAAATCTTAAAATATTGACACAGTAAATAAAACAAGATACTTCAAAAATTATAACAAGTATAGGAGAAAACAAAAATAATAATTAAAGGAAAAAATTATTAGTAAGAAATTATTATTTTAGAAATTAAAGTATAGAAGTTAAGAACTGAAACATTTTCAGTGCTTATTATACGAAATGCTTGTAAAATGACCAGGAAACATTGCATTTTAATATATTATCTATAAAATTGTTTTTTAAAAACATAGAAATGTTTCAAGTTATTTTAATAAAAATTGCTAGTTTAAACACCCTGTGAAATTATGTTGAAAACACTTTTCAATACAGTATATAACAAATTTGGAAAATTATTTAAAAGAAGTTTCCAATTACAAAAAACAGAATAGGGGTAACTTTTTTTATTTTCATTAAGCTATTCAGACTTGATTATAATTTTTTAGTTTTTTTAATATCATTCCAGGAAAAAAAACAAACAAACTTACAATTACCACTTTTTTGAGTTAAACATGCATGAACAAAACATTATATGATGAAAAATGAAATGTTAGTATAATGCCTTTTTAATAACATCTTATGAATATAAAATATGCAACACCTTACAGATGCATGGATCCTGTAATATTTTTAGTTTCACAGTTTTATCACATTGATTCAAAAAAGTGATTGTAAGAATGCTTTCAAGACACTAGGACTTCAAATGAAATTTGTAGCTTTTATGACACAAATAGTAAATAATTTTGAATAGGTAATAGTTAATATAAGTTAATTTTAATCAAAGACAATTTTAAAATTTCAAGAAATCTGAATATACAGACAATAATACTCATTATGTCCATTCATTCACTTCTTTTTGTCAGGACACGTTTTTCCAAATTAATGTTTACTTATTGCACAAAGAATTTTATGCTAAATAGTATAGCCCAAAATTGATTGTAATTATTCCTGAGTGACGCTAAAAAGTTTTCATTAAAAAAAATGCAACTTTTGTTTGAGATCATGTGACATTCATGTGTTCCACAACGTAATAGAACCAACTATTATAAATTTTTCTGCACTTAAAATAAGCTTGTATATAAATATTAAATAATCTACATCTAACTCAGTTTATATTCATTGCCAGGTTAATTGCAGTTAATGTATTTCAGATGATAAAACCTTTATCTTTTGCATTATTGTTAACGAAAAATATTGATATTAAAAAATTTATATTTGTGTTTTACATAACACCAAAACTAGAAAGAGTTTTTCAAACTTTGATGAGAAGAGTTTTGTATAATTTACGTTAATATTTTTAAAAATAAAAAAATGCTTTCATTGATTTTTAAGCTTTAAATCATAAAATTTTCAAAGTGATCACAGTAGGATAAAACATTACAGGAGTTACTGTACCAATAAATGCACTTAAAGCTTAAGTCAAATAATTAAGTGTACATTTTATTTAATTTTATAAATAATTTTTGATTTTATGGAGATGGTATTTTAAAATTAATAATACTACACAAACTGTTTACAAAAACTTCAAAAATTATTAATTATTACATGAAGCTATTTCCATTTTAATAAGTAGGAAGAATGGTTTTTATATGTTTAATCAAAATCTGAAATGTTTCAAATATGTGATGTAAAAATATATTCTTGTTTTTGAATCATAAACAAACAAATGAGCATTAAATATTCAATGAAATAAATGATACCACATATAATTTATAAATTGCTCACCTGGAAATTTTGTCTCAGTTTTCAAGTTATAAATTTTTAAGAATTAAATTCCTAGAATAAAACATTAAATGTCTAGGGAGTTGAATCAAAAATTTTAATTTCTAGGGAGATATTTTTAAGAATAATTTTATAAATAAAGTTTTAATCACAATCATGCATGGATAAAAGAATTACAAAGAGGATTTAACATTAAGATAAAACACAATCAATCATTTTAAATAAAAAAAAACATATTTATTAAATTAATTTTCTGGCAACTAATATTACCTAATGTAGTTCCGTCCCCAGTAGGTTGCATCTTGAGCAGATATAAACTCTTCCGTTCAGTAGGTTCTATGAGAAATGTTTTGAAAGCAAATTATATATAAACCTCATTATAAGGCATACAAATTCATTAGAAAAGAATTTTATGTAAATACTGATATGTTTTTATTCAACATACTTTCTTATTATATATATATATAAGGTATTACAAAAATTAGTGAAAAAATCAAAGTATTATTAAAAAGACATTTTACCTACAAAAAGAAAAATATTTTGACAACATTAAATAAATATAATTAGTTTGTCATAGTTCAGTTTTCTTATAGTTCGACAACAATCTATTTTGCAATTACGTAACATACTTTTATAGCTTATTGGATTAAATGTGCTAACAGCATGACAATGAAATAAGGAGATAATAAAATCTGTGTCACAGTGCATAGATATAAATTTATAATTGCAAATTTTTTACTGATTAAAATTCATTTCATTATTTTTGTGAAAAGGTACTTTACAACAAATTCAAGTATATTTCCAAAATTATTTTAAGAGAATATTATCTTGATATAGTAAATAAGTCATATCATTTATCAGTGTAATGTAAAATTTAAAAACAGTAAAGGTTACTTTTTCAGAAACAACATATTATAAACTGAATTCTTTTTTAAAAGTTAATTTTTAGTTACTTTACAGTTACATTGGCACACGAGAGCTAATTCATCTGGGACATACAATTTAAAGTATACACTGAATTATTATATATTCAAGATGTATGTTGAATCATTCTTTTTTAAAAGTTAATTTTTAGTTACTTTACAGTTACATTGGCACACGAGAGCTAATTCATCTGGGACATACAATTTAAAGTATACACTGAATTATTATATATTCAAGATGTATGTTGAATCATTCTTTTTTAAAAGTTAATTTTTAGTTACTTTACAGTTACATTGGCACACGAGAGCTAATTCATCTGGGACATACAATTTAAAGTATACACTGAATTATTATATATTCAAGATGAATGTTGAATCATGACTGCTGAACTGAAGGCCGGATTAATAATCACTCAGCTGCCACATATCAAAATTTATCATTTAATAAATTTAAACTTCTTATGAATTTTTCAATCTCTTTTTGACAAAAATCTGACTTTTAGAAAAATTTTACTTAAATAAAGCATTAGACAAGTACATAAGTAGTTTCTGCATTTTATTTAAATTACTTTATTCATTACATATCAGAGTCTGAGTATCTAAACATCTGTTTCGTACTGCAGAATATTGCAAAGGACATTTATCTATTAACTTTTTGTCATTGATTCTAAAAATGATCAGCAATTTATAAAAAAATTCCATCTTCTGTTTATCTGTCAAATTTGTGCTAATACACAATTCCCTGATGATATTTTTTTTTTGGTAACAACTCCAACATTTAATTGACCAGCATCTTTTTGATTGTTTTAAAAACTTTGGCATAAAACTTTTCAACACCACATGAAAATCTCCAGCAATAAATAGCAACATTGATTTATCAATTTGATAAAAATGTCAGAAAAGGTTCTTCTTACTGAGCAATAAATATAAAATTACATTTAGCAGAAAAAAGTACATCTTTTGTACACTTCCGCACAATATCAAAAATTTTGGTACCAGGATTAGGAAATTTTTTGTTTTGAACAAATGACATATGTTTTAAGATATGGTAAAAATCAAGCAATCTGTTGAAAACACTTATATTTTCTACAATTGACGTTTGCAAAGCTGTAAAGGAAATGTTATGCATAAGCCAAGGTTATCAAAGTCATCCCTACGAGCTGGTGAGTCTTCAAATAGTCTGCAAACTACATTTGCTGTTACCTCAACTTCTGGAAATGAGGAACACATGGTTGTAAGAGTTGTGTAGAATGTGTAGCCTGCAGTTTTCCGTATTTACAATACTTGAATGATGTTCACTTTATAAAATATCAGCCATTTTATTCAAAACAGACCAGTTCACATTTGGACCATCCACTGACAACTGATCCACTTGTTCCTAATTCTAAACGCTTCTCATTCACTTTTTCAAACAAGATATCTCCAGTTAAATAACCTAAAAAATCGGAAGAGTAATACCGTGTTTCAACTGTATCATTATTCCAAAATCTTACATGGCAGTCAAGTTGTTTTGTCTGCAGATTATTTAAGCTTTCATCAAAGAGAGAAGCACATAATTAGAAACATTCTTCACTTTTTCTTTCAACACCGCCATAACACTGATGATTTGAGATATGCATTCAATTCATCTGCAGGTGTTAAATGTGGTATAATTGGTAGAGTTTGTCGAAAATCACCAGCTAGCAAGATTAGTGCACCACCAAAAAGCTGCTCATCTTCTAAAATCTTTAAATATGCGATTGAGTGCTTCTAATGATTTCTTGTGTGTCACAGTGCATTCATTCCACATTATAAGCTGACGTGATCTTAATACTTTTCCCATTCCAAAATATTTGCTAATATTACATGTTGGAGTTTCAATTATTTGCATATTTAATTGCAATTTCAATGCTGTATGTGCTGTTTGAACACCATCCAAAAGAAAATTGCTGCAATACCAGATGATGCAATAGTAAGTGCAATATTATTTTGTGTTCTTATATTTGCAGAATAATTGAAATAAGAAAAGTTTTGCCACTGTCTCCAGGTGCATTGAAGAAATATAAATCACAGCTCTTGTTAGATATTGCACTTATAATTGCGTCACATGCTGTTCATCGTTCTAATACTGATTTCGGCAGATAAATTCAAACAAATGTTTGTAATTCCTTAAAATTGAAACGCATTTCTCGTTGTCTATCACAATAAAAAATGTCAGAACCAGATATATATGGAGCAATCATTCCCAATTCTGCCAATGATTTGTTGGCTATTGTCAAACATATATCCTCAATTAAAATCAATGCTTCATTGTATATATTTGATGTAAATTGAATGTTGGAATTAGCATTTATTTTACCCATGCGATGTAAAATGCCTTCACTCATATTTTTCCCAAAGATCCTTTGGATTAGCCAGAAAACATGCAGTTAGTATGATGGAAAATAGTGTACGAATCTACCGTGATTGAGTTGTGTTAGAAGCAACAGCGAGTGAAGTACCCCAATGAGCATAGTTTTTGAAGAGGATTAATTTCTGGCAAGCCCCAAGAAATGTAGCGCAGATGGTCCACAAACATAGATTAATAATAAGCTTAGGTAAAAGAATTTTATGTTATTTGGACGTACAGTGTACAGACAATCCAATGCACCTGGAATATAAATTTAGGTGTCCTCGTACTACTCTACCTTGTTTACAATGCTGAAAATTTTTTGTGGATGTATCCCACGTAAAATAAGTTGGTACTTCAGAGTACAGTAGTGTCCTTGCAAAGGTATCATTTCTACATAATGTGAAAAATTCACTTAATGTTATTAGTGGTGGTGACATTGCTCTTGCATGTACATTTTTTTTATGTAAAATATACATGCTGTAAATTTTCAAGATGTACAGCTAAATTAATGGAAAATTGATAAAATACATCATACAGCCTCATTGCTACTTATGTGGCAACTCAGTTGATATTGGGTGATTTCATCGTTAGATGCAGTTGTATTTTCTACTCCAAACACTGAAATGTCACTTCCTTTGTTCAAATAGTTGCAAATACATTTTATAGCTTTCACTGAATTGCAGTACTCAACATTTATGTGTGCATTATAAGTGTTTAGTAGTAATGGAGAATATGCTATTCTCCAATGATTATCAATTGTTAATAATATTGTTGAGTACTTTTAGTTTAATAGATTTTCCACCATCTTCAGTAGATTGTTTTCAATAGAGAGGGTATCTATCACTGCCAGTAATAATTTCAGCAAGTAAGTCTTTAGAATACTGCTTTGTGCACTTTTCATCTGTCATAAATGGTGAATTATTACTAAGTGAGCCGCATGAACCATATTTTTTAGACAATGTCTCATGCAAGTCTATCAATTTCAATACCAGACATCATCTTTTCCATCATTCATATTAAAAATGTATAAACTTTTTTGCCATTCAATGGAAAACATCCAACAGCGTTTCTCTCCAAATACATGGTGTCTGACACTAAAATTTATTAAAGATTTAAATTTTTGTTTTAATACACATGCAGAAATATCAAAACGATATAATAGTGATTGTACAGTTAACAAAAGCTCCTTCTATTTCATCCCATGCTGAGTTGCATGTAAATGTGATGAAAAATAGAAGAAAATTTTCAAAACTGCAACATTCAAGTATCAAAACTATGTGAAACTACATAACCTTATTTGACTAGAAAATACAGTTTAAAGGCTTTTGTTGTCAACATATGGTGGGGCAAAATTGTACCTTACCTATATACCTTATTAAAAAATAATTAAAAACTCATTTATATATAACTGTTTCTAATGATTATAACATATATCTTTAAGATGTATTTAAAATAATTAATGCTATATTTGCTGCCAATAAAACTATTTTTAGTACCCAAATTTTTTAATCATTTTATGTAGTTCAATTTTTGAAATTTTAGTTTTATTAGGAATTTGACCTCTATGCTGCAAAATAGTCAAGAATACTGAAAATTTCTACAACATTTTGATATTAGCAATGCTTTCATCATTTTGGAATATTTTAGTTTCTATTAATATTGGTTATCATTTAAATTCTTTAAAGAGCAATTCAAGCCAAATTATTATTCATTGAAAAACTATTCTTTCCATAGAATTCCTTTTATATTTCACTTTGATACCTATACATTTAACATTTTTAATACTTTTAAAATATTTAGCCTTTTAAGATTCTTTTAGTAAGAAATATATTATAAAAATGATGCTAAGACATCCCCATAATAAATACAAGTTTTTCTATAGAATTATTTATTAAAATTCAAATTATGTTTGAAATTATTTGTTATATACAGTTGTTTGTTTAGCCTCTGTATTTTTTTTTCAATTAATGGATCCATTTTTATTAGAATTTTAATAGCTGAATTTTATATTTATACTTTTATAAATTTATCTGAAAATAAATAAAATTTTTTTGCATACAATTACAACCATTTTGTATACACTGAATTTAATAAGAATTTGGTAATATTTTGTCGCAAATGAAATTCCACCAAGGATATCCAGTCTTAATATATTTTGAACTTACATTTTATCATGTTTTACAGAATGTAACATATTTATCATAATGCATATTATACACATTCCAGTGACATTAATATGATCACCACATACTTTCAATGTCGACATTAAGTAACCAATCACAGAAAGCAGGTGGTAGTAATTGAATGTATGCAAAGTATGTGAGCACATTGAAAAACAGTAATCATTAGCATAATATAGACAAAGCAATTTATCAGACATTCAAAAGAGCATGATCATTAATTTTCAGGACCAGGGAAGTAGCATTTCTGAAACAGCTAAGCTTAACTGTTTATGTGCTGCCATGGTAAAAGTATACTGTGACTGGCAAAATGAGTGTCCAAAATAAACAGCATGGCAAAAGTGGGGCAACACTGGCTATAGATGACAGAGGTGAACAGTGGTTGCAGAGATGCATTCAGATGTATGCTACTATTAAGCAATTGACTGTGCAGATAAACCAACTATGGCCCCCAAACTTCTGTTCGGAAAGTAATGATGCGTTTGGAGCTCTTAAGTAGATGCCTATATGCACCTATGCTAATTAGCTAAATGCACCTATGCTAACTACTGTTCACCAGCATGAAAGGTGAAATTTGCCAGCTAATACTACAACAACATTCACTGAGTGGTGATAGGTAGTATTTTCTGATGAATCATGTTTTATGTTCTATTGTGGACAGATGAATATAGACATATATGACATGAAATCTCTGTAAGCAAATATTGCTGAAATTGTCAAGCGTGGAGTGGAAGAATTATGGGCCAGGGAATATTTTCTTGGCTTTCTCTGGGTTCACTCATCATTGTGGAAAGCACAATGGATTAATACAAGTACACATGTGTTCTAGTGGACAATGTCTCCTCCTATATATGCACTGTTTTTCAGATGATGGCACCTAGCAGCAGGGCAGTGTAAGGTGTCATACAGTTGACAGAGTACATACATGGTGCAAAAAGCACCATATTGAGTTTACCATTCTCCCCAGACTTAAACACAATTGAAAATATGTTGGATTATTTCAATCAAGTTGTTTGCGACATGATTCCTCACCTGTGTAATCTAGTGCAGCTGCCCACTGCATTGGAGTTGACAAGGCTCAAGATCGCAGTGAGCATCTTCAGGTCAAATCGACTCTCTTCCTGCATATCTTGCAGTTGTCCGCTCTACGAAAAGTGTTTATTTTGGTTTTTGACATGTATTCCAATTAATGACTGATGTGTTTATAGCACATGCTGAATTTGACGATAAATTATTTAGTTCATTTTTAACTATTACACAAGAAAATAGATTGGTTTATATTATGTTACAGTTTTGTATTAAAACTGATTCGAATCAGTTTTTCAAGTTTATAAACAATTATTTCAGATAATAGATATTTTTAAAATCAAGATACGCCTCTAAAACTAAAGATTTAAATTAATAATATGAGAATAAATTTACTTCAAAAATAATACTTATATTAGATTAAATTTTAATTTCTAATGAATATAAATACGTTATTAAAATGTTAAAAGTAAAAACGATTGACATCTCAAGCAAGAGTCATGTCACTTCGTTTATAAAAAAATATATAAGACAAGGGAGGTAGCAAAAGTTAAGAAAATAAGAGCTGAAAAACTGGAATTATTTTGATAAATATATCATCATACAAAATAAAAAATTTTCTAATTAGTCAATATATTTACCCTCATTGTTTTGATCCGTCTCCATGTTGAATACTCATTGAAATGATGAAATTGAAGTGAAGAATGATGGCCTTTGACTAAACGAATCATTTGTTAAAAAATAGTGAAAAGAAATCAAATTTAAGAAAAAAAATTGGGTTTTTAACTGAACGAATATTTTGCATTTATTTGCTTGAGTTATCTAAATGGTTTTTTTAATTTTTTCAAAGAGAAATTATTGTAGGAACTGAATATTTCAATTTTATCTCTATCAATCAGTTCATATAGTTTTTCAAAACAGCTCAACCGCAAAATTCGTCTGCATAGTATTTTGGAAAAGAAATAGTCACAATATACTTTATATTTACACAATTCATGTAATTATTGCTAAATGTGTATTAATTCGAAAAGAAAATATTTTTGGTAAAAAAAATGAAAGCTTTTATTGATTTCAAGTAGTTACATTTTTAGACCAATACGTTATTAATTTATTAAATTTATTGTGAATAATTAATGTCTCAAACTCTTAGTTTTTGTTTCAAGTGAAGCTTAGCCATATATCTACTGTTGAAGTGTAAGATTATTTTTTGAAAATTTTAACAATTTATAGTAATTTGTGAAATTAAAATTTTTTAATTATATAATGTAGTATGGGAATACTTGTGTTTTGCTTTGATAAAACCTGAAATTCACTACTACCAAACAAATAATTCGGTATTGTAAATATAAATATTTTACTTGTGAAATTGCTGCGAAAGTAATACTTAACTATTGCTCATATTAAATAAAAGTAATAAGTTATAAGTAATAGTGTATTAGTTGATAGAGTGTGAGCCTAAAATAATCTGTTTTCTAGAGCTCATTAATTCATGTTCATATTATTTGACAATTTTTATTATTTGTGACTTTGTACAAAATCTCTCAATTTCTACTATCCTACCATTTTTTAATTATCTAGTAAAGTTGAACTAATTTCATGTTTATTTTAAGTAAATGTAAAATATTTTAAAAAGCACTTTTTCTTTCAAATTTAATATTTTGTACCAATTTATAAATTACATTAAAATTCTATAATAATATATATTACATAATTACTTTTTTAAGCAAAGTAACTGTTAAATATGAAATTTTCATTTAATAATTATAAATATTTTACTAAATAAAAATTATTAAATTAAAACTGAAATCTATTGTAAATAGATTAGAGTACCATATGCTGTTATATATAATTAAAACATTTATATATATAATTTTTATTTAACCAAGTTGCAATATAGATATAGCTTTTTCATTGAGGTTAGTTGTTATAAGTAGTTATTTATCCTTAATTTTTTCCTCGTATTTTGTCATACAAAAATTATTTATTGTGCCATTTTTTGTAGGGATACTTTTTGTTCAAAATTGTTAAAAGAAGAACCTACTTTTTGACTATTATAGATAACGAATATACATTATTGTAGCTATTTGACTTTTCTGAGAAAATAATTAATATAGAAATATTTTCAACTATACAAAATTAAGTTGCTTGAAGGACCAACAAGTAAAATTTCAAGGCAAGCTTATTTTATTTACTAAACACTATTTTGATTTATACACATTTTTCATACTATCCTATTAAAATCTATATTATACTAACTAGCTTGTAGTGAATTTGATTAAGAATAATGACATTTTATATTTTTAGTATAAGCAGTAAATATTGATTGATATTATAATTTTATTGTTTTAAATTACTTATATATCCAAATGAGAAACACTCCCCAACCATATTTTATTATATTTTGATTAACCCAAAGGAATTAAATTTTAATTGACTGCATGAAAAATGTGTTTTGAATATTTTATCGTTAATTAATTGCTCTCAATTGATAGTACATATTTTTTCAGCTCCAAAATATTTGCTTACTGACTGATTTTTTTTTTTTTTTTTTTTTTACAAAATAATTATAAAATTTTAAAATATTTCTTAAAAACTATTCTCATTAAAAATATATATATATAAAAAAAAAAAAACTATAAAGTAATTTTTTTAAAAAATGAAAATATGTTTGTAAAAAGAATTATAAAGAAAATTTCTGGACAATATTTAACTGCAAAATGTCATTAGCATTTATGATAATTATGTTTAAAAACTTAAAATTATATTTAGTATATTTTTTTAAAAGGCAATTTTTTATCATTAATTATAGTCTGCAAAATTTTAATAAATTTATGAATGTATAACTTCCAGGAATTTTATTTTTATTCTAAGATTTAAACATTTTAATTTAAATTTTATATTTTATGTTATATTTTCTCAATTTTTAATTCTTAAAATTTTAATCACAAAATTTCACAATTTTTCTTTGGTATATTTCACGTTTCTTTTGTGTTTAAACCTAATACAATCTTTTCAAACATTTTAAATATAGGACTTTTCGAATTCCTTTTGTAACAGTTTTGCTTATTTGTAAAACAAACTGTAGGAAAAAGACAAACATTATTATTTCTCTTTTTCTGGCCTTAATTTTTTTTATCCACTTATAATTAATTAGATATTTTTAATCTTATTTTTCATTAAGAATTGATGTAATACCCTTGTGAAATGTAACTAATTTTGTCCAGTAAAGTATTTTGTGAGGTTCAATAATAATAACAATAAAAAAAAATAGTGGTTAAATTTTCATTGTCATATTGCACAAACTAAACTTTTTGTTTAGTTTTTGTAATATGACTAAAAATTACTTGTAAAAAAGCCTTTAAATATTGCTGCCAAAATACAAGTTTTGCTTAAAACTGAGAAATATTCTGTCAATTAAATTAGTTTGATTAGACTATTAGTTTTTTTATTTTTTAAAAAAGATTTTTTAATATCGTATTGTTAAATATAAAAATTGTACATTTATTATAGTACTGTGATAAATAATACAAAAAATAAAAAGATTGATAACTAATGTGTTTTCCTAACAATACTATATCAAATGGTGTAAGACATTAGAAATATACTAGACAATCATGATAATTTCGATGGAACTTTTTTTTAAATATTAAAAATTTTCCAGACATAAAACTTTTTTTTCAATTTGGTCAGTCTTTTTATAGATTCTTAAAGTATTGTCTAACTAAAGAAAGCTTTAAATCCTAATTTATAAGATATTTAATTAATATAATAGCTCCACATTTTATTTTAATCAATTTTTTATGACTGGATTCATTTTTAATGTTTTCACAAAAACTTATTAAAAATTTAAATATCTTTACAATCATATATCGTGTTTGAAGCATTTATTTTGTACTATTACTAACACAAATATTTGAATAAATTATGTTATATTAAAAATTAGACAATAGCTATAATAATTATGTGATGTAATTTTATGATGAATTGATATAGGAGGATGTATTTTTATTATATTCCTTATGCTATGTATTTAAATACAAAAGTACAAATTTAGTTAACCCAGTTTTTTTAATTAAATATTTTATGAAAAATTTATGCTTAGAGTTGTTTGAAATTCCTCTTTTTTATATCTTTGAATTTTGAAATTAAAGAGGGAAGGTTTTATATCTAGAGCTTAATTTGATATGTCCACATCATTGCATCAATAACACAGATTATTATTTCTTAAACATCATACTTGGAAGCATATTTAGAGTAAGCACCTAATGTAAATGACTGACTTGTTAATATTTAAATATATGCTCTCCTTTCTTTTGCAATTTGTTAAACATTTTCAAGTGGGACAGTTTTTCCCAAAGCTTGGCAATCTTACTTTGGTTTTCTGTGAAAGCAATTGGAATTTCTTGGTATTTCAATTGATCAAAAGTACTCTTTTATTCTTTATCATGAATTCTTAAAATATTAAGAGATTTTATAAATAATTTTAATTGAAAAGTCTTTTTTTTGTAATAATCATGTGTGGCAAATCTTAATGATCTTGTAAGAAATATTAAATTTTCTCATGCATATTTTGCAGATTCATTAGATAAATAATTATGTTTAAAAGTATTTCCTAAATAATTTTTCATTAATTGGATCTTTTATCAAACTAAGCTGAAATAATCTCTACACATATGTAAATTTCATAGTTATTTAAAGGAATTGAGCATAAATAACTAATACTTAAACTATAACTTATTTTAAAAATGATATATTTTTATGAATAAGATCCAAGGGTAATAAATTAGTTGAGATATAAAAAGAATAGTTTGCATGCTAATTTTCTTATGAAATTAACTTATGAACCACTTATTACTTATATAAACTTATACTAGACTTTAAATTTTTCATTTAAATCTGTTTGTTTAACACATTTTATTGAAATAGCTTCATTCTGTTTTCAGTGGTTTTTTCCTTTTTAGTTGTAAAATATCTATTTTTTATCACTCAATTAATTACCTACAATTTTAATATATTTATATATTTTTTGAAGCAATTTAATGATTTATAACTTAGCAATCTGTTTTTATAAATATGAAATAAAAATTTTGTAGAAAATTCTGTGTTTTTGTTTCTTTTTTAAGTAAATCATTTATTTGCTGTCAAATTATGTAATTTTTTATTGAAATTTAATCAATTCTGCATAATTCACTTGAACTGAATGTGTATTTATTTAAAAAGTTGTGTATTTATTAATGTGCATTAGTAATGTATATTTATCTAAAAATAAATTTATTTATTTATTATTTGCTTTGAATTTTATGCTAATTTCAAAGAATGTTAATTTATTTCATGTTGAATTCTTATAATAAAAAAAGTATGAAATGAAGTTTAATTTATTAACATATATAAAATGAAAAAAATTTAAAATTAGTGAAAAATATGCATTTGATTGTTATTTATTGCAATATGAAGGTCTGAAAATTATATATTTTGGTATTGTTTTTATAAGAGTACTCATCACATTTGTTTAAAAATTATTTATAGATATAAAGAATATACACTTAGCGAGAACTGGACATGACCTGCTCTAAACAATTTATCTTTCAATTATTACAAAAATACATTCCTATACTTTTATGATTGCCTAAATATGATTTGAAGGATTTCAAAGGAGATCTTATTGCTGTTTTTACAGTTGGTCTAACTGTTGTTCCGCAAGGATTAGTTCTTGCTCAGTTAGCAAATTTACCTCCTCAGGTAAAGTAAAAATTACATATCACTTATGAGTACTTCATTGACTAAGTGATAAAATTAAACAATTTTATATCTAAAGAATAAATTAAAATAGTTAAAAAATTTATTTAATATAAATATTTTGCATTCTAAGTATGTTATATTATTTATTAATAAAATATTTTTAAATAAAGTTTTTTTTTTAATTTTATAAAGATGATCAAATGTTTTTAAACAGTTGATAGTTTTATAAAGTCTTGTGCATTAAATTTCAAAGAATTGTAAAATGTACTTTCATTATTTATTTATAATCAAAATACATTTTACAGATCTTTTTTTTTTTCATGTTTGTAGAAATGAATATAACATTAGCTGTAATTCTATTTTTTACTGTTTACATTTTAATTCATATATTTTTTATTTCATTGAACAGCAAATGCGATTAAAATATAGGAAAGTTGAAAATGTATGTTTGTATTTATCATTGTAAATGAATGGATAAATGAAAGGATAGTTTTGGATATTAATTCATTCTGCATGGAAATTATTGAAAATCTCAGTGTTGCTTAAATGTTCAGATATCTTAATCTTAGACTTGCTGATTTTTTTTCAATTAATTATGATTTCTGTAATTAAAATACTTAATTACATGATTTTTTATATTTTAATCATGATTTGTATTAACTAATTTTGTATTTCTGTTTTTGTAATCATGATGTGTATTTTCGGAAGGAAACAAGAGGTAATGTCATTAATGGAAAATATATTTAGTTTGCTAAAGTTACTGATATTTTCCATGATAGCTTTAAATTTGCAAGTAATTTTCATCTTTTCTGATTTAAATTTACTATTAGAAATGTAAAAATGTCAAATTTTACATTTCCTTTTTGAATTTAAAATTCTACCTTATTTAAATTTACTGTTATATATTCAAAAATATGCAATTCCTTATTTGTATTTCGATTTGCATTTCATATATTTTTTTTTAGATTCATTGTTAAAAAATGTAACAAACTATTTCTTCATTAAAGGAATTGATCAGAAAATTTTCTTGTTTCAGTGACATTTCCCCTTACGAATTAGTCATTTGTAATTATATTAAGTATTTTATTTGCTTGTGTGTAATCCATTGATTTCACATGTTAAAGGAAGATTAGCATGCACGAATAAAAAAAAATATTTTTAGTCTCTTCATTTAAAATGTAACATTAGTGTGAGATGGGGAAAAAATGGATATTATTTTATGAAAAAACTTATTTTTTGCTTTTTATTTTTATGAATATTCCAATTTATGTCAGCAGAAAAATTAAAATTTTCATGAATCCTTTTCACTAATTTAAAAAATCCAGATAATATTTTAAAAAAGGTTTGGTGCATATGTAATCTTATGAAAGTTTTTTATAAATTATATCAATTATTATTATTAATTTTTATAAATTTTATCAACAGATACTTTTCTTACAAAAAAATTAATATGGAGGATTTATTCTATTTGGTATTAATTAATGTTGCCTACATAGACAAAATTCACTTTTTTTTAACAGTTTTCTTGTATTTTGAAGATTCATGGGATTGTAGATTTGATCTGACCTGTGTCTACATCATGAAGAATAAAAAAACAATATAATTCATAATTGGATCTTTAATAATTTATAATAGTGAATATTTAAATGCAGGAAAATGTAGTGAGTTATAGAAGTTCTTATTGAAATCAATTATTTTTATTATATTTTAAATCTTTAATAAAATATTCCATACACAATTTTTGATTTCTTGGATTATTTCAATGTGTGTGTGTATTTGTTAGTTTTGTTTATTATCTTTGTTATTATTTGAAAAATAGATAACTAATTTATTTTTAAAATAACTTTTTCTGTTTATAAAGTCACGCATGTGATGTCACATAACAGGGGTTAAGCTCTTCGTCCATTGCCATATTTGAATGCTTCAGTTGCTGTGCTACTGCTGTGTCTGAAAAAATTCTGTGTTTACTTCTTTTTATTTAAATAAGCGGACCATTTTTGTGAAATTTGACTTCACTGATAGAAATACTTAAAGGTAAGTTTCTAAATTAGGTTTTCCAATATTATATTTTATTGTATTATTTTCGATAAAAACATCTACATACATATTCCATGTGCATATCTGTTGATAAGTTCTTAAAGATATATGTCAAAGGATAATCTTCGCTTACAGATTTTGCTTATGCTAAAATTACCATTTCATTTTTCATTTAGACAAATTTCAATTTGCCCTATTCTTATAGGTAACTAATTACAATCTATTTTTATACAGTTAGTTTATATTTTGAACATTGTACAAGTGGAATTAATTACAAATTTGGTATTACACATTATAGTTCTCAAACAACTTCTTCCGAATCAAATGACAGTATATAAATTATATATCCTTGCATACAAATTGTGTTGTGCTTACACATTAAAATGTGTGCCACTACTAAAACCAAATTATTTATAGCAGATTTTTTTTCAAATGTGGGAACTTTTTAAATGAAATAATTATATATGAACTTAATATTAAATGTATAAAAATTTTAGCAATTTCTAGAAAATTTTAAAAATTAAATTATTGAAGTATTATTTATAGTAAAAGCTGGAAATGTCTTTATAGTCTATTATTTCATTACTAACTTTAGGACTATCGATAAGTAACTCTTCTATTATTCATTCAAGATAATATTCTCACTTTTTTATGTATTAGAGATATGATATCTATAAAAATTAATTTAAAAATATTCTCAAAAATATGGTATGTAAAATAATTTGTATACTGTGAAATATATTTGATTTCAATCATATTTTTTTTAATAGCTAAAATTGAAATTTAATCCATTCTATTGAATACTTATCAAAATGGGATCACTTAATGGTTCTCTGTTAAGTATTTAAATCTAAATTTATCACTGCTTTCATATTTTTATATAATTTATTATCACTGTTATTACTTTGCTTGTGTATTCTCAGTTTTATGGAGGTTTTTAAATATACTTAATGCAAGAAAATATGATTATCAAATATTGTGATGCAGTATTCAGGATATTCTTCAGTAATGTTTATTTTAGTATTATCTATTTTTAATACAATTTTTATATCAATTTATTTAACACAGATAATTAAAAATATCGAGATATAAACATACAATAAATTCTTATGAGATAATTACGCAAACAAAATTGTACACCACAATTAACAGAAATGTACCAGATATATTGCATAACATATATTTGCATTATATTAAAATATTCATTTTTATTTACAGATGCCTCGTGCATGTTGCGTACCTGGTTGCAGATCTTATTATAAAGGGGGAAAATATGTTAATGTATTCAGCTTTCCCAAAGATTCTGCTGTAAGGAAAAAATGGGAACGGCTGATTCACAGAGAAAATTTTACAGACTCTTGAGTTATATGCATAAAACACTTTGAAGAGCAATTCATTGAACGAAACAATGAAACTACTCGACCAGATGAAACAGCGCTTTCTATTCCTAGAAAAAAACCTGTTCTGAAAACCGGTGCTTATCCATCTATATTTCCAGAGCAACCATCTTACATGACTGTAAAATTGCCTGCTAAAAGAAAATCTCCGGAAGATAGAACAAAATCTTTAGAACTTAGTTCTAAAGATTTTGCTTTTCCAGGAGTAGTCTGAAAAAGATGAAATGAAGGATTTTGAGAGCTTTAAGTTAAACCTTAATGACAAACTACTAGAAAATTGGATTGTAATTTCAACCAGAGATAACATCTACTTTGGAAAACCAGATGTTTCAAGTTTCTCAACTTTCAACATTAGTATCAGAATACCAAGAGAATTTCTAGTAACTGTTTGGCACAAAGTTATTTTGATTCTATCTTCAAAATTAAAATGGCTTTTAGAATTACCAAGTAAATGTACTCGATGGTTTATATTTGAATGCTAACTGAGCCATTTAAATTCATTGGATACTTCTTCTTGTGAGCATGAGTTAGAGAGTAGTATTAAATTATTAAAAGAAATTGTTGAAGAATCTAATAATGATTCACTCAATCAAAAATTGACATTTTTAATGCTGCATCTTGAACTTTGCTTAATGAATACTCCACGATATCAAACTGACATTTTATTATGGGCTGCAAAGTTTTATTTCACACATCCTTCTTCTTATTGTCTTGTGAGAGATTCTGAAAATTTAATTTTACCACATCCATATTATTTGAAAACATTGATACCAAAACTGGGAGACTTATAGAAATTGGTATACAGCAAAATCATTTATATAAGAAACGTAAAGAATTATCAGAATATGAAAGAACAGTAAATGTTAATCGATAGAATTTGTGTAAAGTCCCAAGTGTCATATAAAGGTGGTAAACTTGAAGATGGATAATGTAAATATTAATTTTTTACATTTTATTACAAGCTACAAATTAGTTATGTATTTTAAATTTGTAAATGAAAATGGATTATAATTTATAGATTTATTAATTCATCTATCAACAAAATATAAACAATTTTTGATTTTTCATTTTTTCTTTAATTAATTAATTTTTATCAATTCTTTTATTTAATTAATTTTCATTAATTTAATTTTTTCATTCTTATAAAATATATATCCAATATTTTAGGATTTTTAATATTAAAAGAAGCAATTGGAAATGCTATGCTTTTTATTTTACCAGAAGATAAAGTATTTTAAAATTAAAAATACAAATTCAGTTATTTTTTTAGAGCATTCACATCCAACATGAATAATCTTAATGCAGGAAATTTACATTTTTCAAACACATTTAGCTTCAGGATATCTAATTTTTATTTTCTTAGACATTTGTTTTTAAAATATCTGTATGACATTTTTCTTTTAAAATATTAAACATATTAATCAAGAAGTTTGTATCATTAATTCTGACAAACAAGTATCTTAATCTAATCCGTATATAAATTTTTAAATGAATTTTTTCAAAAAGTAATTATTAATAGGCATTCACACAATTGTATCTAAAGTTAATTTATCTCTTGAAATTTCGCCACCACTTATGTTTTCGCAGTTTCTATATCGGCTACAGTGGTTTCTAAATGCACCCCACTCATGACGTCAGGAAAGTGAGCATTGTGGCTTGTTCTACCTCTTTCTAGAAGGCTTTGCTATGGGCCTTCAGACAACTGTGTGGTTTGGAATTATTTCCATAAATGTGAAATTTCAGAATGGTGAACGCCGAAGAAAAGAGCAACATCTGAGATCGACTATACTGCTCCAATGAGCCTCACAGTATGCCAGTGCTCAGAATCTTCCATTCGTCTTCTGAAGGTCATAGAAACACGTATTTTGAAAACAAATTGTGTATACAAAAGTTGTAAGCACATTCTCTCTATCAGCACTTATAATCAACTTGCGTAACCCTTCATAAATCTGGTATCTTATACAACTGCCCTTTTTGCATACTTCCATCGACCTATGCAGCGATTTGCATCCTCTTCAATTCTGACTGGCTTCTGGAAATTAGCATTTTCCTCTCCATGCTTAACTTTTGGAAGTGAGTGTATAAAACTATTAGATTCCCTGCATAGTGTATATATAACTTAATATCATCTTCATATTTAATTTTCATATATTAATGAATACCAGGATAATTATTTCTTGCTAAAAGCATCTGAAATATCCATGCAATATAGGAGACAGGTTCCATTTTAAAACTCAGTTCTCTACTGAAAGCTGAGTTTATAATGGAACTATTATAAACTTATTTTATAAGAGTATTAACAAATTGACTTTAATTTGTATTCATCAAATGTAAGAATAACCATTCCCAATCTTACAGCAATTATTACTCTGAAGTACATTCATCCTTTCATTAAAACATTTCAAAATCATATTTTCCACATCTTTGAAAATACACTTTAAACGAAAAGTGGAAAATATTTAACATTACATAGTTTTCAACAGAAAATTTTAATGAAATTTTAAGCTTCATGTACAACATATACTTTATTTAACAACTTATAAAACATTTTTAAAGGTTGTTGATTGTGAAATAGTGACAATGAAAATTTTAGATTTAATAAGCATTGCTAAATCTGATCATTTTTACTACATGCAAAGAATTAAAATTAATTTTAAAAGCAAATATGGACGCATAAATGGATTTAATTGCATAACACTTCAAAAATTACATTTCTGAATTCTATTAATCATTTAATTCAAATTTCAAAAATAAAATTACCCAAGAAGGAAGCCATAAAATCAAGATTTGTTTGTCACTCAATGGTCATTTTTTGCACACGAGGGCTAATTAGATTGGGATCTACGTTTTAGTGTATTCTGAACCACTTCAATTATATATGCCCAAGGTTGGATTCAAACCCAAAAACTGTTGAACTGAAGGCAAGAGTGTTAACCATCCGGCTGCCAGCTCGGTGCCATAAAATCAAGAAATTCCATTAGTTGGTGTTCATAATTGGTAAAATCACATGGATAAGAAGTTTATATACCCAACAGATAAATATAGTGGTTTATAAAAATTTCTTTCACCAGAAAACTAAAAATTTACAGAACTCATTTTAGCAATTACAACACAAGGAGAGAAAATGTGGGCCAATGGTAAAGAAGTGATACAACTTTTAGTGTCAAAAATAGAGATCAGTGTATGTTAATGACTCCAGAGTAATATTTTAAGTGTATCTCACTTTACATTTAATTACATGAGAAAGAATTGCTGTACTTTGATGAAATAAAATAGTACATCATGAAAAATTATGAACTTTTATTAAATTTGGCATTTTTACACATTTTAAAAATTTTATAAATTATTATGTTTTATAAACATGGTCTTTTATTACTGATATAAGTTCATCACGTAAGTGAAGTTTAAAGTCTTCATACCATCGAACAACTTTTAACCTTCTTTTAAATTTATCTTCATTTGTCATCTTTAGTTCTTGTTTTATCAAATCTGGAAGTTGACCCCAATCATTTATGTAAATAACAGGAGCATTTAAAGATTTTAATAGGCGAAGTGGAGGAGGAGCCGATATTGACTCTTTTTTGGAGTTTCCACACACTCCAGGGGTCATAACATTTTCGATCACGGGCACAGATCCAAAAGACATAGCCTCATATATACGGTAACATTCTGTGTTCATCCCAACAGGGTTTAATGTTAAATCACTTAGTTTAAGACTATGTATGTACAGATCCAGTGAATTTTTAGTTTCATGTGGCTGCCACCTAAAAGACAAATGGACAAAATAACCAGTTACAAATACTGAATTAAAACATTGAAATTGTAGAATTTAAAAAGAATTTTCATTTATTTAAAGTAAAACTATATTGAAATACCTTTTTAAAACAAACAAATGTGCCTTTCTGTGGTTTTATAAGATAAAAATACTAATGAAAGGTAAACATTGTATATGCCAATATATTAATAGCAAAACCTATTAATTTGAAATATTTTAGTGTTTATCACACTATTTTCAAAAGTAATTTATATATCTGTAAAGTAACATAAATATATAAAACAAAAATCATAAAATATCAAATACTGTTGGAAGATACACATGTATCTAAATAAGCAACCGTTCATGAAACCTGAATTCCTATAGGTTTGGAACTCTAACAGGGTAAAAGAATAAAACACTAACAAACCCACACTGTTTGCTTTGTTCATATCAGTTACATTTTTAACAATAAAACTTTTTCTTAAGATCAAAAGGGAACATCATAAAAGTATGCTGAAACAATGTTAATAAAAAATTAATACAGATAAAAAAAACTTACCAAATTAGGTTAACATATAACTAGTATTATGTAAATAAATGAAATGATAAAAATAAGACTCTGTAAAAAGTAAATATGACACCTTATATAAATAAATTGTAGAATGAGAAATATTTGTATATTTAAGTCTATGCCAACATAGTAAAATAAAAAAATCAGTTACTCCTAATATTTTCAGGCCTGAAATACTTACTGAAGAGTTATCATAAAATCTTATGAAACATTTAATGATTAGGCCAAGCTATCTTTTAAGTGGTGTATCAATTATGATATATTTATGTGAAAAAAATTGCCAAATATTTTTGTACAAGAGATGAAGACTTTTGACACTTGGCAGAACTAAATTGCAAAATCAGCTTACATACAGATTTGTATAACATCTGAAAAACACAAGCAATAAATGGCTATTATCACAAAATGTGACACTTATTGCTAAAATGTATATTTATAAGTTTATAGAAAATATAATTTTAAATAAAATGAATTATTTACATTGAGATAAGTTTTACTTCCAAAATAGTGGATTATAACTGGTGTGTTGTTTTGCCTCTTTATCAAATTGAATTGTGATTTCAATATGACTTCAGAATCCTGTAAGAATACCAACACATGGACAAAAATAATGAAATACTAAAATAATTATACCATATTAAAAAAACCAAAAATTAATTTAATACTTTAAATCACCGTTTCACTATTTTAAATATAACTTAAGTTATAAAGAAAAAAGACATCAATCCTTCAAAGTTCATAATATCTTAATATGAGAAAAGTAAAATTCTGAATAAATGTAAAATTCTCTCATTCACTAAGATAAATAAGATTGTTTCCTTTCTCATAACTTTTTCATACATAAAATTGTTCTTGTTGCCACCCATGCTGTTACAGATGCAGCACACTTTAAAATCCAAGGTATAATTTCAGAAAGAATATCTATTAACGCACTTTCACTCACTGCATGTCTGTTTTTAAACATGACCTAATTTGTCATCCATTCCATCCAGTTGAATGTAAGTCAACTATTATGTGGTTTGTTTAAGCAAATAACAAACCACATAATAGTTGAAAAATTGATGGTGATTTAAGCACAGATATCAGCCACACCAGTATTAAAGTTTTTTTTGGACCTTCTTCACTTTATATGCATAACGCACATTGAGTTCCAAATTAGCATGGATAGTTTAAAAAACAAATTTTCCTTCAATTTCATATTTTTAAAAAAAATTAAAGGTACCAAATATTTTACAATCATGCACTAAAACAAACTTGAGAACTTTACGTTCTAAGGTTGATTCATTTGCTTGAAAGTAATTAGAAGTCAGCCTGCCATACAATACAAGAGTACTAAAAGAAACACTTTCTATGACCTGACGTTTTTAAGAAAATGCTTTCAGAAATATTAAAAGCATACTTTGACAGTAAATTGAAGGAGTTTTATTCACATTTCCACATTTCATATTGATGCAACTCCAAATCATGTTCATTTCACAGATTAATAACAAGTCCTTAGAAAACTTGAATTTTAATTTCTAACTATGTGAAAAGAGTTTTTATAAAAGTTTAATGCAAACAAGTAAGCATATATTACACCCATTTTTTAAACAATTGCACTATTCTATGAAAACAATGAGACAACTTTGCTTTGAATAAATTTGATTTCTTGATCAAATTTTGCATCCTGATTTGGATAACTGTCATGGTTATATTTAAAATTTATATATTAATGAATATTCGATGAACACAGCAAAAGTTTCTATCACACCATGAAACATAATTTAACTAGATACTGCTATTTTTCATTTTATTTTGATATCTGCTAATTCTAAGAATTTTTTTTCTTGCAAATTTTTATTTAATTTTTAAAGAAATAATAACAATGTTTGTTGTTCGAATTTTCAACATATATGATCATAAGCAGTTTTAAATTTGAGATATTTCTTTTTTCCCCTACTTTAAATTTTTCCATTTTATCTACTTGATATCTTCAATTTGACCTGAATTTAAATTTAGAATTTTGGACTTGCCCTAATACAGAGAATATTTTTATAATTTGAAATATATATTTTGTTTAAGAAAATTAATATAAATAAGATAAAATTAATAAATAATGCATCTAGTTAAGTTTTAAAAATATAAAAAGAGTGCCACACAAAGTTAAGGTGAATAATGATCCTATTTACATGATATCTGTAAAATTATGCTAAAAGTCTTTACCTGTTATCTAAAGATACATATTGTTTTATGTACTTGAAAGGTTTGATATTTAATTTTCATAGCAATGCAAAGCATAAAGGTTTTTCCATAAAAGTTTGTACTACAGTCAATTAAAACAAATATATGTACATACATAGTAAAGACATCTAAGGGTATGAGTAGTGAATGGAAGATAAAATTGAAGGCTGAAAGTTTTTATCAGGACACTGCACAACTAATTAGCAGATTGCTGCTTAATATCACTATAGTAATGCCAAATAATGTTCAAGGTGATATTAGAGAAAATAGAACTCAGGTTATAATGAATGAAAGAATAGCAAAACTTTTTTATAAACATGACTACTATTTTCTAACAACTGCACAGTGCTTTAAAAAAAAATTTTTTTTATAAAATTCAAAATAAAAATAAAAGTGAAAAATTTTCTTTATTTCATGATAAGCCAAAGATATATTTGTAAATTATTCAATTGGCTGGAAAGTTTGTTCATAGGTAAAAAATCTCAAAAACAAATAAGCTACGATTTTAAAATTTATTAATTTCTAATATTTATGTATTGTGTAGACAGCTTAATAACCTATGGCTGGTGTATGGCAATTTAGTGTTAAAAAAATTACTTTTTTATATGTTGAATTTTTGCTAGGTTTGATAATCACAGCACTATTTGTTAATTTTCTTCTAGTACCTACCATGAAAGTTGGAACACTCACATCTAAATGCTAGGAAACAGGTTGACTTAGAATGAATATTGGTGATTTCATTTCAATCAAAATCTTGATTTTGCTTTGCAATACCATCTTTGAGATTTAGTAACTATTACTTAATAAGAAAATAGGTTTAAATACTACCATAATATTTAATCAGATTTCATAACTAGCCAAATACAATATTATTTTACATATCAGCAAGTGCATATGGAATCTTTTCTCCAATGAAATATTTAAAAATAAAATACTGTTGACTTCTATTAATTTAGAGTAACCTAACTCTAATATAAATTGGGAAATATCAAATAATGGAAAAACAGGCAATAAATTAATTGCATCAAAATCACTGCACATGGAAACTTAATATTTGTAAAAAAGATCACACAAGAAATTTAAAAATAAAATTATTCCAATTACAAAATCTAGGAGGAATTTAAAGCGATGAAAATCTTGAAGATATTTACAGTATATGAAACTTTTTGCTTCTATTTTAATTGTTTTATAAAAATGAGTAACAATGCTAATTCTGAAAATCTGTTAATGATTGTTAACCACCATGAAAATTGTAGTGTCCGGTAGTGCCTGATATGGTTTTTAAGTTGACAACCACTGGCCTGGATTTAAAAACATTTTCTGTTACAGAATTATATGTATACCATATGTATAATTATCACAATACAATTCAGAATAACAAGTCCAAATCATGAACTGTATTTTATTTATAAAATATGTGCTTACATAAAAGCAAAAACTAGAAATCAGAGAAAAACATTTTATGCACAGAAAGGCTAGACAGCTAGCAAAAAACATGAAGATGTTTAAATAAATGTATTACAGAATAAATATTTTTTATTAAGTGGAAACACAAAAAACTATATATTGTGGTATTTCTTGTTAAGAAGGGATTCCAAAATTTTTATCCATCATTATTTTTTCAGTATGTAACATATTTATATTCAGCAAGGAGCAAAAATTCCCTAAATTTAATAATTTACAAGCTATTTTGTTATTATTTGACTGTCTTTAAAACAAGATAATAAAAAATTTCAAAAATAAAAGTAATGAAACACTAATTTAAAATAAATCTACTAATTTAAATTTTCTCCAAGCATGATTAATAATTTTTGTGATGCTTTTGACATCTCAGAAAGAGTCCTACCTTGAATTGCAGATTTTTTAAAGAATACATTTACAAGAGCAAAATACAAAAATACTGTGTTTGGTCCTATTGAATTAAGACATGACCTACTTCTGGGCTCAGTTTTAAGTCCTCTCATTATATATTACTGGCTCCAATGAATACAGAGAGATGAGACTCATTGTTAATGATATCATCTTTGGCATCAGAAAAATTTAATCTAACCTCAATATTGCTCTAGTTGAAATACACAATTTCACCAAACTGCATAAACTGACATTGAGAAGGAGCTACTGCCTCACTATATAGTTATGGAGTACAACATAGAACTTCTATCTTTTGCTTCTTGGCCTTATAATAAGTGTTTATAGAAACATAATCATTTTACCTTGGCAAAAGAGATAAGACTTCTTTCCAATGATGTGGAACCTGATTCTTTGAATTCTTTCCTGTAAAGAGACTGCCCTTAAACAAATACATAACTTCAACCCATTTGTGTGTAAAAGCGGCAGGTTTATCTGAGTTTACTAGGCAAATGGTTCTTGTTACAATACAAGTTATAACATTTTTAGCACTGTAGGTAAACACTAAAGACAGCAAGGGAGATATTGGTGTGCATATTAAGACACCAAGTGGAATATTTGATCTTGGGATCAGAAATCCTTGTGATTGTTTTGTTTTTAATTCTAAGCTTATAGAAATCTATAAGGACTTTATCGAATTGTCCACTGAATTTATCTTCAAGGACATTTGGTTGTTATCTGACAGTCCAGAATCTCTCTCATTGGACGACTGTTTAAGATAGGACAAGCCTGAATATTCTTGATCTTGTTGTTTGGCTTTCTGATGGGGCACACAATACACTTTCAGCCGGTCCCTTCTCATGTTCATTTGAACGTTAACAAAATCCCTGATGGTTTGGCTAAATTCGCCTCTGCCTACACCCAGCATGACAATGACAGCATGATTTACATAGAAATCTCCACAATCAAAAAGATCAACTTAAATACATTTTGCAGAGTCCTCCTGAACACACTTGGTATTTTGGTAACCAGCTCAAATTTTAAAGAAAGGCAAAAGGCTCTCTCATATTTGTCAAGTGGTCACATCAAATCTCATACATATCTTTGGGGAGAAAAGAATTTTCTGGGGAGTTATTGGTAAAAAAATGAATAAGTCTCCCCTAATTATATTCTCGGGTGCTTAGGTTTTATAGTTTCCAATATTTTAAAGGATTTTTTAGACCTGTTTTCAGATTTTTTAGAAATTTTTGGTTATATGGAGATGATACAGTTATGGTAGACTTTCCAGGAATCTTTCCAAAAACATAAATATTGTTATTCACATTTTTCCTCTAATCAATTTTTTTTATTTCTAAAAAAAAAAAAAAAAAAAAAAAAAAAATTTTAAAAACTAAACACTAAAAACTGCAATTAAAGATACTTACTCATATCTTGCTTTAATGAAGCAAAATTGTGTAAGATTATAATTCTCTATGACTTTAATTAATTTTTCACGAGAAGAATGTGGATAAATTGATCCTAAAAAATTGCAAATATATGGACGGGCATTTTCTAAATCCAGTTTCTTTGGATCAACTTTAGGAAATCCTCGGTACCTACAAAAACATTTCTACAATAAATGTTTACATAAATGAAACTAAAACATGCAAGAATTTAATTCAAAATGAAATATTTATAAAATTAAATAGTTAATAACTAGTTTATAATTTTCAAACCTTAATTCAACTTCTGATAGCAAATATTTTCTTACAAGTAACATGCTTAGAGTACAATAATAAATTTATAGCTTCAGATAAATTATATTGATGAAATTAGAGAAATAAAGTTCTACAAATCATTTTTCAATGAACAAATATGAAAAAATTAATAGTTTCAATACTTTCTAAGAATTAAAAAAGTGAAATTTTTCACGTACGTAGCCACTCCTAAAGGCCATTGATGAAAATCAACATTATTAACTAAAGGACTATCATAAACAATAAATGTAGTATTTATAAGGCCACCAGCTTTAGATGTATATGGAATCAACCAGTCATTGCGACATTGCTCATTGCCAAGAATAATTAATATAACTGATCGCAGTTTTTTAAATTGAGGTAAAAAATCAAGCCACATTTTTGCAAAGGAAACTTTATCTTCACTTCGACCATTTAAAATCAAAACTAAATTTTCTACGTCATTTGGTGCTTTAGTTGTGATAACACCAGGTCCAGTGCGAAATCTAAAAATAAAAAAAATTATTAAATAATTAAATGAAGTTAAAATGAATGAAGAGCATTTAGATTATAAAGTGTATATAGTTACCTAAACAAAAAATGTTTTCCTATATTTACAATGAAATGCATAAAAGCTTTGAAAACTCTCTCACCAAGGAAAAAAAATAAAAAAATCACAGAGTTTAATACATTAAGTTAATAAATATAACTTTGCATTACAAAAATTAACAAAAAAGTAAAATAAAAAGAATAAATTGTATTTTCTTTAATACATTATTATCAAAAAGCAAATTTTCAAATTTCAAAGAAAAAAAAAATTAACATTTTCCAGCAACGAAAAAAAAATTATATTTAGAGAAAATATGAAATGAATATTTATTACATCAGGAATGATCAAATGAAAAGGTACGAACCACACTGTGGGTACCAATGTAGACTTTATTCAAAATATACACCATAGGCTTGAGTACAACGATCCCACTAATGAACAAGCCGCAATATTCCTTGTTTCCAGAATTACTGTGGCTGTGACAAGATCTAGTCCTTCATTTTCAAATGTTTCTTCAGTGGACCAAACACATGGAAATCGCAATGCAACAAATCCTGACAGTAAGTCGGATAGTCCAATGTCTCCAACTTGAACTTGGCCAGTTCCATGTATGTGATTCTGGAGCTGTGTGGACACGCGTTATCATGGAGCATACCACACCCTTCATGAGCAGCCGCAGTCTTTGTTCTTGGTTGACCTGTGTAGGCCTCAGAGTGTCTCACAGTACACATCAGAGTTTATGGCTTTTCTGTATTTGAGGAATTCAACAAGTATCAGACAGTGAGCAAACACCTTTCTTGCTGGCGGTATGGTTTTGAACATTTTAAGGGGAGGTGATGACTCATACTTCCACTGGTTTCTCACCTTCCGGTGTCAAAAATAGGATAACACCTCTCTGCTCCTCAATCGTGGAATATTGCAATGTAAACGACACCCTGTCCTCATACGGACTGCGGCATCATTTGAACACCGCTTTTGAAAAGAGCCTCTGCTCTCTCCTGAGCAAGTGGGCACCTGAGCATGCTCTGATCCCAGTCAGAGACTCCAATCACATCCCGAGATGTCTTGCTACGTTCTTCAATGGCGCAATATGCAAATATTTAACTATTACGTTTTTACATTGTTTTGTACCATTTCATTTAATCACCCCTTATATACTGATATTTTTACTTAAAAAAGTTATGTATAGTAAGAAAAGTAATGCTGAAATATTGTATTTTGTAAAAATAGTATGGAAAAAATATCATAACAATACCAAGAAATTTATATAGTCTGCCTGACACAGAAAAAATAGAGAGTGATTTAAAGATATGTATATATGAAACTCAAATATAACAAATCAGAAACTTATATGAAATTAAATATAGGAAAAATGTTAGTGAAATAATTATTTATAATTTCTACTGTAATTTGAAGAAATGTTTGCATATATATTAAATTAAAAACAATACCACTCGTACTTTAATAACAGACCTAAACTTGTGTTTCACTCTAAAACAAAACACCTCTAAGAAAATTCTAGAGTAATCATTAATCAGGAAAAACTCAAAATGGCTACTTATTAAAAGGGGCACGACTCTTTTTGATTTTTATGCACATTAGAACAAAATCTTTAAAATATATGAAACTCACTTTAATTTAAGGTTATCAATTCTTTTGAAACCATATGTCCAAATACCATCCATTTTGTTCTCCACCTTACCACCTAATATATGTTCCCAGAGGTACGTACCTAAAAATAAATTGTTTTATTGGAAAACGAAATGTTTTATTTATTTCTCAAATGAAATATTATCCAGTCAACTTAATTGTATGCATATAAAGCAATAATTCTTCATTATTTTAAAATGAGAAGTGCAAATTTTGAAAAAAGAATTTAATTTAAATGAATATAGAAATGTTATTTCAACCCTTCTCTCCTAAATATAAATTTACTAAACAGAATTAAATTACAAGCTTATACAAGCACCTAAAATTAAATAAGTATTTTATTAATATTATTTCAAACTTATAATTAATGAAGTGTATAATGTTTTTCATTAAATTTTTTTGGCTTAATGCATTCGACTCACCTTTTTGGGGATTGGAAGAGCTCAATGGTATAGCAAGATATATTTTCCCTATTTAATCTCTTTTTCAGTGATGTCTTCCCAGAAAAATTTATATTAAACTATTATTTCTAGAAAACTCCAACATTTAAGGTTTAAGAATAAGCGAGTTTCAAAATTATTAAACTCACTATGAATCATTATGTCATTAAATTAAAAACATTTCTGCATGCAAATTACTGTGTATTATTCCTAACTAAGTCAACATGAACTCTTATAAATTCTATCATATATTTAATACATTCAAATGTAATAAGTAACAATTTTAGAATAGTTATCAACTAATTTAATTTTAAAGATATGAGTCCACAGAGCATCAATCTTTCCATTCAAATTTTCAGCTTGAAAAAGAAAATTTGGTTTTCAAATTTATCTATGCCCAGATCTTTATGTTTTTTGTTTTTAATTAACGATAAAAAAATGGACACATTTACATAAAATACTACAAAATTGAAAATTAGGCATAACAAAAGTGAAAAAATCAACACAGCAATCTGTTAATATTTAATCTTCTAGTAAAATAAGAATAGTTAACACATACGTAAAGATAGCTTGCATTATTTCAATAGATAGATAGCATAAAGATAGCTTGCATTATCTCAATTGGAAGCTATTCCAAAAAAACTATTTAAACAAAATACATGTACTTCAAAAATATTTCTAAAATTTTTAAACACAAAGAGAACCCTTCAATGAAAATTTAATTAAGTTAAATGTATAAAAAATATTTTCAATTTCACTATCACTACAAAAACTTCATAAAAAAAAGAGAAAGCAATTAGAAAATTGCTTTCAATTTCATCACACTTTTCTTTAAATAAAATATTTATCCCATATTTTATTTTCAATTTAAACTAAGAGAAAATACATGAAAATAATAATAAAGAATTATCAGCATCAAATTATTACTGTAAATTAATTTTACACTCTTTAACTGAAATTTGTTTATGCACTGGTATGAGTTCAGATGATTTTCATCAATATCAATAAAAAAGTTTTAAAATAAAATTCTGTTTAATTTTTACATTTAACACAAGATAATCATAGAAAACATGAAATGCAATTTTAAATAAATTTTGATGCAAAGTTATACCATTTTCAGCTGAATAAATTATTTATAAAACTTACCAATTGCAGCTTTTCCCCAAATCTCAACATTATAAAGCTGATAACCATGATTAGGAGCTTCCAGCTTTGATTTATAATATTGTTTTCCAAAGTCCAGACTTTGATTTGTCCACCATTTGACTGGTGTCTTTTGGAACATTAGAGATTTAAAATTTTGCTCTCTTTCAAATTCTTCACCCCAAGGATTCCAATCTTCGGCATCATCTATTGAACCAAAATTGTTAGAATTGCAAAAAATTCCAGAATGAAATAACTAAAGACAGAAATACACTAATTACTTAAGCAGCTAAATAATTAAAATACTTAAAATTAATTAAAAAAATTTCTAGTATTATATTAGTTATTCTTAATTGTTCACTTAGGAAAATGCATTGAAAATTACCATGAGTATTAGTATCAGATATATAGTTCTGTTCCAAAAAGTTTGAAATTCATCTTTTTTTTACCAAAAAGTAAACTTCCGTTGACATTGGCATATAATGTGTGTATTTTGTTACTTTGTGCATAAACTTATTACTATTCAAATAAAAATACCATCAGAACTATTGAATTTATTTTGATAAAAAAAAAATAAAAAAAAATACAACAAGTTGAAGATAAGAATCAAGATTATTAAACATGAGAAAGGTTGTGTATGACTAGTTTTTTCTTTTTGCTTCAAACTTAATATAATTCTTCACATCATTTTTTGTATTTCTTCTAACAAGTTATTTCAAACTCATCAATTCTCCAAAATTGATAATATCAGTGGCCAAAGCTGATAATGTTAAAGTGGTTCTTATACAAAAGCAGTTTTGAAAGTTATTTCAGTAATCAAGATATTAGATGATAGCTATGGTCAAGACAGTTGAATTCAGGAAAATCAATGTGCCTTCATGCAAAAACAAATTTAGATTTCTATAATTAACTTGAGATTGTCTTTTCCAAGGCAAAAACAGCTCTAAACAATAATATTAAACTCATTGAAATGTTTCAATGCATTATACGTTACTTAGTATCATTATTAATGTTAAGGAAATATGGTAAATGCTGTAAATTTATGTTTATAATTTTTTTGTAAAGTTGAGATACCATAAAGTTTCACATTAATATACAAATATTTATCAAAACACATTTGGTTAATTTTCATTATACAAACATCTAAATTTTTATTAATTGTTTGTATGTGTGAGTCAACTCGTTATACAGTCCCCCCCCAAGATAATTGTTGATGTAGTTGTAGCTTTAGAACACAGTTCCCATGCAATCAACAGAGCAAAAATTAATCACTTCAGATTTACTGAAGGTTTTTTAATTTAGTATGTAAAAAAGAGACATTTGCTTAATACTTTTCCTACACATCAAATTAAAAACTTAAAAGCTAAGAAAGTGCTTTTAAAAACACTTTTTGCAAAAAAAGCTGCCAAAGTGATCTACTAAAATATTTCCTGATTGTGAATTGCCTTTTCTATAAAAGAAGTCCAAAATTTATAATATCCAATAATTATGGTTTGTAACTGAATAGTTTATAAATTATTATTGAATTATTAAGGAGATGTTATCTTTTAAATATAAAATGAAATGAAGCAAAAATAACTTACTATTCTGTTTATTCTGTATACTTTAAAAACCAGAATTGAGTAATAGGGCTCTAACACATAATAATATGTATTTCAAACAACCCCACTAATGAAGACATTTTATAGGTGATGAGAGATATTAATTTTTTACAATAGGGGAAATTTTTACTTGTAATTACTATATTTTCCTATATATAATCTGCACTGGTGTATTATCCACAAGACTTGTTCTTTGAGTAAAAGAAAAAAAGCGTAGCTAATCTGAGGCAACTTTTATGATGAATAGTTGAAACTATATACTCCTGATAATTTGGTGCCAAATAAAACAAAAAATAATCAATATGATTAAAAATATAAGAAATTGTACAGAAAAAAAAAAAAACATTTATAATGAAAAAGATCTGTTTGAATCCACCTCAAAGCAAAGTGCAATAAATTGAAATGAAAACATAACATCGATCAAGATCCAAGAATATTCTAATAAAACACATCAATTTTTAGCTTTTAATAACATTTAAAACAAGATTAGATGTATTTTAAAAATAAAACATGATAAAATCCTAGGTTACATAATGCGTTAGGTGTGCTTTTTAAAAATGTTGCAAATAGTGAGATTGCAAAATTTTCAACTGAATGAAAAGCAATATTGCACTGATTTTCACCAAATCAAACACGGGTAATGGTAAAATCATAGTTTTGAAAATTCTGATTGAGTTCTATCTCCAACTTTGAATACTGCAATCTTGCATTATTTTCAATTTCAAACATCAATTATTTTATTATATTTACTTAGTAAAGAGCTACAGAACTAAAGGCTAAAAACTTAACTACACATATTTTAAAAAATTTTTATACTAATAAATAAATAGAAATCGTCTATTTATTTATTATCAGATATCAACAATTACTTTATAAACCTAAATAAAAAATGTAAATAACGTACATTTTTATGAAAACTCAGGATTTTAAACAAGTTGCAGTAAAATTGCAGTTTTCAAAATCCTGATTGAGCTCAATCTCCAACATTGGATACCACAATCTCACACGATTTTTTATTTCAAATATCGATTATTTTATTATATTTACTTAATAAAGAACTAAAATCTACAAACTTAAACACACATATCTTGCAAAATTTACGTACAACAAAACAAATATAAACCTCAAAGTCAATATTATTAATCATAATTGGACAATAAAATATAATCACAATCAATCTTTTAATTAATCAAAAGAATAAAATCACTTTAAAGATACAACATATATAACAAAAGCAAGCAGATATTAACAACTGTGTCATAAATCAAATATATAAAAGACATACATTTTTATGAAAACTCAGGTTTCTAATTAACCAGGCACTGATACCAATCTTAAGATAACATGATTTTAGTTTTAATTTATAGAGTAATACATTTCAACAAGAAACATGTCAAATATCCACATTTAAGGAATTATTCATAGCATATTATATAAAATAGAAAATTAAATAAAATAACACGAAGTAAAAGCACTTACCTAAATGAGTTCATTCATGCTCCAAATAAAAAAATTAAAAAAACTTCCTAAATAAATTCATTTTTGAAACAATAATTTACGATCTAAGCAACTTAAATATTATAACATGTAATTAATTTTTAAATTGCATGAACATAAACCAATTTCGCACATACAAAGATTTAAAAATAAACTTAGATAAAATAAAAAAAAAACAGCATAACCTCAAGGATTTCTAAAACTACAAATGAATCATGCACGTTAAAATAAGTTGTAGAATCACCAAATGAATACATTCTAAAGATTTGCCATATTTGGCATACATACCAAATCATAGGGTAAAGCCTATATCACCAACTTTATTGTAATTCTAAATGTTGCCCATCTTGCCATATCCACTACTTTACGGAAACTTGGATTAAGCAAGCTCATTTACAATAAATTAACAGATAATTAAAACAAGAACTATTTGTTTTCTGGAAATTAAATCATTAAATTATTTTTTTTTAATTATTAAATAATAAAAACTTTGAATTATAATTGAAAATATGAAGCTTTCAAACCAGGATGAGAATAATCATTCATATTTGATAAATATTTATTTTGGAATTTCGGTAAAAAAAATATAATCAAATCTATTTTAAAAAATTGTACTTGGTTTTTAATTCTTATTTTCACACAAGTCCAATTAATTTAAAATATTTAAATTAAATTAACATTAAAATATTTTAAAAAATGGTTAAAAATTAAAAAAATTAGATTAAATAATTAAAAAAGATTAAATAATTAAAATAGTTTAAAGAATGAGATTCATAAACAGATTTATTTAAAAATTTTGTATCATGAAATGTGTGTAAAAAAATTTAAAATACATAAAAAAAGTGTGAACACATTTCCGGATATTATTAAAAAAAACTTATTTTTTATATGCTTTCATCAAGTCTTTTTTTTTTTTTTTTTTTTTTATGTTGTCCTTATGTTTGCTCTTTCAAGCATAATAAGTCTTGCAGTTCAATAAAGAAAAGAAGTATCTCCAGGAGTGGAGAGCGTCTTAAAATGTAAAGAAGAGCGGGCTTTCTGGAGGGCAAAACATTTCCAAAGATGCTCGCCATCCATGTCAACATGTTCCCTACAAAAAATGAAGTCAGGTGAATCAACAAGCCCTATGTATAGATGTTTCTGGAGAAAATCAGTCCCAGTAAGTAACCTGAAGTAGGAGACCCCTATAGATCTAGGTAGATCTCTGGGGATACATGAGCTCAGCAGGGTCCTCCATGAGGCATCAACTGCATTCTCTTTGTAATAAATTTTTTGCTGGTGATGCATAACCCGTTTTAGAAGGAGTTTGACATTTCTCAGGCCAGTAGGAGTATCTGGAGGGTTTAAAAAAGAAGCCTCTTTCACGAGATTGTCTGCTTTTTCATTACCAGGCAAGCCGCAATAGCTAGGGATCCATTGTAAAGTAATTTCCTTTCCTGCAGACAGTAAAGTGTTAATGATTGTCTTACAGTTAAATTCTATAGATGTAGGTAGGAGAGTATAATTTGCCACTGTATGAATGGCAGCCTGAAAGTCAACAAGAAAAACAAATTTCATCTCCGAGAAATCTAAAATTTTTTGGAGAGCCATGTAAATCGCATACATTTCCCCATCAAAATTGTCTGAGTTTTTCCCCAAAGGCTCTTTGAGTTGGAAAAATTTGGAGAAGACACCAGCTCCCGCTCTCCCAGTACTTCTCTCAGCTGATCCGTCAGTATAAATGTGCATCCAATTGTCGAGTGGGTATCTCTCATTAATTGTAGCAAGAGCAGCAGCCTTGAGTTCTGCCTGAGGGGAGACTCCCTTCTGGACAGGAAGGACAAGGTATGCCACCTGTCGAAGACAGGTGGCATATTTTAGCATACCAGGGAAGATGGGGGATCTGGCTGTAAGGGCTCTATTACTTGGAGTGCGAAGTGAGCTGGAAATTCTCTGTAATTCTGATAAAAATGTTCGTTGTGTTTTTAGTCTCAGAGTGTTTGGTCGAGAACCAAAGCCTTTCACCAAGAACCAAAAACTTTTCTATGGTGCAAACAGTCAAGGTTAGTCTGAAGCTGGTATTGGAGTTGAGAAGGCTTCCCCAGTAATAAGCCTAAGAGCACTGTTTTGAGCAACATTGAGTTTCGATAAAACAGTATCTGAGGCAGTGATTAAAATTTCAGCTCCATAATCGAAGACCAGTCGGATTAAAGAGTTAAAAGTCATGATCAAAACATCCTGAGTGGTACCCCACTTAACACCAGCTAATCTTTTTAATAAATTAAGTCGGTCTGAGACATTCAGCAATTTTTGAGGCCTGTTTGTTCCAGGTGAGTCTTGGGTCTAAAGGAATACCGAGGTATTTAGCACAATCAGTTCTCTGAAGTGGTTTGTCATCAAAGTTTAATATAATCTGATGCTGTTTAGTACTCAAAGTAAAAGGCTCAAAATTGGTCTTGTCAATGCTTTCATCAAGTAATATTGAGATTTAACATGGAATGAACCACTTTCAGCCTAAATTCTTTTTTTAAAAATACAAATCATCTAAACCAAACTTATCCTCAAATTTACAAAACAAAAGAAACTTTATTACATGATATCCTTCATTTACATTATCATATACACACACAAATAATTTGTTTTAAATATATATTTAATTCACTAGCAAATCAAGCCACGAATGTACTATATAAACAAAATATGTATATATTTTTAGAGAAAATGACCATTTTTTTCTTATATTGTGATTCATTTCAAAATAATTCAACCAATTTGTTATAACTACAGCAACTCTGACAAAGACTTTCTATTAAGGTTTTTGTGAGTTAAGGTAAAATTAATAAATTTTTTGTATTCAAACATCACACAATAAAAAAATATTTAACTTCAAGAAATTTGGAAAACTATTATTTTTAATAGATAGAATTATAAAATGGAATCTCATTTTGATAAGAAAAAATAATAAAAAAAACACTAAAAGTAAAATTTTACATTGCATTATATTACACAAGTTCGGTACAGATGCTGTATAATCCAGAAAGCCAAGTTCTGAATTTGATTTTCTAGTAGCCTTTCTTACATATTTGAAAACCTCTAGCTTTTATTATGTCATAGATATGGAGATCTATATGCATTGTACGGAAAATTCATTGTAATTGGCAATCCTAGTATTTATGTTATTGTTCATGTCACAATGCAATAACTTGGCAACATTTCTTCATCACCAAAAAAATTCAGAATTTGGCAACTTGGCTTATGCAGTATCTGTACCCACAGATACTTTACAAGCATATAAAGGATTATTCACAATAACCTATAAATATATTAGGTCTACCAGAAAGTTCTGTCCGCTCCAGTTACAATCAGTTTCAACAAGTATGCGCATATTCCTGTGACACATATTTGGCTATCTCTTTTGATCGCTAACAATGTATACACATTTTCGTCGCAGAAGAACTAAAACGAAGTTCATTCTTGTTAGTATTAAGTGAGACGCGATTGTGTACCTATGGCTACTGACAAAGTTCATTTACGCCACTGTATTTTGTATGAATTCCAATAAGGAAGAAATGCTACAGAAGCATATAGAAATTTATTGAAAGTGTTTGGTGAAGGTACAGTTTCTGATAGAACATGCAGAAGATGGTTCAAAAAATTTCATGTAGGTGATTTCGACCTTTCTGATAAGCCACACTCGATCATGTTAGAGCAAGATCCTTTTTTGATAACATCGAAGATTGCGAAAAGGCTTGATTCAACTCAACAACCATTTTCGACCATATTCGGAAACTAGGGTTTGTGTGGAATTATTCGAGATGGGTGCAAAAACAAGGGGGTTAAGTGAGAAGAATTTGAATGATCAAATCATCATAAGCACATCTCTGCTTGCAAGCAACAAAATTAAACCCTTCTTGGACCGGATCATATAACTGGGGATGAAATGTGGATTACCTATAAAAACATCATAAGAAAAAAGGAATATTTTGAACCCGGAAAACCTGCCCCCTTTACCTCTAAACCGAAGTTGAGCCTGAACAAGAGAATGTTGTGTATATGGTGAGACATTCGAGGAGCAATACATTTTGAGTTGTTGAAACTAAACGAAAGGCTAAATTTGGAGAGGTACTGTCAGCAATTGGATAAATTAAAAACAGCACTCCAAGAAAAGAGGCCGGCGATATTCAATAGGAAGGACATCATACTGCTTCATGACAATGCCATGCCACATGCTGTTTTGGGGACTTGTCAGAAAGTCACAGAGCTATGCTGGGAAATTCTGTCGCATCCACCATATTCCCCGGACCTAGCACCATCTGATTATCACTTGTTTCTTCCTTACAAAATTTCTTGCAGGGCAAACAATTCTAGAACGAAGAAGATATCAGACAAGCACTGGTTCAATTTTTGGCCTCTAGAGATAAGGCATTTTTTTAAAATGGGAGATACAAATTGCCATCACGCTGGCAAGAAGTCATAAATAATGATGGCAATTATATTATTCAATAAAGTTTATCCAAAGTATGAAAAAATGTATTCCTTTGTTTCATTCTAAAACGGGCAGAACTTTACTGTAGACCTAATACTTAAAATAAATTTACAAATAAGAAAATTTAAGTAATGTTCAAATTTTACGAATAGTATTATAATAAGAAAAGAAACCAAAGTACAATTTTTAGAAGAAAAAATTACAGTAGCTAGAAAAGAACTTGGAGGTAAATACACAAATTTGTCTCATAGTAGTGCATAGGTGCAGTTCTAAAATCTTATAATAATCCAAACTACAAATATTATAAAGCTATTTTTAAATAAGTATTTCTCAAAGATAACAAAAATTTTCAAATAACTAGACGTTTAAATAGGATAATCATCCAAAGCAAACACCGAAAATCAAATAATTGCTATATTTGACCCAGACATTTTATCATCCACTGCAATTTATACATAACAAGGCTAGACATAAGGTTAGGTTGTGGCAGGCAGCTTTGGAGCTCTTTGCTAAAAGTTACTGAACGCTTATAAATACTTAAAAGAATAGTGAAATATCTGTTTCCAACAATATAAAATTGTATTAGAAAATGTCAAATTTTTACTAAGTAAAACCCCACTTTTAAGGGCAAAAAAATATTAAATTCTACACAAGCAATTGTAAACTTTTACATGTTCGTCTTCTTTTAAAATGTACATTTGGAGTCATTTCGGATTGAATTGACATTTGCTTAAAATTTATGCAAACTAAAATATATTTAGGTTTACGAGACATCATATTCCAAATCAATTATTATATTCGATTATTTATAAGTTAGCAATATATTAATAATAAAATATTATGTTTATGAAATTTGATTTCTCTATTTTAGTGATGTTCACTACATCACAAGTTTCATTCCTTTCTTACCAGGTAATGATAGTTTTCTATGTGTATGCTCAGTTTCTTTCACATTGTTTCTCAATAAAATGTATCCTGTGTAACAAGTAAGAATACAATAAACAGCGAACACAATAACAGTCAGGGTCTTTAAGGATACAAAAGAGAAAAGCATCACTCGCAATTTTCCATCACTCTTTCAAATTTTGAACAACAAACAATGCCATCTTATTATTTTAAATATTGACATTTGAAAAAAATAGTTGAGGGTGATGAAAATGTAAAAGAAGGATATCGCAAACTATTTTGTAAGTATTTGCCTTAGAAACAAGGGCCTTATAGAAATCATAAACGTAGGAAAAATATGTTTATAATAACTTATATAAATATGTTAACTAAATACGAATATAAATACGTTTTATCGTATATAAAATATTAAGAATTCAGAGTTGATAGCCTGTCTTGAATATTATTTTGTTTAAAATAAATATCATACATACTTTTGTAATGTATATAACCAATAAATTTAAATATTGAATGAAATAAAATATCACAAACGTACCAATTTTTAATAAAAGAAGGTAGTTTTTATGTTGTATCACTCAAATCTGGCAATAACCTGAGCGGTTTTTAGTATTGGTTTTGTTTATTGGTTAGTTCTGCTGCGCTAAAATGATTCTAATTCATTTTTAATGTTGGTCACTTTGATTCTTTCATACGAATAATAAGTTTTAGCGAAAAATATTTTCGCAGTTTATATAGTTAATAGTATAGAATTTTTGTAATGTAGACGATAATTCTTGTACTTTTTTAGTGCGAATAAAAAATATTTCTTCTCCTAAGTGGTTTATTTGGTGTATTCACAGACTCTTTTAAGGTTCACTTACTTAAAGTTTTATACAGATTTTTTCTATTGTATTTATAAAAGTGACATTTATATGCAATGCTAGCTATTTTCTTTTTTAAACTGGTTTTATATTTTTTGTGGTTTTATAATTTTTATTCATAATAAAGATTGATTCTAATAAAGTTTGTTGTTTTAAATCGTACTTTTTTCGCAATGAAAATATATAACTTTAGTAAAATTGCTTGATAATGTTCCTAATATTTATTGTAATAATTTTTTACGTATTTTTTGATGTTCTTTCTAATAAAAGGAATTTGAAGAGACATGTTTAATTTCTACAGAAAATTTTAGTGAAGAAGCTTATGAATGAATAATAAAAAAAATTATTAATATACTTCTAAAAAATAGAAATGTTATACTAGTTATAATTATGATACATACTATAGTTAATAAATTATAATGTATTCTGAAATAGCTGAAAATAAAGTTATAAAAGGCCAGCAGAGAGAACTTTAGATGTTTTTTTTTTTTCTAATATTGTAACTGTACAAATGAAAGTAAATCACATTTTTGACTTCAAGTTTATCCCTGACACAGGAACCTTAAGAAATAGTTAGAAATATGTAGCAAAAACTTTAGAAAGTCTTATAACAAAGATATAAATGAAAACTTTGGAAAATGACCTGCTACAGGATTTGATTTTCATGAAGTTATATCAATAAACCTTAAGATGATATTGCAATGAATAATAATTGTAATAAGTTATATAGTTAGCGGCAGTTGACTTTGACAGGGATAGTTTTTTAAAATCGAACTTCTCATGGTATACCCTTGACACAGTAATGTATGAAAATCCCAGTATCTATACTGCTTTAAAAAAAGAGTGGCTCATTCGTCAAGCCACGATAATTTGGACATGATAAAAAGCATTTACATCTGTACTCTTACCCATTTTGCTTTTGAAGTACATGGATTCTGAAAATTGTATTCCTTATTTTGTCAAACAGATGCTTATGATCTTTAAATATTATTTTCTGATTTGCTGACAAAAAAAAATTTACATCACAACAACTATCCTTAATTCAGTAAGTCAAGTCTTCAATTTATATATATTTATGTGCAACCCTTCAGACGTTTTTTGACGTAAGTCCAAGAAATTTTTTGAATGAACGAAATTCAGAATGGCATGAAATTCAGAAATGAGAGACAACACCCCTTTTTACTCATACAGTAAAGAAAGCGTAGTTGCGTAAAAAGAAATGCATTGTATACAGTAGAGAATCAAATTAAGAAAGCTTTATTGAACTCATTGTATCATCACATATGATTGTTAGTCTAAGAAGCAGTACAACATGCCTTAATATGGGATATGTCCTCCACTTACAGTAATAGTTGCTTCACATCCTCAGTCCCTATTCAGCACTAAATTGCCCAACAATGCTTGTGGTAAGAGTGTTCATTGCTCAATCAGAATCATTTTTAGTTCTTCAGTGTTCTCCTTGGGAGTAATCTTTCTTCAAAGCATCTCCACAAAGTTTTCCACACATGTTCTATAAGATTTAAATCTGAGAAATATAATGGCCTATCCATTCTAACGATATCTTCACTCTTCAGTAGTTACTGAATAAAAAGAGTCCAATATGGCCTTTCATTGTCGTCCATAAAAAGAAGTCTGCTCAACGCACATGAGAAAGAATCACCTCCTTACAATTGCGATCTACAGTTACACATCCTCTGTCGAAAATATGCAGTTATGTTCTCTTATTCAGTACAATCCCTCCCCAGATGATTACTTCAGGACCATTGTAAAGGTCTTTTTCCATGAAGTTCTTACAATTTTGAAGGCTTTCCAAGCCCGCGAAATAACACTTTTGTTGATTCCGAACTCTTCAGCTACATTGGTCACATTACGGTCCTCCTTTTACACCTTTCCAATCACTCTTCTACATGTGAAATTATTTAGGTAATTTATTCTGGGTCTGTATTTGACCAAAGAACTCACTTTCAGGAAATGTTTTGAATTGCGTCTCCATCTTTATTTTTTTTAGTCTTGAGCTTCCTGATCAGAGTACAAGGTTTTGCGAACGATCACTGGTCTGTAAGTTATTGTTCCTGACAATAACTTAAGCATGACATTTTTACATGCTCGTTGTAATTATCGCAAGAAGAATTTTCTTGCAATTTCATGAGTATTTATTTAAAATTTACATAAATGCTTATGTTTGAACACCAGAATATGCATTAGACATTTTTTTTTTGTTCACAGCTCAACATAATAAACAAAGAGTTAAAAAAAATCATTCTGACTGTAATTCCAGTTAAACAACAAAAACATGAGGTTCTACAGTTTAACATGCAAAAGTGTACATATTATACAATAATTTAATTAATAGCTCCTCGAAACGAAGTTGCTGTTAATTTTCACCAAATAAAGTCTTATATAAATTAGTTAAATACAACTTGAATGATGTGTACAAAGCTTGAATACCCACTTGTTATAAAATTATTAAATATTGAAATTAGGACTCTTTTCACTGGTACTGAAGTGCATTTCCAAGTAATGCATTGGGAAAGGCGTGAGCACTTTTGTATAGGTGGGGAAAAATAAGACTTTCAAAAACAAATAATTAATAAATGATAAAAGATGAATTAATTCCAAAAAATTGTTTTGTGGGAATGTAGAAAGAAGAACGGATTTAGTGCCGTAAATATTTTTTCTCCGTTCCCACAGCCAAAGATGAAAATTTAAAACGGAGTAAAAGAACAACTCATTTGTTTCTTGAATTGGAAAGAATTCGTGAGAGGAATACTCATGGCTTGAAATAATTACATAACATGAGAATTTTACAGGGAGCTCAAATCAACGTTAATTATGTTTCAAATTAACTGCACAAACCCTGTAATCAAAATTTCGAAAAGAAACTTAGATTTCATTTTAAATTAGCCAGAGACAGACATCCTGGTGTAAACTTCCTTTCATTCCTAATATACTCTCTCAATTCAACCCGGATGAAATTTTGTCAATCAGAATTATGATTTTCTTTCTTTATAGATATACAGAAAAAATTTTAATTAATAGCAAAATCTCATTAAAAATTTCACGTTTACAAAACTCTGGTACAATTAACATTTCAAAATAGCAAATTATTTTATAAAAAAAAGGTATAAAAAAGTGCAAATATATTTATTTTCATAGACAATTCTCAAAACATTTGCACGATATATTTTTGCTATTTTGCTTTGTATTGCGTTCGAAAAGATAATTGTAATAAGATTATTTTTGATTATTTTACATATTAAATTATTAAAGATTTGACATGGAGAAATTTTTTTTACCTAATATCTTTTCTGAAAGGAGAAAATGTGAAAGTTAGTTTAAAACTTTTGCAAGTGGTTTATTTAAGATAGTTTATCTGAAAGCTGATCTTTACAGTCATAAATTCTAATTTATCTGATTAATCTCTAATTAATTTTTTAAATTGTATGGAAACATTTAAAGGGAATTTAATTCCCAACAAGAGCACGATAAACACATCATTTTTAAAATATTAATATTTTTGGCTTTATAATTAAAACGTATAAAATGCTCCTTTCGAAATTTTAAAAGGAACACTGTTATACCTGTAACCAAAAATCCAATAAATCGACTGATAAAAGTGATCTCTAAAATATTCATATTTCTTATTGTTATAATATTTCTTATGTCTCCCCCCCAACTAACCCACTCCAAACCTCCGATTTCTCCTCCGATGCAGCCAATCTGACATTGATTGATTAGGAGAAAGAGCAACGCGCCCCTCTCCATTGTTTTATTTTTAATGTAAGAAATATTTTCTTTTAAGGAAATACTTAAAATAATGCTCAAAATATATAACAAACACATTTAAAATTGTCTATAAATTTTTGAATGTTTTAAGTTTCAAATTAATGTAAATACTATGAATAAAAAGTTATTAGATATAAAACCATTGCAGAAAGCTTGACTTATAATGAATTTTTTTGCACATCTATCTTTAATTATAGAAATATATAACATAAATGAATATAATTTTATTTTAATGCTTATTTGAAATGCTATAGAAATTTTATATTCATATAAATATTAATGTTAAAAGTTTACTTGCTATTAGTAATTTATTAAAACTACAGATGCAGAAATGTTAGAAGTTATTTAAAATAAGAAAAAAATATGTAAGCGAATATTATATTTTAAATAGATAAATAACGAACGCTTTAACCTTAAAAACATAGAAACAAAATGGTTTTACAAATCTTCTCTTTAATTCATATTTTTATAAGCAGTACTTTGATCACTAAATACTCTTAAATTATCAAAAGTACTTAAATAGAATTTTTTTTGTCAACTCTTTCAATTTCATTGAAAAAAATTTATGAAATTCACTAATGAGAAAAACTTCATAGATTACTGTAATTGTAAATTATTTATTTCAAATTTATTACATTATATTTAATGATAACATTATTAAAAAGTACAATTTAGTACATGTTAAACATTGAAATTCAAAAGTCTTTCCATTCCTTTAAGAAAAAAGTAATTATCTTAATATTTGTGTGTATTATTATCAATATAAATGAACTTCACATTATAACTTTTTCTACCATTTATACATATTATAGTGAGTTTCAAACATTTACTTTTAATTTTTTTACTCGTCAATAAAAGTGAATAAAATTGGTTTTATTTCCCAATAACAATAAAATAGGCATATGTACTTTATAAATTATCCCATGTTCTTTCCTTATTTCGTTGACATTTGAATTTGAGTATTAAAAGAAATCACTATCATCTTTATAAATCAAAATCATGTTATTTAAAATAATTACCTCAAAGTTTGAATTCTAATTTTATGGTTTCAGAAGGAACATATTGGGAAGTTATATGATCTTACGGTATGCATTTTACGAGAAAATTTTGGAATTTCACTAATCGAAAAATGCTAACTATTGAAGCATAAAGCAAATTTTATAATATTCTTTCTTAAATTTAGACTTACTTTTTCAGTAATAGTGTCATGAATAATTTAATTGAAGAAATATTCACTTTTAAAATAATCTACAATGAAAAAAGTATTAATAAAGTGAATAAATACCTTAATAATCTTATTACACAAAAATTCCACATTAAATTTCACATGTAACCAGAAATATTCATAATTAAATTAAGATAAATGTTTCAATTAAGTTAACAGAATTAATCTATTTTAAATATGCTGTAAAATGGAATAATCATTATGAAATTACTATCGTCAATAATTAAGCTCAATATTCACATTTTCATTTCTGCGTATAAAACAATTTCAGGGAATTTATGAAAAAATTATGGGAATATTTAATTATATTAAAATATATTCTCCTCTTTAAACCAATGAAAAAATAAATGAATACTAAAACTCTCTAATACTTTATCAACACTATTAGATTAAGATACTTAGCATAACAATATAGAAAATATTGTTTCTACCATAATACACAACATAAGATTAAAAACAGCAATATTTTCATTGAAATTAAGATTTCTTAACTTAAATATCGAATTCACTATGTGTTTCGCATCTTCATATATTCATTCAGATGAGTGTAAACTCATGTCAATAAATTAAGGATAATTCAGAATCATACAAAAATTGAACTCTAAAATAAAAATTTCACATGTGTAGAATTATCACTCACATCTTGAAGAATAATATACAAATTACAAGAAATCACCAGATGGCGCCGATAGTAAGTCACAATGACGAGAGTGTAAGAGAGGGGTATAAGGAATGGTTGCAAAGAAGTAACATTGTTCGCAAGCGCTTTAAAAGCCTTTCAGTGAAATAACCGCATAGTTATGGCACAAAGAAAGCATTTGGATGATGTTTTATGTGGTAGAATTATCGGTCGTCTGGGATGTGGGAGTACCCAGCTGGAAATATCCGAGAAATATGGAATCGCCCAGAGTGTCACCTCCAAGCTTTGGCAATAGTTCCAAGATGTTTGTAATGTGAGTAGACGTTACAGCACAAGTCGCCTCTGAATTACGACGCTGAATAAGGACCGGTATTCGGCAGTTACTGCCAAAAAAAAAAAAAAAAAAAACACGGAGCATAGCATTAGAGCTGTTACGTCAGCTACCGGTACGGCAGTTTCAAGGCAGAATGTGTACAGATGCTTAAGGCACATTAGTCTATATGCTCGTAGGCCTATCAGATGTGTTCCACTTATCACAACTCACTGTCGCCTGCAGTTAGCCTGGAATAGAGATCATGTATTGTGGACACCACAACAGTGGTCTTGTGTGATGCTTTCCGAGGAGTCCAGGTTTAGCTTTCAGTCTGATTCTCGACGGACTTTCATATGGAGAGGACCAGATACCCATTACCACCAAAATAACACCATTGAACGACACCGTTACGGTGGTGCAGGATTGCTCATTTGGGGAGGACTTATTCTCGGTTCCAGAACTAACCTGCATGTTTAGAATGTAATCATGACAGGCCATATCTATCGGAATGTCATTCTGGGACAACACGTACATTTGTTTCGAGACACCATGGGAGCCGAATTTCTGTTTATGGATGACAACACCCGCCCTCAGTGTGCAAACATTGTAGGCGAATGCTTTCAGTCGGAGGATATCATCCGTATGGACTGACTAGCATACTCACCGGACTTGAATCCAATAGAGCATGTGAGGGACATGCTTGTCCGACGAATTGCAGCCCATCAACCCCTCCCCCAACATGTCTACCGGAATTTTGAAGAGCATTGTTTGATAAGTGGTGTAATATTTCCCAAGATCAGATAGATAATTTTATACTCAGCATGCCTAGGCGTTGTACGGCCTGTATTGCATCGTCTGGGTGGCATACTATGTATTAACCATCATACCAACCATGTTATATTGGTTTTCGTAAATAAGTTCGTTTTTGAAATTTGCTCCATGGAGTAAAAATTGCAAAATACTAATGATGTCAAACATATAGCTTTTTTATTTTTTTATTTTTTTTATTTTTACCTTTTTTTTAAATAAATTTTACAAATAAGTCACATTTGCTTTGCTTGTGTCTCTTTCTTCGCCTCAACTTGCATTATCTTTAATTTATGGACACGAGTGTAGTTGGACGCATGATACGTATGTAGGCATTTCTTTCATCATAAAGATGCCTTAAATATGATTAGAATATATTTGACCGATCTGAAATGTTACTGTATACATAAAAGTAATAGCAGCATATAAAACTAAAAAATCACTATTGGAAATGAAGAGCTAAACTTGAATGCTAGTTTCAAATGGATTCAAAAAATTATCAAAAGACAATTTAAAATATTTCAAGGCTTGAAACATATTTTGGAATTCAATCAATATTCCATCTAGCTTTTTTGTATGCTCGTTGAGTTTTTCTTGTTTAATATTGAATCAAGCTTTTTTAATTCGAAGAAAATGACAAAATATTTTATTTTAATGTCTTTTTGAAAATTTTTTAATTCAGTTTGAAAACTAAATATACATTGTGAGAAGTCAGATATTATTATGCTATTTATTATTCCTGTAACTGTAAATATTCAGTGTTTGCAAATGCTCCATGTTATCAGTTTATAACCACTCCTCATCGTCTAATTATGAATAGGTTATTTGCTTTTCTTTTAGAAATGCAGTTATTGGCTCAGAACAATCTACAAATTGATTTAGTACGTTGTAACAATGTAATCATCTAACAATGCAAAAGAAATTAATGTCATTTGGAAGTTTTTCGTCCTTTAAATCTTCAAGGAATTTTTTGAATTGTCGAGGGTTTTTTTCATTAGTGCGAATGTAATTTATAATGTATAATACTGCTTTCATAACATCAAAATATTTTAAATGAGATTTTCTTGGTGAATTATGCAGGGAATAAGTGTGAATTGTGGAATTTGAGACTCATCTCTTAAAAGCCCAATAAAACCGATTTTTTACCCAGCATTACCGAAACTGCATCAGTTGCAATGCTTACAAGTTTAAAAAGAGCATATTAAGTTTTTACTGTGAAAATTAAGGCAATTTTTAAATCGATACCGCAAGTTGACTCTTGAAGTGCTCTATTAAATCTAATAATTCTTCTTAACAAACGAAGTCAGTTGAATCAAAATGTATGAAAACTAACAATTGCGGAAGATTTGTGATATCTATCGATTTGTCAAAGGCTAAGTTGAATGCAATACAGCACTTTAAATAAATTTTTAAAATATATTCAAGAAACGTATGAAGTGCAGTTATGTGTCTATCGGTTGTGTGTCTCGAAATGGGAATTTGCGAAACAGCTTTGTGCAATGCTGCATTATTCGGATCTAAAACTATAAGTACATCTTCAAAGTCTTTTTTTTCGGTGGGGGGGGGGGAGGGTTGTAAACTCTCCCTTTCTATATGGGTGTTTTGTACTCAACAATATTCCAGACAATGACAAAACTGGCTTCATCCACATTATTAGATTGATTGCTAAAGATCATTAAAATTGACTGTTGTTTATTTAAAAAAAAACTTTTTTAAAAAAGCAAATTTTTTTGATTGTAATTTGGAATTTGGTAGATACTGATTAGAAAACTGGGAATGAATGATTTCATAATGTCAACGTAAATTGCCAGCTTTATAATTTTTGATTGTTGAATTACAAATAACACATAATGCTTTTCCGTTATTGTCAATAAAAAAGAAATTCTCCTCCCACTCATTATTTAAACTTCTATTTTCTTGCCAACGTTTTCTTTCTTTTTTATTTTTTATTTTTATTCTGTGTCGTCACATTTTTAAAAGAACTGGAAATAAATAAAGAATATCAGAAAATACAAGTTTTGTGTTATTAAAACAATAACACGTGTTACACATGACGAAACAAATAATAATTAACTTACCAAAAATTCCAGATTACAAATACCCGCAGAAAAAATGATACAAATTGCTTTTCCAGGATCACAACGTCAATTATCCGTTGCAATGAAAGTTAATAAATTCAAAATCGGTCTGGAGTCAGTCGATTACACCAATGTTTATGTTCGTTTGTACAGTTTTCTATGAGCCATATTATTCTTAACTTGAATGCAAATGAAATTTGCTACAACTTAGCCCTTCATATTTATTGTCAGTAATTTAAAAGACATTTTGAAACACATTCGGAATGATGATAATTTTTTAAAAAATAATAACACAAAAGGAAAAGGGAAGTTGAGTACATTTATTAAGAGCCATAAATAATCCTTCAAAGAGACGAATGTGTCTCGCGAGTTGCCCACCCCTGCTCTAAAGAGAGAGCAAACATGATTTCAAACAAGAGTAAATGAGATTCAGCTGTATTCGTCGCTGTTCTAATGGATACTATTAACAGATTATGAATAGAATCTAGACGTGTGATGTATAAAAAGGACTAGACAATGCCTACAAAGAATGATTGTCAGCGAAAAGTCTGTATAAAACATAACATTTAGCAAATACATAACACTTAGTTCACAGTAAAACATTCTTCCCGTAGGCAATACGCTGTGGACATTTTTAACAGTATTCTTAAAAATAATAAAATTTAAGACCATATTTTATGCCTTAATTAATAATTTACACCTTAATTATATTAATAATAGCATTTTATAACTTAATTATAACATTTTACTGTCCATCCTCAGAAAAACAAATAGTTTTCAAATCTAAGTATTTATGGAGTAATAGCATATGCTTTAAGTATTTACATCGGGACTTGAAAAACCTTAGTTTTACCATATAGATAAAAATGATAGTTACGAAACAATAGAAACATTGTCTTTGGGGTGAAACGGTGCAAAAAAA